>OX352765.1:61884218-61889218 GCA_947095585.1 Nephrocerus scutellatus
CTTGCTTGCTTGCTTGCTTGCTTGCTTGCTTGCTTGTTTGTTTGTTTGTTTGTTTGTTTGTTTGTTTGTTTGTTTGTTTGTTTGTTTGTTTGTTTGTTTGTTTGTTTGTTTGTTTGTTTGTTTGTTTGTTTGTTTGTTTGTTTGTTTGTTTGTTTGTTTGTTTGTTTGTTTGTTTGTTTGTTTGTTTGTTTGTTTGTTTGTTTGTTTGTTTGTTTGTTTGTTTGTTTGTTTGTTTGTTTGCTTGCTTGCTTGTTTGCTTGCTTGCTTGCTTGCTTGCTTGCTTGCTTGCTTGCTTGCTTGTTTGTTTGTTTGTTTGTTTGTTTGTTTGTTTGTTTGTTTGTTTGTTTGTTTGTTTGTTTGTTTGTTTGTTTGTTTGTTTGTTTGTTTGTTTGTTTGTTTGTTTGTTTGTTTGTTTGTTTGTTTGTTTGTTTGTTTGTTTGTTTGTTTGTTTGTTTGTTTGTTTGTTTGTTTGTTTGTTTGTTTGTTTGTTTGTTTGTTTGTTTGTTTGTTTGTTTGTTTGTTTGTTTGTTTGTTTGTTTGTTTGTTTGTTTGTTTGTTTGTTTGTTTGTTTGTTTGTTTGTTTGTTTGTTTGTTTGTTTGTTTGTTTGTTTGTTTGTTTGTTTGTTTGTTTGTTTGTTTGTTTGTTTGTTTGTTTGTTTGTTTGTTTGTTTGTTTGTTTGTTTGTTTGTTTGTTTGTTTGTTTGTTTGTTTGTTTGTTTGTTTGTTTGTTTGTTTGTTTGTTTGTTTGTTTGTTTGTTTGTTTGTTTGTTTGTTTGTTTGTTTGTTTGTTTGTTTGTTTGTTTGTTTGTTTGTTTGTTTGTTTGTTTGTTTGTTTGTTTGTTTGTTTGTTTGTTTGTTTGTTTGTTTGTTTGTTTGTTTGTTTGTTTGTTTGTTTGTTTGTTTGTTTGTTTGTTTGTTTGTTTGTTTGTTTGTTTGTTTGTTTGTTTGTTTGTTTGTTTGTTTGTTTGTTTGTTTGTTTGTTTGTTTGTTTGTTTGTTTGTTTGTTTGTTTGTTTGTTTGTTTGTTTGTTTGTTTGTTTGTTTGTTTGTTTGTTTGTTTGTTTGTTTGTTTGTTTGTTTGTTTGTTTGTTTGTTTGTTTGTTTGTTTGTTTGTTTGTTTGTTTGTTTGTTTGTTTGTTTGTTTGTTTGTTTGTTTGTTTGTTTGTTTGTTTGTTTGTTTGTTTGTTTGTTTGTTTGTTTGTTTGTTTGTTTGTTTGTTTGTTTGTTTGTTTGTTTGTTTGTTTGTTTGTTTGTTTGTTTGTTTGTTTGTTTGTTTGTTTGTTTGTTTGTTTGTTTGTTTGTTTGTTTGTTTGTTTGTTTGTTTGTTTGTTTGTTTGTTTGTTTGTTTGTTTGTTTGTTTGTTTGTTTGTTTGTTTGTTTGTTTGTTTGTTTGTTTGTTTGTTTGTTTGTTTGTTTGTTTGTTTGTTTGTTTGTTTGTTTGTTTGTTTGTTTGTTTGTTTGTTTGTTTGTTTGTTTGTTTGTTTGTTTGTTTGTTTGTTTGTTTGTTTGTTTGTTTGTTTGTTTGTTTGTTTGTTTGTTTGTTTGTTTGTTTGTTTGTTTGTTTGTTTGTTTGTTTGTTTGTTTGTTTGTTTGTTTGTTTGTTTGTTTGTTTGTTTGTTTGTTTGTTTGTTTGTTTGTTTGTTTGTTTGTTTGTTTGTTTGTTTGTTTGTTTGTTTGTTTGTTTGTTTGTTTGTTTGTTTGTTTGTTTGTTTGTTTGTTTGTTTGTTTGTTTGTTTGTTTGTTTGTTTGTTTGTTTGTTTGTTTGTTTGTTTGTTTGTTTGTTTGTTTGTTTGTTTGTTTGTTTGTTTGTTTGTTTGTTTGTTTGTTTGTTTGTTTGTTTGTTTGTTTGTTTGTTTGTTTGTTTGTTTGTTTGTTTGTTTGTTTGTTTGTTTGTTTGTTTGTTTGTTTGTTTGTTTGTTTGTTTGTTTGTTTGTTTGTTTGTTTGTTTGTTTGTTTGTTTGTTTGTTTGTTTGTTTGTTTGTTTGTTTGTTTGTTTGTTTGTTTGTTTGTTTGTTTGTTTGTTTGTTTGTTTGTTTGTTTGTTTGTTTGTTTGTTTGTTTGTTTGTTTGTTTGTTTGTTTGTTTGTTTGTTTGTTTGTTTGTTTGTTTGTTTGTTTGTTTGTTTGTTTGTTTGTTTGTTTGTTTGTTTGTTTGTTTGTTTGTTTGTTTGTTTGTTTGTTTGTTTGTTTGTTTGTTTGTTTGTTTGTTTGTTTGTTTGTTTGTTTGTTTGTTTGTTTGTTTGTTTGTTTGTTTGTTTGTTTGTTTGTTTGTTTGTTTGTTTGTTTGTTTGTTTGTTTGTTTGTTTGTTTGTTTGTTTGTTTGTTTGTTTGTTTGTTTGTTTGTTTGTTTGTTTGTTTGTCATGGAATCTTGCAATAAATTTTTAACCCCCTCGTCGTGAGGCTCCATACAAATTTTTAAACAAAATTAACCCGATTTTTGGAGTCTCCGGGCCCCGGGGTCCTTGCCCCATAGAAATTTTTTAAAAAATAACCCGCTTTCCCTTAAATTTTATACACGTGGGAGTTTGCGATGGACAACACTTTTTCTAAAAAGGTAAAGGTATCACTTCGATCAAACGGGATCGTACGGTAGGAATGTAGGGCTATTTGTCAGGGTCGGATAAAAAATTAGGGCTATCATTGATTATACTAGCAAGTTTAGTAAGTTAAGATTAGTCTGTATTCATGTAAGAAGTTCTAAGAGTAACGTTGTTGATAGTTTGTGAAGTATGCTGCTTGAGAGGTATTATTATGTTTGGGTGAATAGTCATATAACTTTCCTTTGTTTGAATGACAACGTTTAGTTTTTCTAACGCGTCGTTAGCAATAATATCATCAAATGATATAAGACTGGAAAGGTTGTAAAATTTTATTTTATCTAAAATGGGGTCAAAAGCTGAATAAAGTAATGGTGTGTCATTTTTATGTTTCCTCCTAATGAACTCGCGTAAAAACTTTTTTCGTTCGGAACGGGATTTCTAATATGGCGGGCTTGAACATAATTTCTGTTGAAGCCTGTGTCTATGAGAAATTAAGTATCTGTCCGCTCCTTGCAACGTGCTCAAATTACGGAAGCGAAGAGCTTTTCGATCTAAAAAATATATAGTCTAGTTTTTCCGGTAGATCAAGACTGGTGTCTTTGTTTTGGTCTTCTTGGTTTTTCAATGTTCCGTGTTCTTCCGAATCCTCTTCGTTCTAGTTGGACTCTTCTATATGGAAAACCCGTTGCATTTTTGTGGCTGATGAACTTGTTGTAAGCGTTGGTCGTTTTGAGGAATTGGCGGATTCTGAGGTCTGTTTTGGTAATTTATCTTCTATGAATTGAGGTAATGATCAATGGCTATTGGCTTTGAAGGCAGTGGCCGTTGATTCGCTTGTAGCCGTTGTTTTTGATATAGTTGCTGAAACTGTGGTTCTCTATAGACTTGAAATTTGCACCTAGGCGAGGGGATTGGCATTGGATGGGGTATATTATTTCTTCGATTAGGAATCGGCGGTGATGTGTGTTGGAAGGTTTTTCGAATAGAAGCCTGAGAATTGTCGGCATGCTGAGCTCCGAAGTTTACATTTTGCAACTTCAAGCAGAGGTGCAAGGCTTGTGAGCGATCTGCAAGTTCTCGTCCTACCTCTCGCGAATATCTGACATACGTCCGAGAGTAATAACTTATCCCTTAATTGTAGGTCCCTTATATTTGTGTGCAAAAACGTACATGCACAACACAAATGGTCGCGAGAAGGTAGGCCTTGGACCATAACGGTCTGTCGCGCCGAATATTATTTTAGGAATACGTTCCACAATTATAGACGATTTAAAAGTGATACCAGCCCAACTGCTATTCGGTCTGACTGTACGATTACACGCGGACTTAGTCGAACCGGAGACTCAAGAACATGTTTTAAACTCTTCATCATGAGTCAGGCTATAGTACAGGCGCGACATAACTTAAAAGAGAAGAGAGCAGAAAGTGATTTACGTACCCAAATTACTAGAAGAATGCGGACACGTTTTCGTGAGAGAAGAGGAAAGAAGAGGGGCTTTAACACGATCTTATAACGGTCCTTTCGAAGTATTAAAGAATGACGAGAAGCAAGTCAGCTAAATTTATCGAGTTAAGCCAGGCTTTTTATACTCAAGCACCGTAACGATCAGCATTAAAACCAAGTGTTAGTTTCCAGTTAATGTGACAAATGAATAAGCGAAAAGTGCATTAATTACAAAGATATAATCCTTCTATATATTAGTCATTTTAATTCTGTCAAATAATTTATAAATATTGACTGTATTTTTTAACATTGTAATAACCCTAATTATATATTCGAATCATTGCAAAATTTCAAAGGGGTGAGTGGTGGGGCGGATAGTAAATAACTCAACGAGCAAACGCTTATTGAAAAGGCAAGCGAACTCGAACGATTGTAACAAACGAAAACGACGTAGCCAACTTAACCCCTTCTTTCTATATTCTCTATATTAACTTCGCGTGCCCGTTGCTGGCTGGCTGGTCAGATTTTCTGATCAATTTTAAAGCCCGATTTTATTGAAATTGCACACATGTATATTTCCGGTGACAATACATTCTATTAAAATTTCAGAGAGATCGGGCTGCGGGATCGAGGGGCTCCCATACAAATTTTTCCATTTAGTGGCATCAGATCATATCATAATATAATGACTGTGTTCTGTGTGCGGTGATGAGCTGATGCGCTGTAAGCAGCGCTGCTTGCTTTACGATTGGGGTTGTTTTGTTGTTGTGTTGCAGCAGAGAGTAAAGAGATATCAAGAGGAAGTAGAACAAATATTTTTATACAAAATTGAATGGTTCCGCAATTGAAATGTGTTGTACATTCAGTTGGGTAAGTGCATTCTTAATTTGTATTTTGAACAATATAACAAATTACTGGTTACGCACTCAACTGCTTTACAGCTTAACTCGACTCAAAAGAAAGAATTTTAGTGGTACCTCGTACGTCGTTGTGTGTGCGTCGCACCAGCCGTACGCTA
>OX352765.1:62491718-62806718 GCA_947095585.1 Nephrocerus scutellatus
TGGGAAGCTGCAGTGAAATCGGCGAGGTATCATCTGAAAAGAATAATAAGAATAAATTCCAGACCACTTACCAGCTTGTCGACTAATCCCAATGATCCGCAACCACTGACACCAGGACATTTTTTGATTGGCGAGCCTCTCACCTCAGTTATCAATCCGTACGCAAAGGAAATGCCAACCACTCTTACCAAAAGATGGGAATTAATTAAACTAATGCAAAATCAATTTTGGAAGCGCTGGACAAAGGAATATTTACATGAGCTACAAACCCGAACAAAATGGCATCAGGAGAATAAGACTATACATCCCAGGCACTATAGTGTTACTAATGGAAGACAACATACCTCCCTTGAAGTGGCCATTAGGAAGGATAGTAAAGGAACACAAGGGGGCTGATGGTCTGACCAGAGTTGTGGAGGTGAGGACCGCAAAGGGCACTTTCAGACGAGCTGTTCACAAGGTGTGTCCCTTACCCATAGAAGATAAATCGCCCCAAATCAGCTCCTACCCAAATCGATAGTAAAGTAGTCCATAGTGAAGAGATAAAAAATGCACCACCTTGGCAGCCTTTGCTTGCAAAGTTACCGCAGCAGGCAACAGCACTAAGCACATCTCATCGGAAAATCCGACATCCAGCACCTCAACGGCCATCAAAGAAATTAAAAATTTTGCCAATAAATTCCAACTGGCTACACAATCCCGAGGCGATGAGGAGTACCAAGCTCAGCTAAGAACAAACATTAGAAAACTGTTATAACACCCATCCAAAACATCATTAACACTCATATCCAGCAACAAGAAGAAAGATTCAAGCTACACATATTAATAACCCAAAATAATTCACACGCAATAACAAATTTGCAGTCGGCAATACATCAAATGAAAGTCAACAAGAACTTCCGAGGAAATTTGATGCCAGAGACATTCATCATTTTTGCAGTTAGCTACGTCACGGTAGCCATAGTAGCGGCGATCGTGATAATGTTTGCCATACAACGACGTAGTAAAAAATCTACAACTAAACCTGAGCCAGCAAAAAGGGTCCAGTTTCAACTCAGTGGACAACAACTAGACAATTAATGTTGAATTTTTCAACGGGGGGAGTATGTTGAATATTACGATTTGCGGTATTAAAATGCAAATCGCATTATCGGCTGTGGCAACAGCAACAAACTCATTGAAAATAATGACCCAATTCAGCATTTCTGTATGCGCTTTATGTATTACACATATTTTATTGTTAATTAATCACTTTAGCATTATTGGCAATACTTATCCACAAATGCCCTTTATGTCAATTACACACTTTTAATATAACCTACATACGCCTCTTTGTCAATTTAGCACTTTAGTTAAACCTAGTTAGCAATAGCATATCAGAGTTGTTTTAATTCCACAAGCGGGCAACAAAAGAGTTGTTCGCTATACAAAACATTTGGTGACCCCGACGTGATCGGTGCATAGTACAGAGTTTCCCCCACCAGTGATAAGAGCTTTAGTACTCGATCTTAAAGGCGTTAGACTGGGCCGACACAGTCTCTCTATTAACAAATAGTGTTTAACGGCGTAGAACTCGGCCGACAGAGTTCAGGCGTAAGGTTGGGCCGACACAACAGTGATTTTGAGAAGGAAAGGAACATGAACACATCTTCTGCTGCAGCATCATCACAGCAAAAGCGGATTCGAGCTGAATCCGCTGCAATAGCAGGTCTTAAACGACTCATTGAAAGAATCATTGTCGAGCTAGAGCAAACACAGTCAGTTGCCTACTTCGACCAATGATCGAATGCAGTCGCATCTCACTGGGACAACCTTTCCAAGATTCATCGAGAGATAGTATCAGAAGATGAGTCTGGCTCCTACTCTCAAGATGAGTTCTTTGAAATAGAGGATTCCTACAATGACATCCTCACCCAACTTATGGAAAGAACGACGGCAGGAAGTCCAAACATAGCACAACCAGGTATTGAGACTACTACTCGACTACCAAGAATTAATCTGCCAGTATTCAATGGAGATTATTTACAGTGGAGGCAGTTTGCAGAACTCTTTAAGCAACTAATACATCAACAAAGCGTAGGCCTTTCGCAAAAGATGTACTACTTGAAGGCAAACGTGACAGGACATGCTGCACGTCTGATTAAATAGCTCCCGATAACCGGAGAAAGTTATGAAACCGCCTGGACAATTCTAAAGGACCGCTATGAAAATAGGCTCTAATCGTCTCAGCGTTCATACAAAAATTCGTGGCTCTACCAGTCCTTAACGCAGTGTCCGCAGATGGACTAAAAAAATGCATGATGGATTGAAGGAAGCATTGCTTGGTATTGGCAACCTTGGCATAGAAACATCCAGTTGGGACGTATTAGTATTACACCTGATGCTACAGAAGTTGGATCCAGAAAGCCACCGGTTGTTTGAGCAGTCCTTGTCCAATCCCCGTGAAGTACCACAAGTTTCAACATTTCTAGCGTTTTTGGAGAAACGCTTCCAGATGTTAGAAGCCCTTGCTGATAGAAGGGAAAGACCTTTCCAAAGACTAAACAACAAGTCAAATTGTTTAAACACAACAGAAAATGAAACACAACAGAAAGGACGTGCCACTTATGTAAAGACGCCTCTCACATGTTAGCGAAATGTAAGAGGTTCCTACAAATGTATCCACAAGAACAAAATTTTAAGGTACGAGACCTAAAGCTCTGTCTAAATTGCTTAAAGTCCGGTCACGGATACCGCGACTGCAAATCGGGAACATGTTAAAGGTGCCAACAGAAACACAATACTCTGTTGCTCAGAAAGAAAATTATATGCGTGCATCAACCAATGCTGCATTTCATGAAAGGGAAGAGACATCCTGCGTTTTACTAGCAACAGCAAGGATCAACATTTTAGATATTCAGAGAAACACAGTAGAGGCAACAGCAATATTTGACTCTGGCTCTCAGCTCAGGCGATGAGGAGTACCAAGCTCAGCTAAGAACAAACATCAGAAAACCGTTATAACACCCATCCAAAACATCATTAACACTCATATCCAGCAACAAGAAGAAACGTTCAAGCTACACATATTAATAACCCAAAATAATTCACACGCAATAACAAATTTGCAGTCGGCAATACATCAAATGAAAGTCAACAAGAACTTCCGAGGAAATTTGATGCCAGAGACATTCATCATTTTTGCAGTTAGCTACGTCACGGTAGCCATAGTAGCGGCGATCGTGATAATGTTTGCCATACAACGACGTAGTAAAAAATCTACAACTAAACCTGAGCCAGCAAAAAGGGTCCAGTTTCAACTCAGTGGACAACAACCAGACAATTAATGTTGAATTTTTCAACGGGGGGAGTATGTTGAATATTACGATTTGCGGTATTAAAATGCAAATCGCATTATCGGCTGTGGCAACAGCAACAAACTCATTGAAAATAATGACCCAATTCAGCATTTCTGTATGCACTTTATGTATTACACATATTTTATTGTTAATTAATCACTTTAGCATTATTGGCAATACTTATCCACAAATGCACTTTATGTCAATTACACACTTTTAATATAACCTACATACGCCTCTTTGTCAATTTAGCACTTTAGTTAAACCTAGTTAGCAATAGCATATCAGAGTTGTTTTAATTCCACAAGCGGGCAACAAAAGAGTTGTTCGCTATACAAAACATTTGGTGACCCCGACGTGATAGGTGCATGGTACAGAGTTTCCCCCACCTGTGATAAGAGCTTTAGTACTCGATCTTAAAGGCGTTAGACTGGGCCGACACAGTCTCTCTATTAACAAATAGTGTTTAACGGCGTAGAACTCGGCCGACAGAGTTCAGGCGTAAGGTTGGGCCGACACAACAGTGATTTTGAGAAGGCAAGGAACATGAACACATCTTCTGCTGCAGCAACATCACAGCAAAAGCAAATTCGAGCTGAATCCGCTGCAATAGCAGGTCTTAAACGACTCATTGAAAGGATCATTGTCGAGCTAGAGCAAACACAGTCAGTTGCCTACTTCGACCAACGATCGAATGCAGTCGCATCTCACTGGGACAACATTTCCAAGATTCATCGAGAGATAGTATCAGAAGATGAGTCTGGCTCCTACTCTCAAGATGAGTTCTTTGAAATAGAGGATTCCTACAATGACATCCTCACCCAACTTATGGAAAGAAGGACGGCAGGAAGTCCAAACATAGCACAACCAGGTATTGAGACTACTACTCGACTACCAAGAATTAATCTGCCAGTATTCAATGGAGATTATTTACAGTGGAGGCAGTTTGCAGAACTCTTTCAGCAACTAATACATCAACAAAGCGTAGGCCTTTCGCAAAAGATGTACTACTTGAAGGCAAACGTGACAGGAGATGCTGCACGTCTGATTCAATAGCTCCCGATAACCGGAGAAAGTTATGAAACCGCCTGGACAATTCTAAAGGACCGCTATGAAAATAGGCTCTAATCGTCTCAGCGTTCATAAAAAAATTCGTGGCTCTACCAGTCCTTAACGCAGTGTCCGCAGGTGGACTAAAAAAATGCATGATGGATTGAAGGAAGCATTGCTTGGTATTGGCAACCTTGGCATAGAAACATCCAGTTGGGACGCATTAGTATTACACCTGATGCTACAGAAGTTGGATCCAGAAAGCCACCGGTTGTTTGAGCAGTCCTTGTCCAATCCCCGTGAAGTACCACAAGTTTCAACATTTCTAGCGTTTTTGGAGAAACGCTTCCAGATGTTAGAAGCCCTTGCTGATAGAAGGGAAAGACCTTTCCAAAGACTAAACAACAAGTCAAATTGTTTAAACACAACAGAAAATGAAACACAACAGAAAGGACGTGCCACTTATGTAAATACGCCTCTCACATGTTAGCGAAATGTAAGAGGTTCCTACAAAAGTATCCACAAGAACAAAATTTTAAGGTACGAGACCTAAAGCTCTGTCTAAATTGCTTAAAGTCCGGTCACGCATACCGCGACTGCAAATCCGGAACATGTTAAAGGTGCCAACAGAAACACAATACTCTGTTGCTGAGAAAGAAAATTATATGCCCATTCCCTCCAAAGATGTTCAGCGTGCATCAACCAATGCTGCATTTCATGAAAGGGAAGAGACATCCTGCGTTTTACTAGCAACAGCAAGGATCAACATTTTAGATATTCAGAGAAACACAGTAGAGGCAACAGCAATACTTGACTCTGGCTCTCAGCTCTCATTTATCTCTGAGAATCTATACAGAAAATTGGGTCTTAAAGGGATGACCTAGCAACTCCAAATAGATGGAATAGGATCATCAAAATCCCAATCACATACAAGAACGACACTCGAAATACAGTCCAAAAATACAAGTTTCAGAGCAACAGTTGAGGTCTTCATACTGCCAAAAATAACGTCTGAACAGCCAAGACAAGACGTCAAAATCATTGGGTGGAAGGTTCCAGCAAACTTAAAATTAGCTGACCCTCACTTCAACAAATCTAAAAAAATTGACATTTTGCTTGGCGCGGAATTATACTCTGAACTTATGTGCGTTGGACAAGTGATATTGGGAAAAAATCTACCTACGCTTCAAAATACCACATTGGGATGGGTAGTCTTAGGTAAGCTATCGAAGAATGTCACAGCTAAAAACGCATTCTGTGGAATACCTACAAATGAACTACACGACCCACTAGAGAGATTTTAGAAAATTGAAGAAGATGCGGCGATGCCCAAGAAAAAACTCAGTGCGGTAGAACAAAAATGTGAAGAACACTATCATAAAACTACGGTAAGACGAATAGACGGCCAATTTATTGTCGAACTGCCATTTTAGCAATCCCCAAGCTTTTTAGGGGAATCAAAGGAAACAGCGAAGCGCCGTTTTTTCGCCATCGAAAGGAAATTAGAAAAAAATCCTCACCTAAAGACCCAATACAGGGCTTTTATGCAAGAATACATCGAACTGGGACAAGGAAATCAAGCCAAATGATATCCCCTCAAATCACAACTTTCTTCCTCACCATTGTGTACAAAAACCAGAAAGTATCACAACTAAGCTTCGAGTTGTATTTGACGCTGCATGCAAAACATCAAATGGAGTCGCATTAAACGATGTTTTGATGGTGGGACCAACAATTCAGAGTGAACTCTTTGGGTTGCTATCATCCAGCTTATTCTCTGGAGGATGACGCACAAAAACCGTTGAAAATATACCAACTCTGCACTGTCACTTACGGCACATCTTCGGCCTCCTACTTAGCAACAAAAAGTTTGCAGCATTTGGCAGATTTGGAAGAACGACATTACCCAGACGGTGCAAGAATGGCCAAATCCGATTTCTACGTGGATGATGTTATGACGGGCCATGATGACTTTGCAAAGGCTTTTGCTAAGCGAAAGAAACTTGAAGCTTTGCTTAAAGGAGGAGGATTGGAATTAAGAAAGTAGTGCTCAAATCATCCTCAGCTGTTACAGGGAATATCAGCGAGTCACATCGAAATCAAGGTCGACATTGGGGGGAAGGAAGATGAGCACATCAAAACCCTTGGCATGATATGGTACCCATTAAGGGACTATTTCGCGAAAGAAGTTTATCAGAAAACAAGCATACAACCAAACGATCTATCCTAGCAGACACGGCACGTTTATATAATCCACTTGGGTTAATAAACCCAGTAATAACTACAGCAAAAATTATGCTTCAAGTACTCTGGATGCTTAAATTAGACTGGGATGCTGCTCTACCCCAAGAATAACATACCAGCTGGCAAAACTTTCGTCGCTGAATTCTCTCACAATTCCACGGCATGTACTCTCTTCAAGCAAGACAAGGGTGATCGAGATTCAGGGTTTTTCAGATGCAAGTGAAAAGGCATATGGCAATTCCGGAATTTCGGTGAACCTTTTATGTGCAAAGTCTCGAGTAGCACCGCTTAAGAAGCTATCACTGCCTCTACTCGAACTCTCGGCTGCAGCTCTATTAGCAGAATTGGTCAGCAACGTAAAGTGATATTTGAATATTGATATAAATAGAACGGTATATTGGACGGACTCAATGATTACATTAGCATGTATCAGAAAGGATCTTCATTAAAGACATTCGTTGTAAATCGTGTGGCAGAAATTCAAACGCTGTCGCAAATCAAAGACTGGAAGCATGTACCAACAAGGTACAATCCAGCTGAAAAGGTCTCCAGAGTCATGAGGCCCGACGAACCGCTTACATCGACTCAATGGTTCAAGGGGCCAGAATATCTACGAGAGCCAGAATACGAATGGCCCTCAGAACCCATTATTACAACATATGATCAAAGGGAAGAAAATGAGGTTAAAATAGTTTTGACCTGCTGTAAAAGGAAGGAATCATTGATTGACTCTATAGACCACAGAGGGTCATTCATAAGACTAAGGCATACATTCGGAGATTCTGCCACAATGCAAGGAGACATAATAGAATATGTGGGCAGGCACTGGAAGCAACAGAAGAACACGAAGCTGAGATTTTCATACTGAGGAATATTCAGGCGGAATAATTCTCAGAAGGCATGGCAAAATTAACGAAAACAAGTTCTGTTTCACCCAGCAGCAAGCTGAGTTCCTTGGCACCATTTGTTGATAATCAAGGACTAATTCGTGTTGGCGGAAGGCTACAAGCAACAAGCATTCCATTTGATGTCAAACACCCAATAGTGTTACCACACGAAAGTCCAATTGTCAAATATACGTACGATATCTCCATGAGAAACATCTGCATGCGGGTCAACAAGCACAAGCAAAAGCGATAACCAGGCAGCGATTTTGGCCATTACGAATGAAGGCGCTTGCTCAACAAACCGTTCACAATTGCTTAAGATGCGCGAGAACTAAACCACAGTCAAGTCAACAATTAATGGGGAATCTTCCCCTGGAAAGAGTACAGCCAAGTCGACCATTCGAAAATATTTTCTGACAATGCAACCAACTTTGTAGGGGCTCGGAACGAACTTCAAGAGCTTCACAAGTTCTTCTATAACGACGAAGCACAAAAAGATATAAGGAAAAGGTGCTCAGAAGAACAAATTCAATGGTGCTTCATTCAACCAAGATCACCTCATTTTGGAGGATTATGGGAAGCTGCAGTGAAATCGGCGAGGTATCATCTGAAAAGAATAATAAGAATAAATTCCAGACCACTTACCAGCTTGTCGACTTATCCCAATGATCCGCAAGCACTGACACCAGGACATTTTTTGATTGGCGAGCCTCTCACCTCAGTTATCAATCCGTACGCAAAGGAAATGCCAAACACTCTTACCAAAAGATGGGAATTAATTAAACTAATGCAAATCAATTTTGGAAGCGCTGGACAAAGGAATATTTACATGAGCTGCAAACCCGAACAAAATGGCATCAGGAGAATAAGACTATACATCCCAGGCACTATAGTGTTACTATTGGAAGACAACATACCTCCCTTGAAGTGGCCATTAGGAAGGATAGTAAAGGAACACAAGGGGGCTGATGGTCTGACCAGAGTTGTGGAGGTGAGGACCGCAAAGGGCACTTTCAGACGAGCTGTTCACAAGGTGTGTCCCTTACCCATAGAAGATAAATCGCCCCAAATCAGCTCCTACCCAAATCGATAGTAAAGTAGTCCATAGTGAAGAGATAAAAAATGCACCACCTTGGCAGCCTCCGCTTGCAAAGTTACCGCAGCAGGCAACAGCACTAAGCACATCTCATCGGAAAATCCGACATCCAGCACCTCAACGGCCATCAAAGAAATTAAAAATTTTGCCAATAAATTCCAACTGGCTACACAATCCCGAGGCGATGAGGAGTACCAAGCTCAGCTAAGAACAAACATCAGAAAACCGTTATAACACCCATCCAAAACATCATTAACACTCATATCCAGCAACAAGAAGAAACGTTCAAGCTACACATAATATTAATAACCCAAAATAATTCACACGCAATAACAAATTTGCAGTCGGCAATACATCAAATGAAAGTCAACAAGAACTTCCGAGGAAATTTGATGCCAGAGACATTCATCATTTTTGCAGTTAGCTACGTCACGGTAGCCATAGTAGCGGCGATCGTGATAATGTTTGCCATACAACGACGTAGTAAAAAATCTACAACTAAACCTGAGCCAGCAAAAAGGGTCCAATTTCAACTCAGTGGACAACAACCAGACAATTAATGTTGAATTTTTCAACGGGGGGAGTATGTTGAATATTACGATTTGCGGTATTAAAATGCAAATCGCATTATCGGCTGTGGCAACAGCAACAAACTCATTGAAAATAATGACCCAATTCAGCATTTCTGTATGCACTTTATGTATTACACATATTTTATTGTTAATTAATCACTTTAGCATTATTGGCAATACTGATCCACAAATGCACTTTATGTCAATTACACACTTTTAATATAACCTACATACGCCTCTTTGTCAATTTAGCACTTTAGTTAAACCTAGTTAGCAATAGCATATCAGCGTTGTTTTAATTCCACAAGCGGGCAACAAAAGAGTTGTTCGCTATACAAAACAGCTCCAATTGTTGAAATATTATTGGACATAAAAAATGTTTTAACATTAGATAAAGATAATCAAGTAACAGAAAACTTAAACAAGATATAACATAATTTTTAAAGACAAAACCTAAAATTTCAAAAACAAACAGGATTCTTCTTGATGCCCAAAAAGTGACAAATAAATTTATAAAAGATAATTCCAACATTTCCATAATTAAGTCAGACAAAGGTAAAAAACCGTATTAATTAACAAAATTTGACTATCAAGATAAGATGAATGAATTATTAGCTGATAAGGACATATACGAAATGATTAAAGAAAACCCTACTATAAAATAAATAAGAAAGTTTTTAAAATAATTGATACGTTAAAAAATAAACATTCCATTACGTCCAATCGTTTCGACAATTAACACATCAGCATATAATTTATCAAAATTTAGCTGTAACATATTAAAACTACTTACTCAGAATAGTTACATTTAAAGATGAGATAAAAAATATAAAATTAGGTGAAAATGAGATATAAGCACCTTTAGATGTAGTATCACTTTTTACAAATGTTCCTTTAGAAACAGCAAAAACAGCAATAAAGATAGATGGAAAGAAATTGAAGATTTATGTATACTAATAAGAGAAGAATTTTTAAATTTGGTTTAGCAAAGGGAAATCCATTATCACCATTTTAGCAGGCATAGTGTTGGAACAATTATTTACTATGAAATTACCATTACTAGAAATCCTGTAGCGGAATAGAATCGTTATAATTTTTAATAAATCGCAATTTTGTCTCTATGCCATATATGCGCATCACGATGATGAAACACTTTCCACAGAACTAGTTTCTTTCTATGGGAGTGTGTGTGATGGGTAGACGGAGAGCAGCTTTGTCACACATTTGTTTCTGTTCATTCCTGTCTAGACGCTCGCCGGATAAGTAACTTCATATTCCACATTGTTCACATACAGATATTAATAATGTTAAATATTCGCATATAAATAAATTTACTCAAAATTGTTAATTGATCTTTTTATTATTTCTGACTCGCAATTATCATAACGATTGGTGTTTAACAAAAAGTAATGATATTGTTCTTAAGTTGGGTAATTAAATACATTTTGCCATAACAGTGGATTCATTTAACTGCTTTGATTGGACAACACGCAAAACCTGGTTTGCATCAACTCCTGAGTCTTTGGATTATAAAGTGTGTCATGTGCACTGCTCACATTAAACCACAGTGGTGACCACCGAGTGTTTTTTAAAAAAAAGTAACACAAGTTCAAATATAATAATATTAAATCCGGTCGCATAATTATTGCGAATATATCGTCGATTTCAATATTCCACGAAAATTGTTTTCAATGCACGATTTCAATATTCCACGAAAATTGTTTTCAATGCACGCGCATACATTTTGTTTTGGACGATCAACCATCAAGTACTGCTCTATTGAATCATCACGGGTGCGGATCATCAAATTAAACTGCAACATTCCATAAAGAGTTCGAGCCAGCTCAACTATAAAGTTCTAATCACTGAATTATCACGGATACGGATCATCAACATTTTTATAGCGTCATTTTTTTTTCTCTCCTAAACATTATAAAAAATTTTCAATTGGGTTGAGAAGGATCAGGTGAGTGACGAAACCGTTTTCTTTGTCTCTTATCACATTTTTCACGTGATTTGTGTTGTCGTGTTATTTATGGTATTAGAGATTTAATTGCGATTCCGCGCGATTGTGTAGTTTTTTTTCATTTGATTATTTTTATAAATAATTTCTTTCTCAAAATGGTTGATGACAATGAAACTCCGACAGTAGCGCATGTATCGGTTAAACCCCCACCATTATTCGTGATGATCCCGAGATCTGGTTCTTCCAACTGGAAGCCCAATTCAGTATCGCTAATATATTGGTAGATTCTACGATGTATAGCCATTTACTGTCCGCTCTCGATCCCGATAGAGTGAAACAGGTTCGCGACAAAATTATTAAGCCATCCAAAACAAATAAATATGCTGATTAAAAGCAAACAATCATTGATCATAGAGCCGAATCTGCAAGAAGCAAATTAGATCAATTGATCAGCGGTTACAACTGGGAGATAAAAAGCCAACACAACTACTCCGTGAAATGAGAAATTTGGCTGGTGATCAAATGAAGGATAATGTCCTCCAAGAAATTTGGTTAAAACGATTACCACACGGCACTCAAAAAATTTTGGTTAGTTTAGAGACTGATTTGGAACATATGGCTAAGGCAGCTGACAATATTTATGACGTAGACAAACCTCTAGGTGTAACCATCGTAAGCAGCGTGTCGTCTCAAAATGAGAGTGAATTAGCTGCTCAAGTTGACGCATTAACAAAGAAATTTGATAGGTTCTTAGAATCGCTCAGTCGTAGTCGTTCCCGAAACCATTTTCACAATCGTCAGAAATCTAAAAGTCGTGCTTCAAGCGATGATCAAATTTGTTTTTATCACAATCGTTACAAAAGTAAGGCTCGTCATTGCAAACCGTTTTGCAAGTTCTACGAGAATTTTAGAGCCTCTAACAATCCAAAAAACTATGTAAAGTATCGCGTACGGCGACCAGCGATGCTGTTAGTTCAGTCAATAGTCGCCTAATTATTACAGATCGTATTTCTAAAGTTCAATTTCTAGTTGACACAGGTGCCGATGTGTCTGTGATTCCTCCTTCTCGTAGTCAAAATTGTCATTCCAAGTCATATAAATTTTATGCAGCAAATGGCACAAAAATCAATACATTTGGTTCGCAAATCCTCAACCTTAATTTAGGCCTTCGACGAAATTTTTCTTGGAAGTTTATAGTAGCTGACGTTAGCAAACCGATTATTGGACCTCAAAAATCGAAAACTCATCGACACGGTAACATCATTGAGCGTGAATGCTTTATTTGTTTCCGAAGACAACACAAATACTTGTGCGATCAGTCCAATTTCTCCAAAAGATCTTAATCAAGATATTGTCAAACTTCTACAAAAATTCAAAGAAAATGTCGAAATATCCCTTATGGTGGATGCTTCAGACACTGCAATTGGTGCTGTTGTACAACAGTTTGTTAACAATGTCTGGCAACCTTTAGGGTTTTTCTCAAGCAAATTAAATGATGCACAGCGTAAGTACAGCGCTTATGACCGTGAACTTCTAGCCGCTTACTCAGCTGTGAAGCATTTCAGGTATTTGTTGGAGGGTCGTGTTTTTGTAATTTATACTGACCACGAACCGCTTGCTTGTGCCTTTCAACAGAATTTAGACAAGGCATCGCCCCGACAAAGACGACATTTAGATTTTGTTTCACAATTTACCACTGAAATTCGCCACATTTCCGGTCGGGAGAACATTGTTGCTGACGCCTTATCGCGTGTTGAGGAAATTCGTTTACCATCAAAGTTAATATTTGAGGAAATTGCGGAAAGTCAACGTAATGATGTTGAACTCAAAGAACTATTATCCAAACCCAATTTAAAATTCGTTAACGTACCTCTGTTTAGTTCTGATAAAACTATCACTTGCGAAAGTTCAACTGGTGTGATGCGACCATATATTCCTGGTCAGCTCCGTTACCAAATTTTTGTCGATTGTCATGGATTATCACATCCTAGCATACGAACCACAGTCAAAATGGTGAAACGGAAATATTTTTGGTCTGATATGGACAAAGATATACGAACGTTCGCAAGATCTTGCCAACCGTGTCAGAAAGCGAAAGTTACGAAACACGTCAGTTCTCCTATAGGGAATTATCAATTGACAGCAAATCGTTTTGATCAAATTCATGTAGACATTATTGGTCCATTAACAGAATCTGAAGGGATGAAATATTGTGTAACCATAATTGATCGTTATACACGTTGGCCTGAAGTTTGTCCAACATCTGATATAAAATCAGACACAGTAGCTAGAGCCATTTACAACAGATGGATTTGTCGTTTTGGTCTTCCATCGTCTATTACCACAGATAGAGGCGCACAATTCGAGTCTCAACTGTTCTCAGACTTAGCAAAATTTATCGGTTTTAGACACAAAAGAACTACAGCGTACAATCCGGCTTGTAACGGTATCATTGAACGTTTTTATCGTTCACTTAAGACGTCTCTAATGTGTATATCTAATACGCAATGGACAAAATCATTACCTACAGTACTTTTAGGATTAAGAACAGTACTGCGGGAAGATTTTAAAACTTCTTCAGCTGAATTGGTCTACGGTCAAACCCTGCGTTTACCAAATGATTTCTTTGTTCCTTCATCAAAAAGGCAGTTACAATCGGACTTCGTTCAGAACCTATGGAAACATTTCAATCTCATTCGCCCTGTGCCTGCAGCACGTCATAGCAAAGATTAAATTTTTGTGTTCAAGGAATTGTCTACCTGCTCACATGTATTCGTTAGAACTGATGCCATACGAGCTTCCTTACAACAGCCGTACGAGGGTCCATATAAAGTTTTCAAACGAAATGATAAATATTTCACTATAGTGATTCGAGGTAAAGAGAATACTGTCTCCATTAATCGTCTAAAACCTTGTTTTGCTGAAGTCAGCGACGTACCTGCAAATTCCAACGAAGATAAGAGCGTTTCGGCGAGTCGGGATCGTGAGCTGACAGACGGTGATAACACATCTGATTCAGACAGAACTACGAAAAATCAAACAACCAAGCATGTAACATTTGATCTTAAACCAGATCTTAGGACAGGATCGGTTAAAACAAGAGCAGGCGTTCTATTACAACACCAAGTCGGTTCCGATAATATCGTTTACTAAGCGTTCACTGGAGGAGGAGTATTGTGTCGGAATAGAATCGTTATAATTTTTAATAAATCGCAATTTTGTCTCTATGCCATATATGCGCATCACGATGATGAAACACTTTCCAGAGAACTCGTTTCTTTCTATGGGAGTGTGTGTGATGGGTAGACGGAGAGCATCATTGTCACACATTTGTTTCTGTTCATTCCTGTCTAGACGCTCGCCGGATAAGTAACTTCATATTCCACATTGTTCACATACAGATATTAATATTTAACATTGTTCGCATATAAATAAATTTACTCAAAATTGTTAATTGATCTTTTTATTATTTCTGACTCGCAATTATCATAACGATTGGTGTTTAACAAAAAGTAATGATATTGTTCTTAAGTTGGGTAATTAAATACATTTTGCCATAACAGTGGATTCATTTAACTGCTTTGATTGGACAACACGCAAAACCTGGTTTGCATCAACTCCTGAGTCTTTGGATTATAAAGTGTGTCATGTGCACTGCGCACATTAAACCACAATCCAACCAAATTTTATTTATAAATACGTAGAGGACATTATTTTGGCGGTCAGCCATCAGCAGAAATAGGGGGAATAACACAGAATGCTCTAGAATTGCATGTGGCCGTAACTATCTCTGACTGGTGGAAGTGCGATCAAACCTCCACGTGGTGGCCGCTGGTAATTTTCCTCCAATGCAGGAAAAGCTGAATGATCGGGCTAGTCCCTTCAAAGTAAGGTTGGCGCGAGGCCAATAACCTCGCCTGTAAAAAATTATTATTACGATACCCAAAATCAGCCTCGGATACACTGATGAACGACGACGACCACGGCAACGAAAACGGCTAAACGATTTAAGAATTTTCTCATGGAACGTACGCTCACTGTATAAAGCTCGAGCTGCACAGTAGCTAGCCGATACCCTGTCCAAATATAATGCTGACTTATCAGAAATTTAGGAGATGCGGTGGACAGGGAATGGTTTCCTACAAAAATCAGAATATGACATTTATTACAGCTGTCATGCAAGACATCATGTGCTCGGGGTGGTTTCTAGTCATTAAAAGAATGAAACACACCATTATCGGCTTTAATGCAGTTAATGAACGGCTATGCATCCTTCGCGTGTGGGGCAAATTTAAAAACATAAGCCTCATAAACGTTCACGCACCTACAGAGGAATACCCAGATGATGAAAAAGAAGAATTCTTTGAATCAGTCGAACGGGAACTCAATGCCTGCACTCAGTATGATGTAAAAATCATTCTGGGGATATGAACGCTAAAATAGGTAGGGAGCCAGTATTCAGGCAGTACATTGGCACCCATAGCTTACACGAGAACACTAATGACAATGGACAACGAGTCATATGAATGGCAGCAAGCAATAATTTGGTCGTTGCGAGTACAAGGTTTGCGCGTAAAAATATCCACAAAACCACCTGGGTATCTCCCGATGGAGCCACTCGTAGCCAGATAGACCACGTGTTGATAGACCGCCGCCACAATCCGAACCTGATGACGGTACGAACGTACCGAGGTGCCAACGTCGACTCGGACCCCTATCTTGTTGGTATGGTGCTCCGAGCGCGGATTGCATCATCACGGAAGACTGCATCCGCGAACCAGATTCGAGTCAACACGGCTGCCTTTCGCAATGAAGAGACCAGAAACAACGACGGTCATGCGATAGGACTCGCCCTAAATGCAGGAAGAGGAAGTCCTGGGGCTGAGATGTCGGGCGTAGAAGAGAAATGGACACGCCTTAAGAATACTGTCATTAGTACCGCTGACTCCATTTTAGGCAGTAGTCGTCGAGATCGAAACGACTGGTTCGATGACGAATGTAAGCTAGCGACTGAACGTAAGAATGTTGCGTACCGAGCAATGCAACAATCTCATAGAACGCGGGCACGCGAAGATGAATATAAAGAGCTCAGAAGATATGAAAAAACAGTTCACCGGCGAAAGAAAGCAGCCTGGGAGAAGAATCTCGTCCGTGAACTGGAACAGTACAGAGAGCAAGGACCGCACCAGGCGCGGAAGTTCTACCAAAGGGTCCGCGGTATTACGCAATATACACCACGTTGCATCTTCTTCCAAGGACAATGAGGGTAATCTGATCGCCGATCTTAAAGGCATCTTAGAGCGATGGGAAGAGCACTTTCATGAGTTGCTAAATGGCCAGCTAACTGAGGAATTGGAGGCTCCACCAATGACCGAAGATCATACTATGCTGCCGCCACCAAGCATAGTCGAAGATAGCATAGCGATAAATCGGCTCAAAAATAATAAGGCCCCGGGACTGATGGGATCCCAGCGGAACTGATAAAAATAGGAGGCCCCACATTACACCAAGCAATTCATGAAATAATAGTGCAAGTATGGGAAGAAGAAGTTATGCCAGAAGACTGGCGAAGAGGCATCCTGGGCCCCATACATAAGAAGGGAGATATCACAAAATGCAGCAATTATCGTGGTATAACTCCTTCAAGACAGGATAGCCCCATACGCTAAAGCCATCATTGGTCCATACCAGTGTGGCTTCATCCCAGGCAAATCAACAACTGATCAGATTTACACCCTAAGGCAGGTGATGGAGAAATGTCTAGAGTTTCAAAACTCACTACACCATCTTTTTATAGACTTTAAAGCCGCCTATTATAAACTTTTTACTTTATAAAGCCATGAGAGAATTCGGCATCCCAAATAAACTGACACGTAGGTTGACCATGACCAATGTTATAAGCCAAGTAAAAATATTCGGATCACTATCAAGCCCATTCAACATCTATAACGGGCTCCGACAAGGGGATGGACTGGCCTGCGTCCTCTTCAACCCGTCGTTGGAGAAAGTGATCCGAGACTCTGACGTAACGGCGAGAGGAACAATCCTCTTTAAATCCATTCAGATACTGGCTTAAGCAGACGATATAGTAATGAAGACAAGTAGTCCGTTTTAGTTGGGAGTTTATTTCGAACTGAACTTAATACAAAGGTTCTTATCTTAAGTTGGGAACCAAACAACAATAGTCTACTTGCTACGTGACAGAATGTGCCGAGCATGCAAAATGATGCTGGGCGACAATCTGTCCGCATGGAACTATGATTGCTATGCTACGTGACCGAATGTGCCGATCATGCAAAATGATGCTGGGCGACAAGTCTGTGCGCGTGGGATTATGTTTGGATGTTATGTTAGAATCCGGTTATAACACCCCCACCCTTTGATACAACCTTCTCGGGTGTTTGTCTTTTATTTTGGGTTTCATTTGAAATTAATTCGATTTTTGTAGTTATATGTTGTTTAGTTCCTTTCGCTTTACAATAGGAATATAGTACGATACATGCTATCGTTACTGTTATTAATGCAATGTTTATTATAATTGTTAAATAATTATTTTTGTTTGACTTATATTCTAAATAATTTATTTTCTGTCTGTTTTGAATGTTATTAAGTGTATTTTTTCTAAAGTAAAATTAAACATTTTTTTTTGTCATATTAACAATTGGTATTGAGAGTATAGGTTCATTATAAAAATTTTCCAGTTTATTGGTAAACTTAGAGTGTTCAATTTGAATTTTACAATCTGAATATTTAATTAAGTTATGGCCTTTGACAGTGATTTCTTGGTTGACACAGTTTTGAAAAATTGTTTGAACATCTGAATTTTTTATTGCGATCAATCCAAGTTCAAGTTCTTCGACTATTTTCTCGTTACTAATAGTAAAATTACAATAGTTATTTCTTTTAATCAAATTTCTAATACAATTGCTACTGTGTAATTCAAGATTTTTTTTGTTTACAACATTATTTGTATACTCAAAAACATTTTGTTCTGAAGTAATTATTCGATTACTTTCATTTAAAAACAGTTCTTCTTGATTTTGATTAGGGAAGGGGATTATAAGGGCCAAAAAATATTTTTCTTGAGTGAATACTGGAATAGAAATCGTAAAAAGAATTGTTTGCCTATTAATGAGTACACTGCTTCTAATATACGGCAATATCTCAATTGAAATGTTATACTTCAGTATTTCTTCGTTTGTTAGGATATCATGAGCAAGTACGTCCAACCTACTTAGTAGAATGTTGTCCTTAATATTCTCCACTTGTTTAGTTATCTTAGAGATATCAATTAGTATCGTCGAGGCATATTTCATTTCGTTTGTTATGGTATTGTTGTTCATGGATTCTGTGGTTATATTTGTTAAAAGCTCGCGTAATTTGATCTGCTGCTCGTTTATGTGGTTTTTTATTTTATCCACCGATGTTATAAGATCATTGTTGATTTTTAGTTGTTTGTTAATTTCGTTTGTTATTTGCTACGAATTTTGATCCAGATTATTTAGGTGTGCATATATCTCTTCTGCATCTTCATTGTCCATAACACCGACCAAAAAGTTCAGTGAATTTCCCCAAAGGTTAGTGAGTTCTCTCTTCTGTCATCTTGGTATAATTGTGTTTATATTTTCTCGTAGCTGATAAAGTTCTCTCTGCAGCAATTCTAAATGTACATCGCCATTATTCAATTGTAAAGTTTTTATATTAGATTCGATTACGTTGGTTAACTTAACGTATTCTTCCAGGTTAATTACGTGAATGAATCTGACGTAGTTATCCACGATGAGTTTTTCTTCTAATTTCTGTATTATATAACCGTTATTTGTGTATATTGGCGTTATTTCCAATCTTTTGGCCACCGACTGGGCAATTAGGTCCATTATTATGCCTATCATTTCCTCTGGAACTGCTACGAGATCAAAAAAAAAAATATAGGTGCCATCTGAAGAAAAATTATTTAGTTTGCTGTACTTAGGGTTCTTTTTGACTACGGTTCTATTTGTAACTATGTTTTCGCATTGGTTAAATGTTAAGTTTCTATTTCTATTTAAATGGTCTATTCTTCTTATTTTGTCCTCATGAAATTTATCTGATAATGCTATAATGTCTTCTGCCGTTAAATTTTTGTTTATGAAATCTATGGGTTTCATTTTTGTTGTTGAGTGTATTGTCCTGTTGTAGATCGATATGGCTTTAAAAACTTTTTCGCCTAAATCTGAGGTATCCTTTGCTGTGTTCATTATTCTAAGGTGTTCATTCAATGTCCCATGAAGTCTCTCGATGTCTGCATTACCCGTTTTTAGAGACGCTGTGGTCTTATGGAATGCAATATTATTTTCTTTTAGATATTGACCGACTGCCGAATGAAGTATACATGTTTCTCCATCTGAAATTATTTTATTGGGTTTCCCTAAAAATTGAATCCTCTGTTTAATTGCATTTAGGATTGATAACCAATTTCTATCCTCAAGTGAGTGTACTGTTGCATATTTTGAAAGTTTGTCGATTGTAGTTAAGTACATTACATTACGTTGTGGGAACCAAATGTCTAAGTGCATTATGTCGTTGAAATGTTTTGCAGTTTCTGTAACTTGGAATGGATTTCTTAAAGGGTTGCGATCGTGTTTAGCCAACTGGCAAATATCGCAATTATTTACGAATTTCTGTATTTGACTTTGCGAATTTGGGTAAAAATAAGTTGCTTTTAGTTCGTTGTACATCTCGCTTGTACCCCTATGATTATTTTCTAAGTGATTACTGGTTATAATTTCGAGTACTTCATTTAAATCTTTAATGTTGATTAGTTTCACTGATGTCTTCAAAATTCTTAAGCTTTTGTTACCCGAAAAGTATTTTACATATAAGTTTTGGAATTTCACATAAAGACTGTTGTCTTCACAGTAGACTACTATAGTACCTTTATCGAATAACACTCTTTTCATTATGTCTAACAGATTACTGTTGTTAGTTACGTAAACAATGTTTTGCACTTTTTTTATGAATAATTTTTTGAGTTATTTTTTCCTTGTTTCCATAATAAATGTATAGTTGATTTTTGTAAATGTTGATTGGTTTTTCGATAATAGGAATATGGTTCTGACTATCTTCTGCTGCTGAGTGAGTTGTTGCCGCTGTTGAAAGTTGATCATTGTTGTCATTAGTAGTATGCTTTTCTATTTGGTTTCCAAATTTAATACATTTGTCGAACTCGCGACTTATGTCATTACATTCATCATGTATTTTGCGAATAGTAAGCTCTTCTTCATTATTATTTATTTCTATTTTATTTTGCGTAGGCAATCTGCTTATTGCGTCCGCTGCACTATTGTGTTTCCCTTTTACGTATTCGATAGTGTAATCAAACTCATTCAATTTGATTTTCCATCTCTGTAGTTTCGAGTTTGGTTCTTTCAATGAGTCTAACCAAAATAGTGGTCTGTGATCTGTTTTTATCACAAATGTTCTCCCGAACAAATAGGGTCGAAAATACTTTGTAGATGCCACTATAGCAAGTAGCTCCTTTTCTATTTAAAGCTCTGCTGTAGTATGATATGACATGATTACTTTCCATTAGAATTCCGCCAATTGCGTAGTTGGAGGCATCAGTCGCTAAAATGAATTTTTTGCTAAAGTCTGGATACTGTAGTACTGGTTCAGTGGCTAGGTAGATCTTTAGTTTGTTGAACGCATTTACATAGTCTTTGTCTTTTAGATTTATTTTGCGTTTTTCTTGAGGTATTTAATTATCGGATATGCGATTCGTGAGTAATCTTTAATAAAAACGCCTGTAGTAACTGGTTATCCCGAGGAAGGTTCTTATTTATTTCTGTGTTGTTGGTAATTTTATTGCTTGGATTGCTGACACTTTGCTAGGGTTTGGTTTTATGCCCTCTTCAGAGATGATATGGCCGAAAAACTCGGTGTCTTTCTTCATAAATTCGCATTTTTGAAGTTGAATCTTTGGGTTCGCATCATATAGCCTCTGTAGTATTAATTTTAACGAATTAATGTGCTCTTCTAGACTTGTAGAAAATACCAATACGTCATCCAAGTATACTACGCAAATTTTGTTTATGAACTCGTGTAGTACCTTATTTATCATTCGCTGAAAGGTCGCCGGAGCGTTTTTTAAGCCAAAGGGCATCCGGGTGAATTCATAGTGGCCAGTTGCGTGGGAAAGGCAGTTTTGTGCTGATCTCTTTTATCCGTTTCAATTGGGTGAAAGCCTTTGGCCAGATCCAGCTTTGAAAAATAAACGCACTTCCCCAGTTTATCAAAAATATCTTCTACATTGGGTATAGGAAACCGGTCATCTATTGTGTTTAAACTTAGTTTCCTATAATCGATGACGATACGCCACTTGCGTTGTCCTGAGGCATCGACTTTCTTTGGTACCACCCAGATAGGGCTATTATAAACGCTATTGGACTCCATTCTTATTCCTTGACGTAACATATCGTTTATTTTTTAGTTCACCTCTTCTCTATGAATTTCGGGGTACCTATAAAGTTTATTGTAGATAGGTATATCATCTTTCGTTGCGATTCTGTGTTTTACCTCACTTGTAAACGTGAGATCATCATTGTCTTTGTAAAATACACTTTTATTTTGATTAATGAGTTTATGTAGCAATATCCTTTCTTCAGAGTTAAGGTGATCGTCTCTTATGAATTCTAAAATGTTCCATTTCTTGATTTCATTATTGAACATTTCGACTTCGTTTTCCTTATATGCGTTCCGATCATAGATCATAGGTTAAGGAATATTTTAATACGCGCATTTTCTGTGCTTAAGACACGGTTCTTATAGTCTATCTTGGCATTAATATCACATAGAATACTATTTGCTATTAATCCGTCAAATCTATCGTGGAATTTGTATTCCAAGAAGTCTACGTAATGGTCAACCAAGTTAAATTCTCGAAATATTGGAAAGCGACAAATTATATCTACTTGAGATATTTTATTAAGAGCGCGTAAGCTAATATTAACTTCACTTTTCCATTTGTTCTGACATAACCCAGGATTTATTAGGCTATGTTCTGCTCCTGAGTCTATAATATCGCATGGTCTTAAGTGGGTTACTTATTGTTATATTAGGCATGTATCTGAGGCGGTTTTGTAAAAATTTGCTTCATTAGTTGTTATATCCATTTATTCTATACTATTATTTTGCTGCCTATTGTTGTTGAAATAGTTATTTCTGAAAGGATTTTGATTAGATTGTCGCGTTTGCGCACTGTAATTGTTATAATTTCTTGTTTGTCGAGTTTGACTGCCTTGTGAGTCCTGTCTTTGATTTTGGAAAGTATTTTGCATATTTCCGTTTGATGTATTGTAGTTGTTAAATCTACCTCCTCCATTAACTTCTCTATTTTTTGCCTATTGGGTTGGTTCCGAAATATATAGTTTGCGTTACCATGATTATCTTTAGAGGTAAAATTTCCTCTGTGGCTTGATTTATAAAATTTGTCAAAAGATTTGTTTCTATTGTATCGTTAGGACCGAAGTGTTGATGTTTTACTTCTAATATTATCTTAAATGCTTCGTTCAACTTTTTTGGATTACGTAAAAGGATGATTGTTCGGGTTGGTTCAGGAAGATTATCTTTAAAACATTCAAGAGCTATGCGGTTGTTTGAATCGAATAATTCTTGATCATGTTCGTTATTGAGCAACTGTGTATTATTTATTCTACCTAAATAATTGCTTAAGCTATTATAAAAATCTTCTATCGTCGTTGTAACGCGAGCTGTTCTAATTTTATCTATAAGTACATTTGTAGCTAATCTTTCTCCAAAATTAGATTTTAATATATCCTTAATTTCACTCCATGTCTCTAGTCTTCCCTGTCTATGAAGTGTTCTTCGTGCTTTACCTGTTATTTTATCTTTAATATAACCTGTTAAAATGGCTCTATTCGTTTCATTAAATTTTAATATCGTCGGCGCGATGGCATCGATTCTTTCAAAAATCTCGAGTAAATTATTATCTTCCCCACTGAATTCAGGGAGGCGAGCAATAAAGTCTAATATAATTTTGAAATTTTCGGGCATTGATAGTTCCTCCATTTTATAGCTTATTTAATAACTTATATATTTGTTGACTTTATTAAATGGCTTACGGTGGTTCAGTTTAATTGATGCTCCTGGATGTTAGTGATGCTTAAATATTTTTATTTGAATTTGCACTGCACTGATTCTACGTATATTTGTAAGTAGTAGACAACTTATAATCAAACTTTTTAACGCTTGAAACTGTAAAAATTAGAATCAAATTTTGTAACACTTGAAACTGTAAAAATTAGAATCAAACTTTTTACGCTTGAAACTGTAAAAATTAGAATCAAACTTTTTAACGCTTGAAACTGTAAAAATTGTAGGGTCAAACTTTTAACGCTTGAAGTACAATTGGAATCAAATTTTTTAGAACACTTGAGACTGTAAAAATTAGAATCAAATTTTGTAACACTTGAAACTGTAAAAATTACAATCAAATTTTGTAACACTTGAAACTGTAAAAATAGTGGGATCAAACTTTTAACGCTTGAAGTACAATTAGAGATAAAAAAAAATTTGTACTTCTTTTTAATCTCTTGGCCGTTTTTTCCGTCTGCGCCAGTAATGAAGACAAGTAGTCCGTTTTAGTTGGGAGTTTATTTCGAACTGAACTTAATACAAAGGTTCTTATCTTAAGTTGGGAACCAAACAACAATAGTCTACTTGCTACGTGACAGAATGTGCCGATCATGCAAAATGATGCTGGGCGACAATCTGTCCGCATGGAATTATGATTTCTATGCTACGTGACCGAATGTGCCGATCATGCAAAATGATGCTGGACGACAAGTCTGTGCGCGTGGGATTATGTTTGGATGTTGTGTTAGAATCAGCTTATAACAATATTGACATCGTTGGTAGAAACCAAAGAACTGTACAGGAAGCTTTCATCCAGATAGAGCAGGCGGCACGAAATCTGGGGCTGCACATAAATGAGAGCAAAACAAAGTACATGGTGGCCTCGTCTGCGAGTAGAAGATCCAACATTGGTCCCTCAATTCAGATAGTGGAGCGCGAATTCGAAGTAGTGCAATCCTTTAACTATCTCGGGTCAACTATAGCAGCCGATAACAGCATGGAACCAGAAATACGCGCACGGTTGCTTAAAGCCAACAAAGCCTACTATAGCCTGTCAAGACTCTTCAAATCCAGGAACTTAACCATAACATCCAAGCTGCTGATATATATAAGACAATGGTCATACCAGTACATATATCCGAGACTTGGGTGCTTAGCAAAAAGCATTGTGACCTCTTAGCCGCGTTCGAGAGAAAAGTCTTACGGAGAATTGTCGGCCCCGTATGTGAGGAAGGACGATTCCGGAGACTCTATAATGATGAGATCTACGAACGTTACCGCGATGTCGACATCGTGAAGAAAATTAAGCTCGGTAGGCTCCGGTGGGCAGGACACCTAGCTCGCATGAGTGAAGAGGATCCTGCTCGGAAAGTCCTTTGCGGTAGGATTTATGGAACACGACAGCGAGGCCGGCGAAGCCTACGCTGGAAGGATGCCGTAGACCAGGACGCTCAGAGTTTAGGGATGCCAAACTGGATGACATCGGCTCGAAATCGGGACAGGTGGAGAGACTTTTTGCGGGAGGCCAGGACCGGACCCCGGTTGTAGAGCCAAATATGATGATGATGATGATGATGAGAGGACATTATTTTAGCCACATCAGAGTCTAATATAACAACAACAAGAAACAACTAAGACGAAATCACAAAGAGTAACACAACACAAAAGAGACATCATTAACATTAATAAGTACACAAATGTTATACACTTATACAAACAACTTATAGGTCAGCTTTGGTGAAACATAGTTATGAAAAGAAACATGAGTTTGATATGGAAAATGCGAGCACATTTGAATATGAAAGAAAGAAAAATAAACGTTTGTTTAAAGAACCCTGTCGTATTTCCAGTTAATTGTAAAGTAGATAGTAAGAGGTTACAATCTAATTATATCAATATAATTAAAAATTACATAAGACAAAATTATCATAAATTAAAATAAATAATATATTTTGTCATTAATTGAATTTTAATGTGTTTAACCTAAATTTTTGTGTGTTTATTTACGTTTTCTTATAAAATATTAACACCTTCTTAAAATATTTATAAATAAAAAACACATGAACTAAGTTTTTTTAATTAATTTTTTTAATTTTTTGTTTAATATTTGTTTGATCGTTGAAAAAGGTGAAAAACACCGAAATATTCGATTAAATATAATTTTTTATTAAAAAAAAACAAAAAAGTCTATATTTCAGCCGCCATTAATATACCATTTAAATAAACAAAAGCTTTAAATATACCTGGTGACTGACATGAAGTGTTACCAACTTCAGACTGTCATTGCTGTCAAACCAGTAATGGACTGCGCCCCAGAAGACAAATGTTATTCACCACCACACAAGCCACAGAAGACTACGTCCAGTGCACGTCAACGCAACCTCGCTACGCCACAGAAGACGACGTTTATTCATCACCACACACGCCGTCACTCAGGCAAAACTATCAGCTTAAGTCCAGCGACATTCGTCCCACCACGTTGTATCTCCACACCATCATATTCAGCAGTCATCGACCAAGTCAGGAAATGGTCTGTGAAATTCGACGTTGTGCGCGACCCAATAGCCTTCATTGAACGGGTCGAAGAATTATCGGTTGTCTATGGGATAGACAAGGATTTCCTGTCACGTACAATTCCAGAACTCCTCACGGATAGTGCCTTGATCTGGTACAGGAACAATAACGGTCATTGGAAGACGTGGGAAACATTTAGGAACAACTTCCTGAAGTTTTTCCTCCCAGCACGTTTCTTTGAAAGATTGGACGACGACATCCACCAAAGAAAACAGCTCCTGAAAGAATCGTTCAAAGACTACGTAAATACCCTCCAGAACCTGATGCACCACGCCAGGTACAACGAGGACCACAAGCTGGAACGAATTTTCCGCTACAGCCGCCAGGACTACCAATTATACATAAAGCGGAAGCACTTCGCCTGCCTCGAAGAGCTGAATAATTTAACCGAGGATTTCGAGTGTCTTAACTGCGGCAGTCGAAACGACGAAACACCATCACGGCCATCAAGAAAGGACTAGCAGCACCGACAAGGCGCCCAGATGCCAGGAGGAGCGGTCAACCCACGGTCGGAATGCCGCCGATGCGGCAAGCAAGGAAATTTTTTGAGAGAATGCCGCAATCCTAGGGTTCTGTTCTGCTGGGAATGCGGAAAACAAAATACCAAGAACATCGACTGCTGCCGCCGACCAGCGGGAAATGTCAACGGGTTTCGCCGAATGTCTGGAATGGTGGAACCTCAGAATCTTACGCCCAGGCAATTAGAACGACTGCAACTGGAGGATGGGACCGCAGATCACCACGTACTGAAATATCTAGAGATACTACAGCAAGAAGAGTACCACATAGCCGCTATGAAAACCATAAGAGGAGAAGAACTCACTGCTACACTGCAGAAATAGGGGGAATAACACAGAATGCTCTAGAATTGCATGTGGCCGTAACTATCTCTGACTGGTGGAAGTGCGATCAAACCTCCACGTGGTGGCCGCTGGTAATTTTCCTCCAATTCAGGAAAAGCTGAATGATCGGGCTAGTCCCTTCAAAGTAAGGTTGGCGCGAGGCCAATAACCTCGCCTGTAAAAAATTATTATTACGATACCCAAAATCAACCTCGGATACACTGATGAACGACGACGACCACGGCAACGAAAACGGCTAAACGATTTAAGAATTTTCTCATGGAACGTACGCTCACTGTATAAAGCTCGAGCTGCACAGTAGCTAGCCGATACCCTGTCCAAATATAATGCTGACTTATCAGAAATTCAGGAGATGCGGTGGACAGGGAATGGTTTCCTACAAAAATCAGAATATGACATTTATTACAGCTGTCATGCAAGACATCATGTGCTCGGGGTGGTTTCTAGTCATTAAAAGAATGAAACACACCATTATCGGCTTTAATGCAGTTAATGAACGGCTATGCATCCTTCGCGTGTGGGGCAAATTTAAAAACATAAGCCTCATAAACGTTCACGCACCTACAGAGGAATACCCAGATGATGAAAAAGAAGAATTCTTTGAATCAGTCGAACGGGAACTCAATGCCTGCACTCAGTATGATGTAAAAATCATTCTGGGGATATGAACGCTAAAATAGGTAGGGAGCCAGTATTCAGGCAGTACATTGGCACCCATAGCTTACACGAGAACACTAATGACAATGGACAACGAGTCATATGAATGGCAGCAAGCAATAATTTGGTCGTTGCGAGTACAAGGTTTGCGCGTAAAAATATCCACAAAACCACCTGGGTATCTCCCGATGGAGCCACTCGTAGCCAGATAGACCACGTGTTGATAGACCGCCGCCACAATCCGAACCTGATGACGGTACGAACGTACCGAGGTGCCAACGTCGACTCGGACCCCTATCTTGTTGGTATGGTGCTCCGAGCGCGGATTGCATCATCACGGAAGACTGCATCCGCGAATCAGATTCGAGTCAACACGGCTGCCTTTCGCAATGAAGAGACCAGAAACAACGACGGTCATGCGATAGGACTCGCCCTAAATGCAGGAAGAGGAAGTCCTGGGGCTGAGATGTCGGGCGTAGAAGAGAAATGGACACGCCTTAAGAATACTGTCATTAGTACCGCTGACTCCATTTTAGGCAGTAGTCGTCGAGATCGAAACGACTGGTTCGATGACGAATGTAAGCTAGCGACTGAACGTAAGAATGTTGCGTACCGAGCAATGCAACAATCTCATAGAACGCGGGCACGCGAAGATGAATATAAAGAGCTCAGAAGATATGAAAAAACAGTTCACCGGCGAAAGAAAGCAGCCTGGGAGAAGAATCTCGTCCGTGAACTGGAACAGTACAGAGAGCAAGGACCGCACCAGGCGCGGAAGTTCTACCAAAGGGTCCGCGGTATTACGCAATATACACCACGTTGCATCTTCTTCCAAGGACAATGAGGGTAATCTGATCGCCGATCTTAAAGGCATCTTAGAGCGATGGGAAGAGCACTTTCATGAGTTGCTAAATGGCCAGCTAACTGAGGAATTGGAGGCTCCACCAATGACCGAAGATCATACTATGCTGCCGCCACCAAGCATAGTCGAAGATAGCATAGCGATAAATCGGCTCAAAAATAATAAGGCCCCGGGATCTGATGGGATCCCAGCGGAACTGATAAAAATAGGAGGCCCCACATTACACCAAGCAATTCATGAAATAATAGTGCAAGTATGGGAAGAAGAAGTTATGCCAGAAGACTGGCGAAGAGGCATCCTGGGCCCCATACATAAGAAGGGAGATATCACAAAATGCAGCAATTATCGTGGTATAACTCCTTCAAGACAGGATAGCCCCATACGCTAAAGCCATCATTGGTCCATACCAGTGTGGCTTCATCCCAGGCAAATCAACAACTGATCAGATTTACACCCTAAGGCAGGTGATGGAGAAATGTCTAGAGTTTCAAAACTCACTACACCATCTTTTTATAGACTTTAAAGCCGCCTATTATAAACTTTTTACTTTATAAAGCCATGAGAGAATTCGGCATCCCAAATAAACTGACACGTAGGTTGACCATGACCAATGTTATAAGCCAAGTAAAAATATTCGGATCACTATCAAGCCCATTCAACATCTATAACGGGCTCCGACAAGGGGATGGACTGGCCTGCGTCCTCTTCAACCCGTCGTTGGAGAAAGTGATCCGAGACTCTGACGTAACGGCGAGAGGAACAATCCTCTTTAAATCCATTCAGATACTGGCTTAAGCAGACGATATAGTAATGAAGACAAGTAGTCCGTTTTAGTTGGGAGTTTATTTCGAACTGAACTTAATACAAAGGTTCTTATCTTAAGTTGGGAACCAAACAACAATAGTCTACTTGCTACGTGACAGAATGTGCCGAGCATGCAAAATGATGCTGGGCGACAATCTGTCCGCATGGAACTATGATTGCTATGCTACGTGACCGAATGTGCCGATCATGCAAAATGATGCTGGGCGACAAGTCTGTGCGCGTGGGATTATGTTTGGATGTTATGTTAGAATCCGGTTATAACACCCCCACCCTTTGATACAACCTTCTCGGGTGTTTGTCTTTTATTTTGGGTTTCATTTGAAATTAATTCGATTTTTGTAGTTATATGTTGTTTAGTTCCTTTCGCTTTACAATAGGAATATAGTACGATACATGCTATCGTTACTGTTATTAATGCAATGTTTATTATAATTGTTAAATAATTATTTTTGTTTGACTTATATTCTAAATAATTTATTTTCTGTCTGTTTTGAATGTTATTAAGTGTATTTTTTCTAAAGTAAAATTAAACATTTTTTTTTGTCATATTAACAATTGGTATTGAGAGTATAGGTTCATTATAAAAATTTTCCAGTTTATTGGTAAACTTAGAGTGTTCAATTTGAATTTTACAATCTGAATATTTAATTAAGTTATGGCCTTTGACAGTGATTTCTTGGTTGACACAGTTTTGAAAAATTGTTTGAACATCTGAATTTTTTATTGCGATCAATCCAAGTTCAAGTTCTTCGACTATTTTCTCGTTACTAATAGTAAAATTACAATAGTTATTTCTTTTAATCAAATTTCTAATACAATTGCTACTGTGTAATTCAAGATTTTTTTTGTTTACAACATTATTTGTATACTCAAAAACATTTTGTTCTGAAGTAATTATTCGATTACTTTCATTTAAAAACAGTTCTTCTTGATTTTGATTAGGGAAGGGGATTATAAGGGCCAAAAAATATTTTTCTTGAGTGAATACTGGAATAGAAATCGTAAAAAGAATTGTTTGCCTATTAATGAGTACACTGCTTCTAATATACGGCAATATCTCAATTGAAATGTTATACTTCAGTATTTCTTCGTTTGTTAGGATATCATGAGCAAGTACGTCCAACCTACTTAGTAGAATGTTGTCCTTAATATTCTCCACTTGTTTAGTTATCTTAGAGATATCAATTAGTATCGTCGAGGCATATTTCATTTCGTTTGTTATGGTATTGTTGTTCATGGATTCTGTGGTTATATTTGTTAAAAGCTCGCGTAATTTGATCTGCTGCTCGTTTATGTGGTTTTTTATTTTATCCACCGATGTTATAAGATCATTGTTGATTTTTAGTTGTTTGTTAATTTCGTTTGTTATTTGCTACGAATTTTGATCCAGATTATTTAGGTGTGCATATATCTCTTCTGCATCTTCATTGTCCATAACACCGACCAAAAAGTTCAGTGAATTTCCCCAAAGGTTAGTGAGTTCTCTCTTCTGTCATCTTGGTATAATTGTGTTTATATTTTCTCGTAGCTGATAAAGTTCTCTCTGCAGCAATTCTAAATGTACATCGCCATTATTCAATTGTAAAGTTTTTATATTAGATTCGATTACGTTGGTTAACTTAACGTATTCTTCCAGGTTAATTACGTGAATGAATCTGACGTAGTTATCCACGATGAGTTTTTCTTCTAATTTCTGTATTATATAACCGTTATTTGTGTATATTGGCGTTATTTCCAATCTTTTGGCCACCGACTGGGCAATTAGGTCCATTATTATGCCTATCATTTCCTCTGGAACTGCTACGAGATCAAAAAAAAAAATATAGGTGCCATCTGAAGAAAAATTATTTAGTTTGCTGTACTTAGGGTTCTTTTTGACTACGGTTCTATTTGTAACTATGTTTTTTGCATTGGTTAAATGTTAAGTTTCTATTTCTATTTAAATGGTCTATTCTTCTTATTTTGTCCTCATGAAATTTATCTGATAATGCTATAATGTCTTCTGCCGTTAAATTTTTGTTTATGAAATCTATGGGTTTCATTTTTGTTGTTGAGTGTATTGTCCTGTTGTAGATCGATATGGCTTTAAAAACTTTTTCGCCTAAATCTGAGGTATCCTTTGCTGTGTTCATTATTCTAAGGTGTTCATTCAATGTCCCATGAAGTCTCTCGATGTCTGCATTACCCGTTTTTAGAGACGCTGTGGTCTTATGGAATGCAATATTATTTTCTTTTAGATATTGACCGACTGCCGAATGAAGTATACATGTTTCTCCATCTGAAATTATTTTATTGGGTTTCCCTAAAAATTGAATCCTCTGTTTAATTGCATTTAGGATTGATAACCAATTTCTATCCTCAAGTGAGTGTACTGTTGCATATTTTGAAAGTTTGTCGATTGTAGTTAAGTACATTACATTACGTTGTGGGAACCAAATGTCTAAGTGCATTATGTCGTTGAAATGTTTTGCAGTTTCTGTAACTTGGAATGGATTTCTTAAAGGGTTGCGATCGTGTTTAGCCAACTGGCAAATATCGCAATTATTTACGAATTTCTGTATTTGACTGCGAATTTGGGTAAAAATAAGTTGCTTTTAGTTCGTTGTACATCTCGCTTGTACCCCTATGATTATTTTCTAAGTGATTACTGGTTATAATTTCGAGTACTTCATTTAAATCTTTAATGTTGATTAGTTTCACTGATGTCTTCAAAATTCTTAAGCTTTTGTTACCCGAAAAGTATTTTACATATAAGTTTTGGAATTTCACATAAAGACTGTTGTCTTCACAGTAGACTACTATAGTACCTTTATCGAATAACACTCTTTTCATTATGTCTAACAGATTACTGTTGTTAGTTACGTAAACAATGTTTTGCACTTTTTTTATGAATAATTTTTTGAGTTATTTTTTCCTTGTTTCCATAATAAATGTATAGTTGATTTTTGTAAATGTTGATTGGTTTTTCGATAATAGGAATATGGTTCTGACTATCTTCTGCTGCTGAGTGAGTTGTTGCCGCTGTTGAAAGTTGATCATTGTTGTCATTAGTAGTATGCTTTTCTATTTGGTTTCCAAATTTAATACATTTGTCGAACTCGCGACTTATGTCATTACATTCATCATGTATTTTGCGAATAGTAAGCTCTTCTTCATTATTATTTATTTCTATTTTATTTTGCGTAGGCAATCTGCTTATTGCGTCCGCTGCACTATTGTGTTTCCCTTTTACGTATTCGATAGTGTAATCAAACTCATTCAATTTGATTTTCCATCTCTGTAGTTTCGAGTTTGGTTCTTTCAATGAGTCTAACCAAAATAGTGGTCTGTGATCTGTTTTTATCACAAATGTTCTCCCGAACAAATAGGGTCGAAAATACTTTGTAGATGCCACTATAGCAAGTAGCTCCTTTTCTATTTAAAGCTCTGCTGTAGTATGATATGACATGATTACTTTCCATTAGAATTCCGCCAATTGCGTAGTTGGAGGCATCAGTCGCTAAAATGAATTTTTTGCTAAAGTCTGGATACTGTAGTACTGGTTCAGTGGCTAGGTAGATCTTTAGTTTGTTGAACGCATTTACATAGTCTTTGTCTTTTAGATTTATTTTGCGTTTTTCTTGAGGTATTTAATTATCGGATATGCGATTCGTGAGTAATCTTTAATAAAAACGCCTGTAGTAACTGGTTATCCCGAGGAAGGTTCTTATTTATTTCTGTGTTGTTGGTAATTTTATTGCTTGGATTGCTGACACTTTGCTAGGGTTTGGTTTTATGCCCTCTTCAGAGATGATATGGCCGAAAAACTCGGTGTCTTTCTTCATAAATTCGCATTTTTGAAGTTGAATCTTTGGGTTCGCATCATATAGCCTCTGTAGTATTAATTTTAACGAATTAATGTGCTCTTCTAGACTTGTAGAAAATACCAATACGTCATCCAAGTATACTACGCAAATTTTGTTTATGAACTCGTGTAGTACCTTATTTATCATTCGCTGAAAGGTCGCCGGAGCGTTTTTTAAGCCAAAGGGCATCCGGGTGAATTCATAGTGGCCAGTTGCGTGGGAAAGGCAGTTTTGTGCTGATCTCTTTTATCCGTTTCAATTGGGTGAAAGCCTTTGGCCAGATCCAGCTTTGAAAAATAAACGCACTTCCCCAGTTTATCAAAAATATCTTCTACATTGGGTATAGGAAACCGGTCATCTATTGTGTTTAAACTTAGTTTCCTATAATCGATGACGATACGCCACTTGCGTTGTCCTGAGGCATCGACTTTCTTTGGTACCACCCAGATAGGGCTATTATAAACGCTATTGGACTCCATTCTTATTCCTTGACGTAACATATCGTTTATTTTTTAGTTCACCTCTTCTCTATGAATTTCGGGGTACCTATAAAGTTTATTGTAGATAGGTATATCATCTTTCGTTGCGATTCTGTGTTTTACCTCACTTGTAAACGTGAGATCATCATTGTCTTTGTAAAATACACTTTTATTTTGATTAATGAGTTTATGTAGCAATATCCTTTCTTCAGAGTTAAGGTGATCGTCTCTTATGAATTCTAAAATGTTCCATTTCTTGATTTCATTATTGAACATTTCGACTTCGTTTTCCTTATATGCGTTCCGATCATAGATCATAGGTTAAGGAATATTTTAATACGCGCATTTTCTGTGCTTAAGACACGGTTCTTATAGTCTATCTTGGCATTAATATCACATAGAATACTATTTGCTATTAATCCGTCAAATCTATCGTGGAATTTGTATTCCAAGAAGTCTACGTAATGGTCAACCAAGTTAAATTCTCGAAATATTGGAAAGCGACAAATTATATCTACTTGAGATATTTTATTAAGAGCGCGTAAGCTAATATTAACTTCACTTTTCCATTTGTTCTGACATAACCCAGGATTTATTAGGCTATGTTCTGCTCCTGAGTCTATAATATCGCATGGTCTTAAGTGGGTTACTTATTGTTATATTAGGCATGTATCTGAGGCGGTTTTGTAAAAATTTGCTTCATTAGTTGTTATATCCATTTATTCTATACTATTATTTTGCTGCCTATTGTTGTTGAAATAGTTATTTCTGAAAGGATTTTGATTAGATTGTCGCGTTTGCGCACTGTAATTGTTATAATTTCTTGTTTGTCGAGTTTGACTGCCTTGTGAGTCCTGTCTTTGATTTTGGAAAGTATTTTGCATATTTCCGTTTGATGTATTGTAGTTGTTAAATCTACCTCCTCCATTAACTTCTCTATTTTTTGCCTATTGGGTTGGTTCCGAAATATATAGTTTGCGTTACCATGATTATCTTTAGAGGTAAAATTTCCTCTGTGGCTTGATTTATAAAATTTGTCAAAAGATTTGTTTCTATTGTATCGTTAGGACCGAAGTGTTGATGTTTTACTTCTAATATTATCTTAAATGCTTCGTTCAACTTTTTTGGATTACGTAAAAGGATGATTGTTCGGGTTGGTTCAGGAAGATTATCTTTAAAACATTCAAGAGCTATGCGGTTGTTTGAATCGAATAATTCTTGATCATGTTCGTTATTGAGCAACTGTGTATTATTTATTCTACCTAAATAATTGCTTAAGCTATTATAAAAATCTTCTATCGTCGTTGTAACGCGAGCTGTTCTAATTTTATCTATAAGTACATTTGTAGCTAATCTTTCTCCAAAATTAGATTTTAATATATCCTTAATTTCACTCCATGTCTCTAGTCTTCCCTGTCTATGAAGTGTTCTTCGTGCTTTACCTGTTATTTTATCTTTAATATAACCTGTTAAAATGGCTCTATTCGTTTCATTAAATTTTAATATCGTCGGCGCGATGGCATCGATTCTTTCAAAAATCTCGAGTAAATTATTATCTTCCCCACTGAATTCAGGGAGGCGAGCAATAAAGTCTAATATAATTTTGAAATTTTCGGGCATTGATAGTTCCTCCATTTTATAGCTTATTTAATAACTTATATATTTGTTGACTTTATTAAATGGCTTACGGTGGTTCAGTTTAATTGATGCTCCTGGATGTTAGTGATGCTTAAATATTTTTATTTGAATTTGCACTGCACTGATTCTACGTATATTTGTAAGTAGTAGACAACTTATAATCAAACTTTTTAACGCTTGAAACTGTAAAAATTAGAATCAAATTTTGTAACACTTGAAACTGTAAAAATTAGAATCAAACTTTTTACGCTTGAAACTGTAAAAATTAGAATCAAACTTTTTAACGCTTGAAACTGTAAAAATTGTAGGGTCAAACTTTTAACGCTTGAAGTACAATTGGAATCAAATTTTTTAGAACACTTGAGACTGTAAAAATTAGAATCAAATTTTGTAACACTTGAAACTGTAAAAATTACAATCAAATTTTGTAACACTTGAAACTGTAAAAATAGTGGGATCAAACTTTTAACGCTTGAAGTACAATTAGAGATAAAAAAAAATTTGTACTTCTTTTTAATCTCTTGGCCGTTTTTTCCGTCTGCGCCAGTAATGAAGACAAGTAGTCCGTTTTAGTTGGGAGTTTATTTCGAACTGAACTTAATACAAAGGTTCTTATCTTAAGTTGGGAACCAAACAACAATAGTCTACTTGCTACGTGACAGAATGTGCCGATCATGCAAAATGATGCTGGGCGACAATCTGTCCGCATGGAATTATGATTTCTATGCTACGTGACCGAATGTGCCGATCATGCAAAATGATGCTGGACGACAAGTCTGTGCGCGTGGGATTATGTTTGGATGTTGTGTTAGAATCAGCTTATAACAATATTGACATCGTTGGTAGAAACCAAAGAACTGTACAGGAAGCTTTCATCCAGATAGAGCAGGCGGCACGAAATCTGGGGCTGCACATAAATGAGAGCAAAACAAAGTACATGGTGGCCTCGTCTGCGAGTAGAAGACCCAACATTGGTCCCTCAATTCAGATAGTGGAGCGCGAATTCGAAGTAGTGCAATCCTTTAACTATCTCGGGTCAACTATAGCAGCCGATAACAGCATGGAACCAGAAATACGCGCACGGTTGCTTAAAGCCAACAAAGCCTACTATAGCCTGTCAAGACTCTTCAAATCCAGGAACTTAACCATAACATCCAAGCTGCTGATATATATAAGACAATGGTCATACCAGTACATATATCCGAGACTTGGGTGCTTAGCAAAAAGCATTGTGACCTCTTTGCCGCGTTCGAGAGAAAAGTCTTACGGAGAATTGTCGGCCCCGTATGTGAGGAAGGACGATTCCGGAGACTCTATAATGATGAGATCTACGAACGTTACCGCGATGTCGACATCGTGAAGAAAATTAAGCTCGGTAGGCTCCGGTGGGCAGGACACCTAGCTCGCATGAGTGAAGAGGATCCTGCTCGGAAAGTCCTTTGCGGTAGGATTTATGGAACACGACAGCGAGGCCGGCGAAGCCTACGCTGGAAGGATGCCGTAGACCAGGACGCTCAGAGTTTAGGGATGCCAAACTGGATGACATCGGCTCGAAATCGGGACAGGTGGAGAGACTTTTTGCGGGAGGCCAGGACCGGACCCCGGTTGTAGAGCCAAATATGATGATGATGATGATGATGAGAGGACATTATTTTAGCCACATCAGAGTCTAATATAACAACAACAAGAAACAACTAAGACGAAATCACAAAGAGTAACACAACACAAAAGAGACATCATTAACATTAATAAGTACACAAATGTTATACACTTATACAAACAACTTATAGGTCAGCTTTGGTGAAACATAGTTATGAAAAGAAACATGAGTTTGATATGGAAAATGCGAGCACATTTGAATATGAAAGAAAGAAAAATAAACGTTTGTTTAAAGAACCCTGTCGTATTTCCAGTTAATTGTAAAGTAGATAGTAAGAGGTTACAATCTAATTATATCAATATAATTAAAAATTACATAAGACAAAATTATCATAAATTAAAATAAATAATATATTTTGTCATTAATTGAATTTTAATGTGTTTAACCTAAATTTTTGTGTGTTTATTTACGTTTTCTTATAAAATATTAACACCTTCTTAAAATATTTATAAATAAAAAACACATGAACTAAGTTTTTTTAATTAATTTTTTTAATTTTTTGTTTAATATTTGTTTGATCGTTGAAAAAGGTGAAAAACACCGAAATATTCGATTAAATATAATTTTTTATTAAAAAAAAACAAAAAAGTCTATATTTCAGCCGCCATTAATATACCATTTAAATAAACAAAAGCTTTAAATATATTGGTGACTGACATGAAGTGTTACCAACTTCAGACTGTCATTGCTGTCAAACCAGTAATGGACTGCGCCCCAGAAGACAAATGTTATTCACCACCACACAAGCCACAGAAGACTACGTCCAGTGCACGTCAACGCAACCTCGCTACGCCACAGAAGACGACGTTTATTCATCACCACACACGCCGTCACTCAGGCAAAACTATCAGCTTAAGTCCAGCGACATTCGTCCCACCACGTTGTATCTCCACACCATCATATTCAGCAGTCATCGACCAAGTCAGGAAATGGTCTGTGAAATTCGACGTTGTGCGCGACCCACTAGCCTTCATTGAACGGGTCGAAGAATTATCGGTTGTCTATGGGATAGACAAGGATTTCCTGTCACGTACAATTCCAGAACTCCTCACGGATAGTGCCTTGATCTGGTACAGGAACAATAACGGTCATTGGAAGACGTGGGAAACATTTAGGAACAACTTCCTGAAGTTTTTCCTCCCAGCACGTTTCTTTGAAAGATTGGACGACGACATCCACCAAAGAAAACAGCTCCTGAAAGAATCGTTCAAAGACTACGTAAATACCCTCCAGAACCTGATGCACCACGCCAGGTACAACGAGGACCACAAGCTGGAACGAATTTTCCGCTACAGCCGCCAGGACTACCAATTATACATAAAGCGGAAGCACTTCGCCTGCCTCGAAGAGCTGAATAATTTAACCGAGGATTTCGAGTGTCTTAACTGCGGCAGTCGAAACGACGAAACACCATCACGGCCATCAAGAAAGGACTAGCAGCACCGACAAGGCGCCCAGATGCCAGGAGGAGCGGTCAACCCACGGTCGGAATGCCGCCGATGCGGCAAGCAAGGAAATTTTTTGAGAGAATGCCGCAATCCTAGGGTTCTGTTCTGCTGGGAATGCGGAAAACAAAATACCAAGAACATCGACTGCTGCCGCCGACCAGCGGGAAATGTCAACGGGTTTCGCCGAATGTCAGGAATGGTGGAACCTCAGAATCTTACGCCCAGGCAATTAGAACGACTGCAACTGGAGGATGGGACCGCAGATCACCACGTACTGAAATATCTAGAGATACTACAGCAAGAAGAGTACCACATAGCCGCTATGAAAACCATAAGAGGAGAAGAACTCACTGCTACACTGCAGAAATAGGGGGAATAACACAGAATGCTCTAGAATTGCATGTGGCCGTAACTATCTCTGACTGGTGGAAGTGCGATCAAACCTCCACGTGGTGGCCGCTGGTAATTTTCCTCCAATTCAGGAAAAGCTGAATGATCGGGCTAGTCCCTTCAAAGTAAGGTTGGCGCGAGGCCAATAACCTCGCCTGTAAAAAATTATTATTACGATACCCAAAATCAACCTCGGATACACTGATGAACGACGACGACCACGGCAACGAAAACGGCTAAACGATTTAAGAATTTTCTCATGGAACGTACGCTCACTGTATAAAGCTCGAGCTGCACAGTAGCTAGCCGATACCCTGTCCAAATATAATGCTGACTTATCAGAAATTCAGGAGATGCGGTGGACAGGGAATGGTTTCCTACAAAAATCAGAATATGACATTTATTACAGCTGTCATGCAAGACATCATGTGCTCGGGGTGGTTTCTAGTCATTAAAAGAATGAAACACACCATTATCGGCTTTAATGCAGTTAATGAACGGCTATGCATCCTTCGCGTGTGGGGCAAATTTAAAAACATAAGCCTCATAAACGTTCACGCACCTACAGAGGAATACCCAGATGATGAAAAAGAAGAATTCTTTGAATCAGTCGAACGGGAACTCAATGCCTGCACTCAGTATGATGTAAAAATCATTCTTGGGATATGAACGCTAAAATAGGTAGGGAGCCAGTATTCAGGCAGTACATTGGCACCCATAGCTTACACGAGAACACTAATGACAATGGACAACGAGTCATATGAATGGCAGCAAGCAATAATTTGGTCGTTGCGAGTACAAGGTTTGCGCGTAAAAATATCCACAAAACCACCTGGGTATCTCCCGATGGAGCCACTCGTAGCCAGATAGACCACGTGTTGATAGACCGCCGCCACAATCCGAACCTGATGACGGTACGAACGTACCGAGGTGCCAACGTCGACTCGGACCCCTATCTTGTTGGTATGGTGCTCCGAGCGCGGATTGCATCATCACGGAAGACTGCATCCGCGAATCAGATTCGAGTCAACACGGCTGCCTTTCGCAATGAAGAGACCAGAAACAACGACGGTCATGCGATAGGACTCGCCCTAAATGCAGGAAGAGGAAGTCCTGGGGCTGAGATGTCGGGCGTAGAAGAGAAATGGACACGCCTTAAGAATACTGTCATTAGTACCGCTGACTCCATTTTAGGCAGTAGTCGTCGAGATCGAAACGACTGGTTCGATGACGAATGTAAGCTAGCGACTGAACGTAAGAATGTTGCGTACCGAGCAATGCAACAATCTCATAGAACGCGGGCACGCGAAGATGAATATAAAGAGCTCAGAAGATATGAAAAAACAGTTCACCGGCGAAAGAAAGCAGCCTGGGAGAAGAATCTCGTCCGTGAACTGGAACAGTACAGAGAGCAAGGACCGCACCAGGCGCGGAAGTTCTACCAAAGGGTCCGCGGTATTACGCAATATACACCACGTTGCATCTTCTTCCAAGGACAATGAGGGTAATCTGATCGCCGATCTTAAAGGCATCTTAGAGCGATGGGAAGAGCACTTTCATGAGTTGCTAAATGGCCAGCTAACTGAGGAATTGGAGGCTCCACCAATGACCGAAGATCATACTATGCTGCCGCCACCAAGCATAGTCGAAGATAGCATAGCGATAAATCGGCTCAAAAATAATAAGGCCCCGGGATCTGATGGGATCCCAGCGGAACTGATAAAAATAGGAGGCCCCACATTACACCAAGCAATTCATGAAATAATAGTGCAAGTATGGGAAGAAGAAGTTATGCCAGAAGACTGGCGAAGAGGCATCCTGGGCCCCATACATAAGAAGGGAGATATCACAAAATGCAGCAATTATCGTGGTATAACTCCTTCAAGACAGGATAGCCCCATACGCTAAAGCCATCATTGGTCCATACCAGTGTGGCTTCATCCCAGGCAAATCAACAACTGATCAGATTTACACCCTAAGGCAGGTGATGGAGAAATGTCTAGAGTTTCAAAACTCACTACACCATCTTTTTATAGACTTTAAAGCCGCCTATTATAAACTTTTTACTTTATAAAGCCATGAGAGAATTCGGCATCCCAAATAAACTGACACGTAGGTTGACCATGACCAATGTTATAAGCCAAGTAAAAATATTCGGATCACTATCAAGCCCATTCAACATCTATAACGGGCTCCGACAAGGGGATGGACTGGCCTGCGTCCTCTTCAACCCGTCGTTGGAGAAAGTGATCCGAGACTCTGACGTAACGGCGAGAGGAACAATCCTCTTTAAATCCATTCAGATACTGGCTTAAGCAGACGATATAGTAATGAAGACAAGTAGTCCGTTTTAGTTGGGAGTTTATTTCGAACTGAACTTAATACAAAGGTTCTTATCTTAAGTTGGGAACCAAACAACAATAGTCTACTTGCTACGTGACAGAATGTGCCGAGCATGCAAAATGATGCTGGGCGACAATCTGTCCGCATGGAACTATGATTGCTATGCTACGTGACCGAATGTGCCGATCATGCAAAATGATGCTGGGCGACAAGTCTGTGCGCGTGGGATTATGTTTGGATGTTATGTTAGAATCCGGTTATAACACCCCCACCCTTTGATACAACCTTCTCGGGTGTTTGTCTTTTATTTTGGGTTTCATTTGAAATTAATTCGATTTTTGTAGTTATATGTTGTTTAGTTCCTTTCGCTTTACAATAGGAATATAGTACGATACATGCTATCGTTACTGTTATTAATGCAATGTTTATTATAATTGTTAAATAATTATTTTTGTTTGACTTATATTCTAAATAATTTATTTTCTGTCTGTTTTGAATGTTATTAAGTGTATTTTTTCTAAAGTAAAATTAAACATTTTTTTTTGTCATATTAACAATTGGTATTGAGAGTATAGGTTCATTATAAAATTTTTCCAGTTTATTGGTAAACTTAGAGTGTTCAATTTGAATTTTACAATCTGAATATTTAATTAAGTTATGGCCTTTGACAGTGATTTCTTGGTTGACACAGTTTTGAAAAATTGTTTGAACATCTGAATTTTTTATTGCGATCAATCCAAGTTCAAGTTCTTCGACTATTTTCTCGTTACTAATAGTAAAATTACAATAGTTATTTCTTTTAATCAAATTTCTAATACAATTGCTACTGTGTAATTCAAGATTTTTTTTGTTTACAACATTATTTGTATACTCAAAAACATTTTGTTCTGAAGTAATTATTCGATTACTTTCATTTAAAAACAGTTCTTCTTGATTTTGATTAGGGAAGGGGATTATAAGGGCCAAAAAATATTTTTCTTGAGTGAATACTGGAATAGAAATCGTAAAAAGAATTGTTTGCCTATTAATGAGTACACTGCTTCTAATATACGGCAATATCTCAATTGAAATGTTATACTTCAGTATTTCTTCGTTTGTTAGGATATCATGAGCAAGTACGTCCAACCTACTTAGTAGAATGTTGTCCTTAATATTCTCCACTTGTTTAGTTATCTTAGAGATATCAATTAGTATCGTCGAGGCATATTTCATTTCGTTTGTTATGGTATTGTTGTTCATGGATTCTGTGGTTATATTTGTTAAAAGCTCGCGTAATTTGATCTGCTGCTCGTTTATGTGGTTTTTTATTTTATCCACCGATGTTATAAGATCATTGTTGATTTTTAGTTGTTTGTTAATTTCGTTTGTTATTTGCTACGAATTTTGATCCAGATTATTTAGGTGTGCATATATCTCTTCTGCATCTTCATTGTCCATAACACCGACCAAAAAGTTCAGTGAATTTCCCCAAAGGTTAGTGAGTTCTCTCTTCTGTCATCTTGGTATAATTGTGTTTATATTTTCTCGTAGCTGATAAAGTTCTCTCTGCAGCAATTCTAAATGTACATCGCCATTATTCAATTGTAAAGTTTTTATATTAGATTCGATTACGTTGGTTAACTTAACGTATTCTTCCAGGTTAATTACGTGAATGAATCTGACGTAGTTATCCACGATGAGTTTTTCTTCTAATTTCTGTATTATATAACCGTTATTTGTGTATATTGGCGTTATTTCCAATCTTTTGGCCACCGACTGGGCAATTAGGTCCATTATTATGCCTATCATTTCCTCTGGAACTGCTACGAGATCAAAAAAAAAAATATAGGTGCCATCTGAAGAAAAATTATTTAGTTTGCTGTACTTAGGGTTCTTTTTGACTACGGTTCTATTTGTAACTATGTTTTCGCATTGGTTAAATGTTAAGTTTCTATTTCTATTTAAATGGTCTATTCTTCTTATTTTGTCCTCATGAAATTTATCTGATAATGCTATAATGTCTTCTGCCGTTAAATTTTTGTTTATGAAATCTATGGGTTTCATTTTTGTTGTTGAGTGTATTGTCCTGTTGTAGATCGATATGGCTTTAAAAACTTTTTCGCCTAAATCTGAGGTATCCTTTGCTGTGTTCATTATTCTAAGGTGTTCATTCAATGTCCCATGAAGTCTCTCGATGTCTGCATTACCCGTTTTTAGAGACGCTGTGGTCTTATGGAATGCAATATTATTTTCTTTTAGATATTGACCGACTGCCGAATGAAGTATACATGTTTCTCCATCTGAAATTATTTTATTGGGTTTCCCTAAAAATTGAATGCTCTGTTTAATTGCATTTAGGATTGATAACCAATTTCTATCCTCAAGTGAGTGTACTGTTGCATATTTTGAAAGTTTGTCGATTGTAGTTAAGTACATTACATTACGTTGTGGGAACCAAATGTCTAAGTGCATTATGTCGTTGAAATGTTTTGCAGTTTCTGTAACTTGGAATGGATTTCTTAAAGGGTTGCGATCGTGTTTAGCCAACTGGCAAATATCGCAATTATTTACGAATTTCTGTATTTGACTTTGCGAATTTGGGTAAAAATAAGTTGCTTTTAGTTCGTTGTACATCTCGCTTGTACCCCTATGATTATTTTCTAAGTGATTACTGGTTATAATTTCGAGTACTTCATTTAAATCTTTAATGTTGATTAGTTTCACTGATGTCTTCAAAATTCTTAAGCTTTTGTTACCCGAAAAGTATTTTACATATAAGTTTTGGAATTTCACATAAAGACTGTTGTCTTCACAGTAGACTACTATAGTACCTTTATCGAATAACACTCTTTTCATTATGTCTAACAGATTACTGTTGTTAGTTACGTAAACAATGTTTTGCACTTTTTTTATGAATAATTTTTTGAGTTATTTTTTCCTTGTTTCCATAATAAATGTATAGTTGATTTTTGTAAATATTGATTGGTTTTTCGATAATAGGAATATGGTTCTGACTATCTTCTGCTGCTGAGTGAGTTGTTGCCGCTGTTGAAAGTTGATCATTGTTGTCATTAGTAGTATGCTTTTCTATTTGGTTTCCAAATTTAATACATTTGTCGAACTCGCGACTTATGTCATTACATTCATCATGTATTTTGCGAATAGTAAGCTCTTCTTCATTATTATTTATTTCTATTTTATTTTGCGTAGGCAATCTGCTTATTGCGTCCGCTGCACTATTGTGTTTCCCTTTTACGTATTCGATAGTGTAATCAAACTCATTCAATTTGATTTTCCATCTCTGTAGTTTCGAGTTTGGTTCTTTCAATGAGTCTAACCAAACTAGTGGTCTGTGATCTGTTTTTATCACAAATGTTCTCCCGAACAAATAGGGTCGAAAATACTTTGTAGATGCCACTATAGCAAGTAGCTCCTTTTCTATTTAAAGCTCTGCTGTAGTATGATATGACATGATTACTTTCCATTAGAATTCCGCCAATTGCGTAGTTGGAGGCATCAGTCGCTAAAATGAATTTTTTGCTAAAGTCTGGATACTGTAGTACTGGTTCAGTGGCTAGGTAGATCTTTAGTTTGTTGAACGCATTTACATAGTCTTTGTCTTTTAGATTTATTTTGCGTTTTTCTTGAGGTATTTAATTATCGGATATGCGATTCGTGAGTAATCTTTAATAAAAACGCCTGTAGTAACTGGTTATCCCGAGGAAGGTTCTTATTTATTTCTGTGTTGTTGGTAATTTTATTGCTTGGATTGCTGACACTTTGCTAGGGTTTGGTTTTATGCCCTCTTCAGAGATGATATGGCCGAAAAACTCGGTGTCTTTCTTCATAAATTCGCATTTTTGAAGTTGAATCTTTGGGTTCGCATCATATAGCCTCTGTAGTATTAATTTTAACGAATTAATGTGCTCTTCTAGACTTGTAGAAAATACCAATACGTCATCCAAGTATACTACGCAAATTTTGTTTATGAACTCGTGTAGTACCTTATTTATCATTCGCTGAAAGGTCGCCGGAGCGTTTTTTAAGCCAAAGGGCATCCGGGTGAATTCATAGTGGCCAGTTGCGTGGGAAAGGCAGTTTTGTGCTGATCTCTTTTATCCGTTTCAATTGGGTGAAAGCCTTTGGCCAGATCCAGCTTTGAAAAATAAACGCACTTCCCCAGTTTATCAAAAATATCTTCTACATTGGGTATAGGAAACCGGTCATCTATTGTGTTTAAACTTAGTTTCCTATAATCGATGACGATACGCCACTTGCGTTATCCTGAGGCATCGACTTTCTTTGGTACCACCCAGATAGGGCTATTATAAACGCTATTGGACTCCATTCTTATTCCTTGACGTAACATATCGTTTATTTTTTAGTTCACCTCTTCTCTATGAATTTCGGGGTACCTATAAAGTTTATTGTAGATAGGTATATCATCTTTCGTTGCGATTCTGTGTTTTACCTCACTTGTAAACGTGAGATCATCATTGTCTTTGTAAAATACACTTTTATTTTGATTAATGAGTTTATGTAGCAATATCCTTTCTTCAGAGTTAAGGTGATCGTCTCTTATGAATTCTAAAATGTTCCATTTCTTGATTTCATTATTGAACATTTCGACTTCGTTTTCCTTATATGCGTTCCGATCATAGATCATAGGTTAAGGAATATTTTAATACGCGCATTTTCTGTGCTTAAGACACGGTTCTTATAGTCTATCTTGGCATTAAGATCACATAGAATACTATTTGCTATTAATCCGTCAAATCTATCGTGGAATTTGTATTCCAAGAAGTCTACGTAATGGTCAACCAAGTTAAATTCTCGAAATATTGGAAAGCGACAAATTATATCTACTTGAGATATTTTATTAAGAGCGCGTAAGCTAATATTAACTTCACTTTTCCATTTGTTCTGACATAACCCAGGATTTATTAGGCTATGTTCTGCTCCTGAGTCTATAATATCGCATGGTCTTAAGTGGGTTACTTATTGTTATATTAGGCATGTATCTGAGGCGGTTTTGTAAAAATTTGCTTCATTAGTTGTTATATCCATTTATTCTATACTATTATTTTGCTGCCTATTGTTGAAATAGTTATTTCTGAAAGGATTTTGATTAGATTGTCGCGTTTGCGCACTGTAATTGTTATAATTTCTTGTTTGTCGAGTTTGACTGCCTTGTGAGTCCTGTCTTTGATTTTGGAAAGTATTTTGCATATTTCCGTTTGATGTATTGTAGTTGTTAAATCTACCTCCTCCATTAACTTCTCTATTTTTTGCCTATTGGGTTGGTTCCGAAATATATAGTTTGCGTTACCATGATTATCTTTAGAGGTAAAATTTCCTCTGTGGCTTGATTTATAAAATTTGTCAAAAGATTTGTTTCTATTGTATCGTTAGGACCGAAGTGTTGATGTTTTACTTCTAATATTATCTTAAATGCTTCGTTCAACTTTTTTGGATTACGTAAAAGGATGATTGTTCGGGTTGGTTCAGGAAGATTATCTTTAAAACATTCAAGAGCTATGCGGTTGTTTGAATCGAATAATTCTTGATCATGTTCGTTATTGAGCAACTGTGTATTATTTATTCTACCTAAATAATTGCTTAAGCTATTATAAAAATCTTCTATCGTCGTTGTAACGCGAGCTGTTCTAATTTTATCTATAAGTACATTTGTAGCTAATCTTTCTCCAAAATTAGATTTTAATATATCCTTAATTTCACTCCATGTCTCTAGTCTTCCCTGTCTATGAAGTGTTCTTCGTGCTTTACCTGTTATTTTAGCTTTAATATAACCTGTTAAAATGGCTCTATTCGTTTCATTAAATTTTAATATCGTCGGCGCGATGGCATCGATTCTTTCAAAAATCTCGAGTAAATTATTATCTTCCCCACTGAATTCAGGGAGGCGAGCAATAAAGTCTAATATAATTTTGAAATTTTCGGGCATTGATAGTTCCTCCATTTTATAGCTTATTTAATAACTTATATATTTGTTGACTTTATTAAATGGCTTACGGTGGTTCAGTTTAATTGATGCTCCTGGATGTTAGTGATGCTTAAATATTTTTATTTGAATTTGCACTGCACTGATTCTACGTATATTTTGTAAGTAGTAGACAACTTATAATCAAACTTTTTAACGCTTGAAACTGTAAAAATTAGAATCAAATTTTGTAACACTTGAAACTGTAAAAATTAGAATCAAACTTTTTACGCTTGAAACTGTAAAAATTAGAATCAAACTTTTTAACGCTTGAAACTGTAAAAATTGTAGGGTCAAACTTTTAACGCTTGAAGTACAATTGGAATCAAATTTTTTAGAACACTTGAGACTGTAAAAATTAGAATCAAATTTTGTAACACTTGAAACTGTAAAAATTACAATCAAATTTTGTAACACTTGAAACTGTAAAAATAGTGGGATCAAACTTTTAACGCTTGAAGTACAATTAGAGATAAAAAAAAATTTGTACTTCTTTTTAATCTCTTGGCCGTTTTTTCCGTCTGCGCCAGTAATGAAGACAAGTAGTCCGTTTTAGTTGGGAGTTTATTTCGAACTGAACTTAATACAAAGGTTCTTATCTTAAGTTGGGAACCAAACAACAATAGTCTACTTGCTACGTGACAGAATGTGCCGATCATGCAAAATGATGCTGGGCGACAATCTGTCCGCATGGAATTATGATTTCTATGCTACGTGACCGAATGTGCCGATCATGCAAAATGATGCTGGGCGACAAGTCTGTGCGCGTGGGATTATGTTTGGATGTTGTGTTAGAATCAGCTTATAACAATATTGACATCGTTGGTAGAAACCAAAGAACTGTACAGGAAGCTTTCATCCAGATAGAGCAGGCGGCACGAAATCTGGGGCTGCACATAAATGAGAGCAAAACAAAGTACATGGTGGCCTCGTCTGCGAGTAGAAGATCCAACATTGGTCCCTCAATTCAGATAGTGGAGCGCGAATTCGAAGTAGTGCAATCCTTTAACTATCTCGGGTCAACTATAGCAGCCGATAACAGCATGGAACGAGAAATACGCGCACGGTTGCTTAAAGCCAACAAAGCCTACTATAGCCTGTCCAGACTCTTCAAATCCAGGAACTTAACCATAACATCCAAGCTGCTGATATATATAAGACAATGGTCATACCAGTACTTACATATATCCGAGACTTGGGTGCTTAGCAAAAAGCATTGTGACCTCTTAGCCGCGTTCGAGAGAAAAGTCTTACGGAGAATTGTCGGCCCCGTATGTGAGGAAGGACGATTCCGGAGACTCTATAATGATGAGATCTACGAACGTTACCGCGATGTCGACATCGTGAAGAAAATTAAGCTCGGTAGGCTCCGGTGGGCAGGACACCTAGCTCGCATGAGTGAAGAGGATCCTGCTCGGAAAGTCCTTTGCGGTAGGATTTATGGAACACGACAGCGAGGCCGGCGAAGCCTACGCTGGAAGGATGCCGTAGACCAGGACGCTCAGAGTTTAGGGATGCCAAACTGGATGACATCGGCTCGAAATCGGGACAGGTGGAGAGACTTTTTGCGGGAGGCCAGGACCGGACCCCGGTTGTAGAGCCAAATATGATGATGATGATGATGATGAGAGGACATTATTTTAGCCACATCAGAGTCTAATATAACAACAACAAGAAACAACTAAGACGAAATCACAAAGAGTAACACAACACAAAAGAGACATCATTAACATTAATAAGTACACAAATGTTATACACTTATACAAACAACTTATAGGTCAGCTTTGGTGAAACATAGTTATGAAAAGAAACATGAGTTTGATATGGAAAATGCGAGCACATTTGAATATGAAAGAAAGAAAAATAAACGTTTGTTTAAAGAACCCTGTCGTATTTCCAGTTAATTGTAAAGTAGATAGTAAGAGGTTACAATCTAATTATATCAATATAATTAAAAATTACATAAGACAAAATTATCATAAATTAAAATAAATAATATATTTTGTCATTAATTGAATTTTAATGTGTTTAACCTAAATTTTTGTGTGTTTATTTACGTTTTCTTATAAAATATTAACACCTTCTTAAAATATTTATAAATAAAAAACACATGAACTAAGTTTTTTTAATTAATTTTTTTAATTTTTTGTTTAATATTTGTTTGATCGTTGAAAAAGGTGAAAAACACCGAAATATTCGATTAAATATAATTTTTTATTAAAAAAAAACAAAAAAGTCTATATTTCAGCCGCCATTAATATACCATTTAAATAAACAAAAGCTTTAAATATACCTGGTGACTGACATGAAGTGTTACCAACTTCAGACTGTCATTGCTGTCAAACCAGTAATGGACTGCGCCCCAGAAGACAAATGTTATTCACCACCACACAAGCCACAGAAGACTACGTCCAGTGCACGTCAACGCAACCTCGCTACGCCACAGAAGACGACGTTTATTCATCACCACACACGCCGTCACTCAGGCAAAACTATCAGCTTAAGTCCAGCGACATTCGTCCCACCACGTTGTATCTCCACACCATCATATTCAGCAGTCATCGACCAAGTCAGGAAATGGTCTGTGAAATTCGACGTTGTGCGCGACCCACTAGCCTTCATTGAACGGGTCGAAGAATTATCGGTTGTCTATGGGATAGACAAGGATTTCCTGTCACGTACAATTCCAGAACTCCTCACGGATAGTGCCTTGATCTGGTACAGGAACAATAACGGTCATTGGAAGACGTGGGAAACATTTAGGAACAACTTCCTGAAGTTTTTCCTCCCAGCACGTTTCTTTGAAAGATTGGACGACGACATCCACCAAAGAAAACAGCTCCTGAAAGAATCGTTCAAAGACTACGTAATTACCCTCCAGAACCTGATGCACCACGCCAGGTACAACGAGGACCACAAGCTGGAACGAATTTTCCGCTACAGCCGCCAGGACTACCAATTATACATAAAGCGGAAGCACTTCGCCTGCCTCGAAGAGCTAAATAATTTAACCGAGGATTTCGAGTGTCTTAACTGCGGCAGTCGAAACGACGAAACACCATCACGGCCATCAAGAAAGGACTAGCAGCACCGACAAGGCGCCCAGATGCCAGGAGGAGCGGTCAACCCACGGTCGGAATGCCGCCGATGCGGCAAGCAAGGAAATTTTTTGAGAGAATGCCGCAATCCTAGGGTTCTGTTCAGCTGGGAATGCGGAAAACAAAATACCAAGAACTCTCAGCGATAATATAACCAATACTCACCCGGAAAAACCGCAGGTACGTACAATACAAAGTAAGACTCCAAGCTACAACGACAAGATAAGATATTTCCTGGACCATGAACTACCGAAAATCGAGTCAATGAACGGCGTTGAAGACCGTTAAAACAGCTTTACTTCCCGAAGAACCTGGACATGCAGCGTATCATCGACGAAGAGATCGACGAGCTGCTGGAAAAGAGGTGCATCGAACCATGCCAAAGCCCCTTCAATGCCCCAATCGTCCTTGTGAAGAAGAAGACCGGGAAATGGAGACTTTGCGTGGACTACAGACAGCTGAACTCTAAGTCTGTTCAAGATGCTTACCAACTTCCGAGGATCCACCACATCCTTGACCGCCTCAGGAACGCAAAATACATCAGCAGTTCTAACCTCAAGAATAGGTATTGGCAGATTCCGATGGAAGAGGGCAGTAAGAAGTGTACAGCATTCACGGTACCAGGGCGTGGATAATTCTAATGGCGCGTCATGCCTTTTGGCCTGCATTCGGGCTCCACAACGTTTCAGGGAGCATTAGACCAGGTCATCGGCCCAGATATGGAACCTCACGCTTTCGCCTATCTGGACGACATCGTCGTGACTAGAGAATCTTTGGAGAACCACATGAGGCATCTAAAGGAAGTACTGCGACGGTTACGACAGGTGAACCAAAGGATTAACACGGAAGAATGTGAATTCTTCAAAACGGAAATCAAGTATCTGGGACACATGGTCAGCGAGCAAGGAATCCATACTGACCCAGAGAAAATCGTGGCTATACAGGAACTCCGACTTCCTACTACTCTACGAGAACTTCGTCGATGTCTTGGGATTGCCTCGTGATATAGACGATTCGTTCCTGAGTTTGCCAAGGTCGTCCAACCACGCAAGCACCCGTTCTCGCCTGCACAGACTTCGAAAAGAAGTTCACCTTCCAGACGGATGCGAGCGATTATGGATTTGGGTTGGTACTAACGCAAGACATCGATGGTCATGAAAGGGTAATCGCCTACGCGAGCCGCCATCTGAATTCAGCGGAACGCAATTATACGCCCACAGAGAAGGAGTGCCTCTCCATAGTGTGGGGCATCCGCAAAATGCGCCCCTACTTGGAGGGGTACCGGTTTACAATCATCACAGATCATCTAGCGTTGAAATGGCTGAACTCAATCGAGAGTCCATCCGGACGAATCGCCCGAGCACCAGCGTCGGTAGTAAATTACGCAGCTTTAGAAAATTACATAGCAGGAGCAAAGTACACAGCAGGAGCACAGGACGCGTCAGCAGGAGAGAACACAGCAAGGCCAAGGGAGATAGCAACAAGAGCAAAGAGATCGCCGAGGAGACCTACAAAACATAAAGCGACTTCGGTGATCGACAGAGCGGCCGAGTCAGCAAAGGCAGCCACATCTGGGAGGACCGCCAACATTCCCCGGGACGACTGGGTACCAGGCTACAGGTTTGTAGCTTCCCCTCACCCGTCGTAAAGGGTTACAAACTACCTCTCCGCAGTTGGTGGTTTGGTTTTACATACAAGAGTTTTTTTTCTACGGCTTGTAGCTCCCCCCACCCGAGGTCGGGGCTACAAACCACTACCGTAGATCCAGTCGTAGCTTGGCAGAGGTTTTACCTCTCCACAGTTGTTGGACAGGGTAAATTTACAGTAATAAGCCCCATCCCACGCAACGTACCATGCGAATGTCGAGACCAACTCCCTCGCCAGAGAATTCCGAGTGAGTAACTAAACTATACTAACCCCATTATAACTCGTGATTCCGTAGATAAGTAATTGTATTTTGATATAAAGTTTATTATTCTAATTACTTTCGATTTAATAAAAGATTTGGTTTTGTAATCAAAATTTGTTGATCTAATTGAAAATTTTCTATAACGAACCACTGAATCCGCTGAGCTTACCTCAGCCCTAGGAAACTTCGTTACAAACTTTATAGAGACGTACAATATCAGCCTAGATACCAACAGAAAAGAATGCAACTAAACCAACGACCTCTTTCACCGAAACCAATGTCTATTGACTATTCCCTCTGTTGAGTGTATCAACAACAAAAAAGCAATAGCACAATTGCACGATGCATCGAGCAATGTATCGGCAACAAAAAGCAACATCAACAATTGCACAAAACATTCAATTCGAATGTATCGACTATAAAAAGCAACATCAGCAATTGCACAATTACATCGAGCGTCACACACCCAACAACCAGTGACCCACATCAATGCAATTGCTATTTCTTCACAATCAGCAGAAAAGCAATTGCATATTAGCAAAAAGTTTAAATTAGTAAGCATTTCCAGCAGTAGGACATTACTGTTTAAATGCTTTTTAAGTAGTAAGCGAAAATAATGTATAAATATAGAATAAGTAAATGAGAGAAAGCAAATAACCGTCTTTTTAATTAGCAAAATTTGACAACTATTCCCCCACCAGTGGTAAGGTTGTTGTCAGTTTAACAAATCCTAAAGGGAAAGGATTTACATGGTCCTTCGATCCGGATAATCCGGAAAATTTAAACAACCGTTTTTAATCAGAAAATGCAATAATAAGTTCATGCAAGAATATCTCGATCGTGGTCACATGGAGGAAGTACCAGAAGATACAACACAAAAAATATACTATCTTCCTCATCACGCAGTGATAAAAGAGCAGAGCAGTATTACAAAACTGAGAGTAGAATTCGACACCTCGGCGAAGACAACATCTGGAGAATCGCTGAATACCATCATGATGATCGGACCAACAATTCAAAGGGAGATGTTTCATCTGCTACTTCGATGGAGAAAATTTTTCGTCGTGTTCACAGCTGAGATCGAGAAGATGTATAGGCAAATTTTAGTCGATACACATGATCAAAATAAGCAACGCATCTTGTGGAGAGATAATCCCAAAGGTCAAATCAAGGAGTACGTTCTCAAAACCGTCACCTACGGAACAGCATCAGCACCCTATCTGGCAATCAAGACTCTGTGCCAGCTAGCTGAAGATAAAAACAACGATATCCGCCGGCAAGCCAAATCGTACTTGAAGGATTCTACGTAGATGACTGTCTCGGCGGTGCAAATTCAGTAAGGGATTGTCTAAGTATTCAGCAAGAACTGAAACAGCTCCTTCACAAGGGTGGATTTAGCCTACGCAAATGGACATCAAACAGTCCAGAGTTCTTAAAGGCACTCCCAAGAAAAGTCATTGAAATGGAGCCAAAACATGACTTTAATAATGACACCACATTCAGCATTTTGGGAATAAAATGGTGTCCGAAAACAGACGAATTCCGATTTAAGGTCAATCTTTCGTCTTTCAGCACTAAGGGCACCAAACTAAGCGATGCTGGAAAAATTTCCGACTCCTTTGGGTGGTTATCACCAATAACAATCAAGGCGAAGATTATAATTCAGCGCCTTTGGCTGTTGGGCATCGAATGGGACGATAGGTGCCAATGAGAATTCATAAAGAGTGGAACATAAAGAGTGAAACAAGGCTGGTGACGCTTGAAAAAGTAAGAATTCCAAGATGGAAGAGACTCATTGGCATCATCCGGATCCGCCATAATTAAAATGAAATCAAAACTCAACAAATAAGTTACAGAATTTGAAGCTCAAATTTTGAATAAAATTTCCAATAATCAACCAGATTGCCATATCGATGTCTCACAGTGGTCAATTCCGTCAAACATTCAATTAGCAGACCCGAAATTCCACGATTGTAATAAGGTTGACATGCTCATAGGTGCTGAATTGTTCTTCGAATTGCAATCAGTAGGCCAGTTAAGCCTAGGACCCTCTCTTCCTGTATTGCAAAAAACACAGCTTGGCTGGATTGTGTCTGGGCGCATTCAACAATCCACGCCAATTAATTCACACTGCCATTTAGTGGACTTAAATTCTGCTGAACACTTCAATAATCTCCTGCAACGGGTTTGGGAAATTGAAGAGATAAGCGATTGTGTTGACAACTCTAACTCTCCATGTGAAAGGCATTTCCTTTCAACTCACCGTCGTATTGAAAATGGTCGTTTCGTTGTACGCTTGCCGTTCATTCAATCGAATCCTCGAGTAGGAAACTCTTGAGTCCCGCTTAAAGAGAAATGATGATCTGCGCGATCCATATCCAGATTTCATGTCTGAATATATCAATCTTGGTCATATGTCATTGGAGTCGCAACCGTCACACAGCAACTACTACCTGCCCCATCATTGTGTACTCAAGTCCGACTCTTCATCCACTTCCTTAGGAGTTGTTTTTGACAGTTCTGCTAAATCGACCAATAATGAATCTCTGAACGCTCTGCTGCATAGTGGACCCGTCGTATAAAATGAACTATCTAGTATACTTCTACGATATAGAACTCACAAGGTAGCAATCAGTGCCGATATTTCAAAAATGTATCGGCAAATTCTGCTGCATCCGGATGATCACAAATATCAGTACATATACTGGAGATTCAACACCAAGGATCCAATTCAAACATTTCAGCTTCACACGGTTACATATGGCACAACATCTGCGTCATTTTTAGCCACTCGTTGCCTAGTTGAACTGGCTAATATCAACGACACACAGCATCACATGATCTGCAATATTATTCGACACGACATGTACGTGGATGATCTGTTGTCTGGTACCGACACCATCCCAGAAGCGATCAACATAAGATCTCGTATATCTGAAATTCTGCAATCTGCTGGAATGACATTAAAAAAATGGTGTTCATATTATGAAGGGGCCCTTGAAGGAATTGATATTAATGATCGTGAAAAAATTCTTTACTTCGACGAAACTGAATATGTCAAAACTCTTGGTTTATACTGGCATTCTGGCAAGGATTGCTTTCGCATCAAGGTCTCACCATCTGTAAAATTATCCAAGGTAACAAAAAGGATGATCGTATCAGAAATTGCAAAAATTTATGATCCCATAGGGCTGGTGTCTCCACTTGTGATGATTGGCAAAATATTTATGCAATATTATGCAAAATACGATTGGGATGAAAGTTTGCCAGTCGAAATTCACTCTCGCTGGACTACATTTCGTGAAGAGCTTGAATGTCTTCAACACTTATAAATTCCACGCCACTTATTTGATGGCAATTTATTACCATCAACAATCGACATACACGGATTTTATGATGCCAGCGAAAAGGCCTATGGAGCAGCTCTCAACGTTCGCTCAAAAATTCATGGTGGATTCGTCTGATATGCTCAAAGTCTCGTGTGGCTCCTATCAAAATTAAGCACAATTCCACGTCTTGAATTGTGCGCTGCTTAGCTGCTTGCTGAATTGATTACAACATATAAATCCATTGTCAATTTCAACATATCGAAAATTTATTGCTGAAGTGACTCGACAATTGTACTCCATTGGCTTCACTCAGATGCATCTCGTTGGTCTCGTTATGTGGGTACTCGTGTTCAAATGATACAATCGATTGCTCCAGCGTTTCAATGGCTGCACGTAGATTCTAAAAATAACCCTGCTGACTTCATCTCAAGAGGAGTACCCCCTAAGTTGCTGCTAAATCTACGCATGTGGTGGGAAGGACCTGAGTTTTTGCTACTCACAGAGGAAAATTGGTATAAACCATTTTTTACCAATACCAAAGAAAACATTCCAGAAGTGAAGAAGGCTGCTATGTCGTTTATAGCTTCAAACAATCTTTGCAATGATAGTATTAATGAACGAGATAATATAGTAAACAACTTTGATCACAATGTGTCATTCAAAAAATTACAAAATTCGATGGCGTATATACTACGATTCATAAACACTTTAAAAAATTCGCTAAAGAGACGCACTGGTTTGTTGAGCTGCGATGAAGTAATGGAAGGTTTCAAGGCTTTAATTCTGCAAAGTTAAAAAACATGCTTTCCTGAAGAATTTGTCGGACTGAGCAAGCCAAATTACCTGACTCCAAATCCGCTGCTGAGATCGCTATCTTTATTTATAGATATTGATGGTATCATTTAAGTAGGATGACGTCTCAAGTTTTCATCGTTGTCATACCCTGCACCCTGCTTTACTTCACCCGAAGTACTTTGTTACAACCACCATCACATCGTACCTTCACAAGGAATATTTACATGTTGGCGCACAGTGGTTACTAGCTATCGTGAGACATGGCAGAAAGGTCTGCAAGTCAGTATGTAAATCATGTGTCATTTGCGCTCGAGCTAAGCCACAAATGCTTTCACTTAAACGCTTTCTAAATCTTGAGTCCCGCTTAAAGAGAAATGATGATCTGCGCGATCCATATCCAGATTTAATGTCTGAATATATCAATCTTGGTCATATGTCATTGGAGTCGCAACCGTCACACAGCAACTACTACCTGCCCCATCATTGTGTACTCAAGTCCGACTCTTCATCCACTTCCTTAGGAGTTGTTTTTGACAGTTCTGCAAAATCGACCAATAATGAATCTCTGAACGCTCTGCTGCATAGTGGACCCGTCGTATAAAATGAACTATCTAGTATACTTCTACGATATAGAACTCACAAGGTAGCAATCAGTGCCGATATTTCAAAAATGTATCGGCAAATTCTGCTGCATCCGGATGATCACAAATATCAGTACATATACTGGAGATTCAACACCAAGGATCCAATTCAAACATTTAAGCTTCACACGGTTACATATGGCACAACATCTGCGTCATTTTTAGCCACTCGTTGCCTAGTTGAACTGGCTAATATCAACGACACACAGCATCACATGATCTGCAATATTATTCGACACGACATGTACGTGGATGATCTGTTGTCTGGTACCGACACCATCCCAGAAGCGATCAACATAAGATCTCGTATTTCTGAAATTCTGCAATCTGCTGGAATGACATTAAAAAAATGGTGTTCATATTATGAAGGGGCCCTTGAAGGAATTGATATTAATGATCGTGAAAAAATTCTTTACTTCGACGAAACTGAATATGTCAAAACTCTTGGTTTATACTGGCATTCTGGCAAGGATTGCTTTCGCATCAAGGTCTCACCATCTGTAAAATTATCCAAGGTAACAAAAAGGATGATCGTATCAGAAATTGCAAAAATTTATGGTGTCTCCACTTGTGATGATTGGCAAAATATTTATGCAAGAGCTCTTGAAGTTAAAATACGATTGGGATGAAAGTTTGCCAGTCGAAATTCACTCTCGCTGGACTACATTTCGTGAAGAGCTTGAATGTCTTCAACACTTATAAATTCCACGCCACTTATTTGATGGCAATTTATTACCATCAACAATCGACATACTCGGATTTTATGATGCCAGCGAAAAGGCCTATGGAGCAGCTCTCAACGTTCGCTCAAAAATTCATGGTGGATTCGTCTGATATGCTCAAAGTCTCGTGTGGCTCCTATCAAAATTAAGCACAATTCCACGTCTTGAATTGTGCGCTGCTTAGCTGCTTGCTGAATTGATTACAACATATAAATCCATTGTCAATTTCAACATATCGAAAATTTATTGCTGAAGTGACTCGACAATTGTACTCCATTGGCTTCACTCAGATGCATCTCGTTGGTCTCGTTATGTGGGTACTCGTGTTCAAAGGATACAATCGATTGCTCCAGCGTTTCAATGGCTGCACGTAGATTCTAAAAATAACCCTGCTGACTTCATCTCAAGAGGAGTACCCCCTAAGTTGCTGCTAAATCTACGCATGTGGTGGGAAGGACCTGAGTTTTTGCTACTCACAGAGGAAAATTGGTATAAACCATTTTTTACCAATACCAAAGAAAACATTCCAGAAGTGAAGAAGGCTATGTCGTTTATAGCTTCAAACAATCTTTGCAATGATAGTATTAATGAACGAGATAATATAGTAAACAACTTTGATCACAATGTGTCATTCAAAAAATTACAAAATTCGATGGCGTATATACTACGATTCATAAACACTTTAAAAAATTCGCTAAAGAGACGCACTGGTTTGTTGAGCTGCGATGAAGTAATGGAAGGTTTCAAGGCTTTAATTCTGCAAAGTCAAAAAACATGCTTTCCTGAAGAATTTGTCGGACTGAGCAAGCCAAATTACCTGACTCCAAATCCGCTGCTGAGATCGCTATCTTTATTTATAGATATTGATGGTATCATTTAAGTAGGATGACGTCTCAAGTTTTCATCGTTGTCATACCCTGCACCCTGCTTTACTTCACCCGAAGTACTTTGTTACAACCACCATAACATCGTACCTTCACAAGGAATATTTACATGTTGGCGCACAGTGGTTACTAGCTATCGTGAGACATGGCAGAAAGGTCTGCAAGTCAGTATGTAAATCATGTGTCATTTGCGCTCGAGCTAAGCCACAAATGCTGCCGCAAATTAGGGCTGATTTACCTAGCGAAAGCGTAAATCAGGCTCTACCTTTTGCGTTTACCGCTGTAGATTATTGCGGACCGTTTTTTGTTCATTATCAACTACGCGGCAAAATTCCTACTAATGCATATTTGGCATGTTTCGTGTGTATGGTAACGAGAGCTATTCACCTTGAACTCTCCTCTTCGATGACAACTGATTCATTTATGGGAAGCTTGAAAAGATTCATCGCCACCAGGGGTCTTCCTAAACGAATGCTGTCCGACAATGGCACCAATTTCATCGGCGCAAATCACACTCTGCATGACGTTTATAATCTTCTGACAAGTTCGGAACTTACCAAATCGCTCAATCAATTGACTGTTTGCGAAAAAATCGAATGGGTATTTATACCCCCTGGCTCACCTCATTTTGGTGGTCTTCATGAGGCGGCTTTGAAATCAGCAAAGAACCATTTAAAACGTTTGATTTTTAACGCTCGAATCACTTATGAACAATTTACTACGCTAATAAAACAAATCGAGGCTGTTTTAAATTCCAGGCCATTAGTGCCGTTGGTTTCAAAGGGTTTTGAAATATTAACACCTGCCCATTTTCTTATAGGTCGTCCATTAAGATCCATACCCGAAGCTGCTGAGTACGATCCAAAGGTACCACTTATAAAAAAATAGGAACTAATCACGAGTCTGCATAAACAATTTTGGACATCATGGTCGAATGAATATTTACAACACCTTCAACAACGGAAGTTTTGGCCGCATTAAAGACCAAACATAAAGATGGGAGAAATTGTCGTCATCAAAGACGAAAACTTGCCGCCGCTCAAATGGAAGATAGGAAGAATTATCAAGTTGCATCCTGGTCCTGATGGCAATATTAGAGTTGTCACAATTAAAACAGCAACCAACGAAATTACACGAACGATTACGAAAATTGCTACGCTGCCTGTTAATATTGAACCAGTTCAACGCGGGGGAGAATGAAGAAGCATCAATCCAGCTTATATTCACGCTAATAATATTAACCTTAATTATATTAATTTTTATTAACATAGTAAAGAATCATAAATGTAGTTTATATTCATTATAATAATGTTAACATATTTACAAAAAAAATTATGCGAACAGACCTAATAATCATAATACCGAACAGACCTAATAGAAATATTGCGAATCTTGATCATGACTAACTTCATTGCAATCTGTTCGAATTAAGCCTTTTGCATAAGCAGGTCGCACTTGGCACTTGCGAATAATTTTGATACAAAAAAAAGTTATCTTTGCTAATTGTTCTTTTTTTATTTTGTAATAATATTTTTATTAATTGTGAATTGAAATCGAAAACGAAAGGTTTTTTTCTTTTAAAATTTACTGCTGCTAATTGTGCTGTGACAATCGCTGCATTTGTATTTTTGCGTTCTTCAGTGTCGCTCTGCTGCTGCAAGAAATTATTTTCTACAATTTGCTGCTTTCAGGCAAAATAGCTTGGAATTTAACATTGGTGTCAGAAGTGGGATACAATCCCACGCTCCCTCTCGGGAACCAGAGATTGAGTTTGAAATTTTTTATTGGTGACATCGGTGGATACGCCATTACAATTTCTCATCAATCGTGCAATCACACGGTGTTCATCGACATTCAGCTGTTACGAGAAGCCATTTTCTTTCTGTGGACACCCGCTGCAAGGTTTTGCTATTTTATAACCTCCTTTGCACAATTACCTTACGTTCATCTTCGATTTGCTGCAATTTTTCAACTGCATCTTCAAAAAATTTTTGGACAGTTAACTGGCGTTCATCTTCAATTTGCTGCAATTTTTCAACTGTACTTCAACAATCTTTTGCACAATTAACTGGCGTTCATCTTCGATGTTCGATTTGCTGCTGCGAGAAACCATTTTCTTTTCACACGTGCTCGAATTTTTGGTACATTCTTCAACATTTATGCCTTTAATTGGAAAGCTGTGAGTACATTTTTGCATAACCTTATTTATATTGCTGACAATATTAAAAACAAAATCATGAGTGAAAAGGAAGGCGATTAAAATTATAATCAATTTTATTGAAGAATCCCATAAGTTCGTACAGAACAATTTAAATATCGCTAGAGCATCTGAAGTTAGGCTTCGGCTAGATGAACTCGTTGCCAAGCGAGCTGAATGTTTGAAATTTCAGTCAAATTTAGAAACTCTGGATGAAGATGAAATTAATTCTGAGACTCGAGCAATTGTCGATAAATTTTATTTTAATTTGAGACCTGCACTTGAAGACAAGCTTGATGAAATTAATGATGATAAAAAAACAAGCGTAATCTCAAGGTTGAAGATTTAAATTTGTTTCCCAAATTGCCAGAAATAAAGTTAGATCGTTTTGGAGGAGACATTATGAAATGGTGATGTTTTCTCGAAGCTTTTGATACTCATGTACATAATAACATGCGTTTGTCGGACTTAACCAAGTTTCAATACTAAAAAATTCGCTTGAAGGTATTGCTGCTAAAACATTAGAGAATTTGGATTTTACTTCAGCAAATTATTCGGAGGCTCGCTGTCTGTTAGTAGATAGATTCGACAAACAAAATTATATTGTTGAAGAACATATTCGGTCTCTATTCAATATAAAGCCTGTTGAAAAACTAAACTCCCAAAATTTACTAAATTTGCTCGATGAATGTAACTCACATTTGCGGTCGCTTAAAAATCTAGGGCGACCTATTGACTATTGGGACGATCTTATGGTGTACCTTATAGTATCAAAACTAGATAACATGACAAGAAATAAATGGCGTGAAGATGCTCCAACAAATACTCTACCTACGTTTGATGCTATTTCAAAATTTATAAGAGCTCGGAGTCACTCATTAGAGGGCCAATACTTCGATGAATGCTCTGGTATAAAATACCACCAAATCTCGTCTCAATCGAAGTTTAGGCATTCCAGTTCATTAAGGCCTACAGCAATGAAACCATTTGCTAAGAGTTCATTCCACGCTAATCGGTTTACATGCAATAATTGCAAACAAAATGGTTATTCGATTATGAGATACCATCAGTTTCTAGCAAAATCAGTAGATGATCGTATTAAAGTGATTAAGTCATTGAATTTATGTTCAAATTGTCTTAAACCACACGACATCTCATAATGCCCAACTCATGATGTCTGCCGTTACTGCAAATTAAGGCATCATTCATTATTGCACGCTTCGTCATCAGAATGCACAGCTTTCACAAATGCACCCACCAATATCACATCACGAGCATCATCATCTACCAGTCATGTTGCTCAATCTACAACATTATCAGTTAATACATCGAACTATGTCATATTAGCTACAGCTGAAGTTTTAGTGTCATCAAACGACAATAGCTATATACATGCACGAGCTTTGCTTGATTTGGGATCGCAATTGAATTTCATTACAAAATCATTAGCATCCAAACTTGGTGTTCAGCCATCATCGCTTTCCATGGCTATTTGAGGAATAGGAGGTTCATCATTGGCATCATCCGGATCCGCCATAATTAAAATGAAATCAAAACTCAACAATTAAGTTACAGAATTTGAAGCTCAAATTTTGAATAAAATTTCCAATAATCAACCAGATTGCCATATCGATGTCTCACAGTGGTCAATTCCGTCGAACATTCAATTAGCAGACCCGAAATTCCACGATTGTAATAAGGTTGACATGCTCATAGGTGCTGAATTGTTCTTCGAATTGCAATCAGTAGGCCAGTTAAGCCTAGGACCCTCTCTTCCTGTATTGCAAAAAACACAGCTTGGCTGGATTGTGTCTGGGCGCATTCAACAATCCACGCCAATTAATTCACACTGCCATTTAGTGGACTTAAATTCTGCTGAACACTTCAATAATCTCCTGCAACGGGTTTGGGAAATTGAAGAGATAAGCGATTGTGTTGACAACTCTAACTCTCCATGTGAAAGGCATTTCCTTTCAACTCACCGTCGTATTGAAAATTGTCGTTTCGTTGTACGCTTGCCGTTCATTCAGTCGAATCCTCGAGTAGGAAACTCTTCTGAAATGGCACTTAAACGCTTTCTAAATCTTGAGTCCCGCTTAAAGAGAAATGATGATCTGCGCGATCCATATCCAGATTTCATGTCTGAATATATCAATCTTGGTCATATGTCATTGGAGTCGCAACCGTCACACAGCAACTACTACCTGCCCCATCATTGTGTACTCAAGTCCGACTCTTCATCCACTTCCTTAGGAGTTGTTTTTGACAGTTCTGCTAAATCGACCAATAATGAATCTCTGAACGCTCTGCTGCATAGCGGACCCGTCGTATAAAATGAACTATCTAGTATACTTCTACGATATAGAACTCACAAGGTAGCAATCAGTGCCGATATTTCAAAAATGTATCGGCAAATTCTGCTGCATCCGGATGATCACAAATATCAGTACATATACTGGAGATTCAACACCAAGGATCCAATTCAAACATTTAAGCTTCACACGGTTACATATGGCACAACATCTGCGTCATTTTTAGCCACTCGTTGCCTAGTTGAACTGGCTAATATCAACGACACACAGCATCACATGATCTGCAATATTATTCGACACGACATGTACGTGGATGATCTGTTGTCTGGTACCGACACCATCCCAGAAGCGATCAACATAAGATCTCGTATTTCTGAAATTCTGCAATCTGCTGGAATGACATTAAAAAAATTGTGTTCATATTATGAAGGGGCCCTTGAAGGAATTGATATTAATGATCGTGAAAAAATTCTTTACTTCGACGAAACTGAATATGTCAAAACTCTTGGTTTATACTGGCATTCTGGCAAGGATTGCTTTCGCATCAAGGTCTCACCATCTGTAAAATTATCCAAGGTAACAAAAAGGATGATCGTATCAGAAATTGCAAAAATTTATGATCCCATAGGGCTGGTGTCTCCACTTGTGATGATTGGCAAAATATTTATGCAAGAGCTCTGGAAGTTAAAATACGATTGGGATGAAAGTTTGCCAGTCGAAATTCACTCTCGCTGGACTACATTTCGTGAAGAGCTTGAATGTCTTCAACACTTATAAATTCCACGCCACTTATTTGATGGCAATTTATTACCACCAACAATCGACATACTCGGATTTTATGATGCCAGCGAAAAGGCCTATGGAGCAGCTCTCAACGTTCGCTCAAAAATTCATGGTGGATTCGTCTGATATGCTCAAAGTCTCGTGTGGCTCCTATCAAAATTAAGCACAATTCCACGTCTTGAATTGTGCGCTGCTTAGCTGCTTGCTGAATTGATTACAACATATAAATCCATTGTCAATTTCAACATATCGAAAATTTATTGCTGAAGTGACTCGACAATTGTACTCCATTGGCTTCACTCAGATGCATCTCGTTGGTCTCGTTATGTGGGTACTCGTGTTCAAAGGATACAATCGATTGCTCCAGCGTTTCAATGGCTGCACGTAGATTCTAAAAATAACCCTGCTGACTTCATCTCAAGAGGAGTACCCCCTAAGTTGCTGCTAAATCTACGCATGTGGTGGGAAGGACCTGAGTTTTTGCTACTCACAGAGGAAAATTGGTATAAACCATTTTTTACCAATACCAAAGAAAACATTCCAGAAGTGAAGAAGGCTGCTATGTCGTTTATAGCTTCAAACAATCTTTGCAATGATAGTATTAATGAACGAGATAATATAGTAAACAACTTTGATCACAATGTGTCATTCAAAAAATTACAAAATTCGATGGCGTATATACTACGATTCATAAACACTTTAAAAAATTCGCTAAAGAGACGCACTGGTTTGTTGAGCTGCGATGAAGTAATGGAAGGTTTCAAGGCTTTAATTCTGCAAAGTCAAAAAACATGCTTTCCTGAAGAATTTGTCGGACTGAGCAAGCCAAATTACCTGACTCCAAATCCGCTGCTGAGATCGCTATCTTTATTTATAGATATTGATGGTATCATTTAAGTAGGATGACGTCTCAAGTTTTCATCGTTGTCATACCCTGCACCCTGCTTTACTTCACCCGAAGTACTTTGTTACAACCACCATAACATCGTACCTTCACAAGGAATATTTACATGTTGGCGCACAGTGGTTACTAGCTATCGTGAGACATGGCAGAAAGGTCTGCAAGTCAGTATGTAAATCATGTGTCATTTGCGCTCGAGCTAAGCCACAAATGCTGCCGCAAATTAGGGCTGATTTACCTAGCGAAAGCGTAAATCAGGCTCTACCTTTTGCGTTTACCGCTGTAGATTATTGCGGACCGTTTTTTGTTCATTATCAACTACGCGGCAAAATTCCTACTAATGCATATTTGGCATGTTTCGTGTGTATGGTAACGAGAGCTATTCACCTTGAACTCTCCTCTTCGATGACAACTGATTCATTTATGGGAAGCTTGAAAAGATTCATCGCCACCAGGGGTCTTCCTAAACGAATGCTGTCCGACAATGGCACCAATTTCATCGGCGCAAATCACACTCTGCATGACGTTTATAATCTTCTGACAAGTTCGGAACTTACCAAATCGCTCAATCAATTGACTGTTTGTGAAAAAATCGAATGGGTATTTATAACCCCTGGCTCACCTCATTTTGGTGGTCTTCATGAGGCGGCTTTGAAATCAGCAAAGAACCATTTAAAACGTTTGATTTTTAACGCTCGAATCACTTATGAACAATTTACTACGCTAATAAAACAAATCGAGGCTGTTTTAAATTCCAGGCCATTAGTGCCGTTGGTTTCAAAGGGTTTTGAAATATTAACACCTGCCCATTTTCTTATAGGCCGTCCATTAAGATCCATACCCGAAGCTGCTGAGTACGATCCAAAGGTACCACTTATAAAAAAATAGGAACTAATCACGAGTCTGCATAAACAATTTTGGACATCATGGTCGAATGAATATTTACAACACCTTCAACAACGGAAGTTTTGGCCGCATTTAAGACCAAACATAAAGATGGGAGAAATTGTCGTCATCAAAGACGAAAACTTGCCGCCGCTCAAATGGAAGATAGGAAGAATTATCAAGTTGCATCCTGGTCCTGATGGCAATATTAGAGTTGTCACAATTAAAACAGCAACCAACGAAATTACACGAACGATTACGAAAATTGCTACGCTGCCTGTTAATATTGAACCAGTTCAACGCGGGGGAGAATGAAGAAGCATCAATCCAGCTTATATTCACGCTAATAATATTAACCTTAATTATATTAATTTTTATTAACATAGTAAAGAATCATAAATGTAGTTTATATTCATTATAATAATGTTAACATATTTACAAAAAAAAAATTATGCGAACAGACCTAATAATCATAATACCGAACAGACCTAATAGAAATATTGCGAATCTTGATCTTGACTAACTTCAGTGCAATCTGTTCGTATTAAGCCTTTTGCATAAGCAGGTCGCACTTGGCACTTGCGAACAATTTTGATACAAAAAAAAGTTATCTTTGCTAATTGTTCTTTTTTTATTTTGTAATAAAATTTTTATTAATTGTGAATTGAATTCAAAAACGAAAGGTTTTTTTCTTTCTTTTAAAATTTACTGCTGCTAATTGTTATTCTTTGCTGCTGCTGTGACAATCGCTGTATTTGTATTTTTGCGTTCTTCAGTGTCGCTCTGCTGCTGCAAGAAATTATTTTCTACAATTTGCTGCTGATCGCTTAACCCATTTTGCTGCTATATTTCAGGCAAGATAGCTTGGAATTTAACAGTCTCTATTCATGGTGTTCTATCGGTGTTCTGTTCTTTTTGTTCTATTAACATTGCATAAAATGATACAGTGCTTTGTGAGAGAAAAAAAAATACAAATGCTACTAAAAAGAGGCAAGGCCATTCACAAGTTGCAAGCGACGTTGCTGTTGCTGCTATTTCCTTTTCTTTTGGCTTATCTTATCCTTACTCATGTATACAGTAACTAGAGTGAAGTTTGATTGCTGGTTTGATGTTCGATCGTAAGTTGGATGTCTGCCACTGAACAACGAATCGACCATTGAGTCAACCATCAAACATAATACATGGCATTAAGCATCGAATCAAAATAACTATTCGATCAATTACAGAAATAAGAGAACAATGCAAAAGAAATTAAATAATTGGCCTGCATGTTTCCAAGCGACATTCTTACCATACCATTTCGAAGCATGGGCAGCACTACTCACTACTTTTCTCTTCTAATTTAATTTAAAACTACTCAAATTTTTTATGAGTTGAAACTAAAAGCTGCATTACTGTGCTTGGGCAGTAATATGCAATATGAACATTTAAATTCGCTTATAAATAATTTATATATAATGTGATGTGATGATGATGTATGTGATGAGCTACGGTGCATGTCGTAGGACTTGTATTTAGTATAGAAAAAAAACTGTCTTAAATCATTTCTACATTACTAAGTGTTAATAAAATCATCATTGCGATGATTTTCATCATTTAAATTATTGAGCATTGATAATGAATCAGCAGGAAACGAAAGTTGTAGTAGACACACACATTTTTTTTGGTCAAAACCCTCTTTAGACATTCATCAACATACAGTGAGAGTATAGTCTCTGTTGGTTGGTTCTCTGCTCACCTCATTTGACTTTAATAATTTCTACATCACATTACATTATTTTACATTTAATTGAATTGAAAGGTTTATACTCCGAAATTATTTTATGACAACATTAACTGGAAAACTAGATATAAACTTTAATTTAAGTTAAATGTACATATATAAAAATTAAATAAAATTAAATAAAAAATAAACAGTGCATTGTCAGTAAATGTTTGTAAACGTTGTCACGCTCAAAATCCTCGCGGCCGTGTAGACGACACAGCCTACTCTGCTATTTTAAGTTGTAAGAAATAGTATAAAAGGAGAAGATTTTTATAAAATAAACCAGATTAATTTTCAACCTAAAAACTGAAGGTCTTCTCATTGGTTAAGCACTGCCTGTTGCCCTAGCGATAAACGCAGTGTGAATTCGTTGCAGTCACTGCAAAGATTCACCTCTTACACCTCTTCTGTTAGGGCGTTGTTCCTCTCTAGTCGTCAGCTATAGAACAAACGTTTATTCCTACACAAATCTACGTTTTGGCGATCACGACTTTTCATTACATGGCGACCCTGCCATAATCGATCGTTAAATTTCACTTTGCCTTTTACCTTTATAGTTGATAAAGGACACATCAACAAACGAATGATAATTATTAAAAAACATATTACAAACAAAAAATAGTTATAATAATATAACATCACAATTATGAATAGCACAACAAATACACAGATAATAATAATAGTTATTATTATAAAATCATAACATTAGCAAAATTTGACAACTATCCCCCCACTTGTGGTAAAGTTGTTGTCAGTTTAACAAATCCTAAAGGGAAAGGATTTACACCCTCAAAACTTAAAGGGACTACCAAAATAGGCCTAAGAATCAACAATTTACACGAAAACTCAAAAACTCGCAGCAAATGCACCAACCACAAAAGATGCAGCGAATTCATCATACAATTCAATCCGGTGATGGCGGAAAGACTTTAGAAGATTATGAAACAGAGATCGCGAACGAAGATCAAAGTTACGACGAATCTTTAGAAAAAAACTTTGAAGAAGATAAGAGCGGTAATTTTGACCAACCCAAAGAACTTGACTTTTATTTTTTAGATTGAAATCCTCTTTGCTTCCCTTTTTGAACGTATATCTAGAAGCGAAGAGACCTTGAAATTTCTGGTTGACACTGGGTTAAACAAGAACTACGTTCAACCACGTCGTATTAAGAATTCTTTTTTGAACGATAAACCTTTTTACGCTCGGTCACTTGGAGCAAATATTAAAATAACTCATCACGTAACTCATATAACTTTTTGGTCCTCAAACAGATAAAATAACATTTTTCATTCTCCCCAGCCTCATTTCATTTGATGGTATCTTAGGACATGAAACCCTAAAATAGTTAAATGAAATCATTAACACAAGTAAAAATCATGTCTATTCACCCTGGAATTTTAATTCCACTTAAACAACATCAATCACAATTTGTAAATAACATAATTATAAGAACCGATCACATGTCTAAACATCAATACTCCGAACTAATTAAAATCATTCATGGTCCCAAACTTTTTTCTGAACCAAACGAAAAATTAACCTGTACTACCACTGTTAAGGGAGAAATCCGAACTACAACTCGAGATCCCGTTATTCGAAATCATATCCCTATCCACTTAAGAACGAAGTCGAAAAAGAAATACGAAAATTACTGGAAGATGGAAAACTAAGACTATCAATATCCCCTTATAATTCTCGTGTTTGGGTTGTCCCAAAAAATGGATCATTCACGAGAAAAAAAATTTCGCATGTAATTAGTCTAAGTCTAAAGACTGAATTATCTTAAAATCCGAACTACAACTCGAGATCCCGTTATTCGAAATCATATCCCTATCTACTTAAGAACGAAGTTGAAAAAGAAATACGAAAATTACTGGAAGATGGAAAACTAAGACTATCAATATCCCCTTATAATTCTCGTGTTTGGGTTGTCCCAAAAAATGGATCATTCACGAGAAAAAAAATTTCGCATGTATTTAGTTGTAATTCAGTCTAAAGACTGAATTATCTTAAAAGCCTAATAGTACGCAACGTTAAATGTAGGTCTTTCATTCATAAGCGATAGGTCTTTCCGTCATACGCGATTCTTGAAATATATTGAAAAAACCACATTTAACTTTGCAAACATTTTGCCATCGCAAGCTGAGCGCTAACCAATTCTTTTAAAACAAGTCCCATCAAATTTTGACTGGTAGAAGCCGAGATATACGACACGGCAAACTGACCAATGTATAAACGTACAAATGTACACACGCTCTCTGAAAATATTGTAATGTCGTCTAAATATAAGCTTCGTCCTTCGGGCTCGCAATAAATAAGTGAATATATAAAAATGTTGTTTCCGGGTACGTTTGTCTAAAATCGAGAACCGCTGGACCGATTGACACCAAACTTGCACAATATGTTAGTTTAGTCTGCAGAAAGGTTTCTGTTAAGTTTAATCCCGATAGGTGACGCTGCAGTCGTGATATTTCAATTTTTCGTATTTATGATACGATTCGGAATTTTTTTTAAACAAAAATAACTTTGCTGATAAATCTGGACCCGCTATGTGGCGCTGGAGTCGAGATATTTACGAAAAACTACATTTACTGATATTTATTCATATCAAAATGAATGTGCGTTGGCTATGATTATTGAAATGTTTATAATTATGTTTAATTCTGATAGGTGGCGCTGTACTTTTGCCACTTTTGCATTTGTTGGTAGATTTCGTTGTTGACATTTGAGTAGAATTGTTGCATGCAGTTTAACTGTTCGCATAAATAAATTGATTGAATAAAAATAATATATATAATATAATAATATATAAATAATAATATATAAATAATAAAAAATATTTTGTGGGTTTTCTTTTTTTTGCGTGGGGGGATGTTGACGATCGTTAGGGAATGTGTTGGTGGGGAGGAAATGGGCGATGGAGTAAAGTCATTGGAGCTACGGGTATTGATGGCAGTGATGGATGGTAATCGGTGTGGTGTGTGGGGTGGTCGAAAGGGACGGAATCGTTAGGGTAGCGGTAGCTGGGGAGTGGGTCATTGGATAAAAAATGGGCGGTGGGGTTTTATGTGGGAGGTTATGGAATTTTATGGTGGTGATGGAGTGATGGGATGTTGATTGGGGTAGGACTGCAGAATGTTAAAATTTTATATATTTTAATTTTTTTTTTTCATAGGTATCTGCTATATAAAATTTTGTTCCCTTTTTAAGCATATAGCGCGCACGGGGGAGCATGAGAAGGAGAAGGACTGCAATAAGCTAAGTTGCAGGGAATTAAGGCATACAATACACGCTAATGACGTATTTTTACGCGCTAGCAGCTGACGTAATAGAACTGCAACAAGCCAAAAATTTTATGTATTTAAATTTTTACATTTTTTTTTCATATATTTTTCATATATTGTTACGAAATTAAGGCCTTCGAGTTCGTAAAGGATTTTATTGAATGTAAACTATTCTTTGTCCGTTCGCTGTGGAAGATAACAAATAAAATACGAATGCCGGTATTGAAAATTGAAAAAACGTGTTTATTTGTTCGCTGTTGAAAATTAAGTGACTCTGACATACTAGAACAAAACATACTAATGTAAAGTGTCAAACTTGACCTAAACCGCCATGAGTGCGTTGAAGGAATTTCAATACTCCCACTTTTAACTAGTTACAAGTTACTTTACTCTACTTAATGCCAAAATAAAAACAAAACAAAAAACTCTTATTCAAAAAAAAATACTACGTTAATTATTATTCTTTGGTATAAGACCCATCAATTTACGAAAATATTGATGCTTATTCTTTGGCCCGCCGCCATGTATTCGGACTCCGTTGTTGATAGCGCCACTGACTTTTGACGCTCCGAAATGCTCTTATTTGTATATATGTGTTTTAATAAATTCTTCAAAACGCTGCATTGAATCCATTTTATTGTATTATGTTATAGTTTCTCCGCATTATATAAAAGCAAAAATCACACAAATATTTACAAACAAGAAAAGGTACTTTGACGTTGTAATAGAATTAATTATTATTTAAAAAAAGGACAAATAGAGAACTTAGACAAAGGGAATTTAAAAAAGGGGGAAAGAGACTTTCTTTCAGAATTTACTTCCAGAAGGTTCGGCAATAGGTGGATGATTTCTGGCTAGCCGACAGAAGAACAGCATTTAGAAGAGTCAGTTGGAAACTAACAATCAACAGCGATAATATACCCCAGTATACTAGAATAGAGTAATTTAGCTAGTAAAGTTTTTTAAAGTTAAAAATTAGTATTGAACTTGTGTGATACTGAGAATCGAAATTGAGCTAAAACAGTGCTACACTAAAAATCAAATCTAATTTGAAGTTTTCTAAAAGAAAAAAAAAGGAAAATTTGAATATGCACATAGCATTAAACTTGTGCGAAACATGAAATTAATTCAAAGTTGAAAAGTTTTCGAATATAAATTGAACTGGCGCTAGGCCTTAAATCAAATCCAAGTTAAAAAGTGTAATAACAAATTAGATAGTGCGGCACAGCAGGTTTCTTAATAGTGAAACAGAGTTCTAATAGTTTTCTTTTTAAATTAAAAATTCAAATTGAAATTGTGCTCGAAAAAAAATGTACTTAAACTTGTGCAGAACATCAGATCAAATCTGAATTAATAAAAGGTTTCAAAGAAAAAAATTTCAATTTCCCTTTGGTTAAAAACTATGCTATTGAATTTCTCAAAGCTTTAAAATAAATTAATATTCCATCGAACGACGCCAACCGCCATCTTATAGTCAAAGATCAATTCACATAGACAATAGCATATATGGTTGATGTATTGGAAGTTAACTAATATATAATGTGATACTGATCAACTTAAATGGTGAAACTCTCCACAATCATTAAATAAGTGAATTTAAGTGGTCGACTCATCAAGAAAGCAAAATCAAAGAATTGCCAGATCGAGGATTTCCTTCATGAACCAATTTTATGAAATACAGTGGCTGGGAAACATTTTTTTTTTAAATTTTTATGCAACGCTACCATTTAAATTAAATTAACAACCATTTTTTTTTGTAATTCAAATAAATTTGATTTGCGTTATCAATTCCTTTTTTTTTTATTTTTTATTTCCTTTTTGGTTCACTTAATTACCGGTTTTTTTTGTCGTAATGTGAACTGCCATTAGTAGTAGTGGCAAGAAAATTTTCTTAATCATTTTGAGTTACAGGTCTTCAACGGCATTCTGCTAGCAGGACCTCCTTGAAGGAGCGAATACAAGGTAAGAAGACATTTTGTTTTCAAATTTATATCCACGTTAATATAGTGTAGTGAAAAACACTACTTAGGCAGTAATACAAAAAAAAATTACCTTTAAATTTTGAATTTTAAAGGAAAGAATTAAGAAACAGATTTTCTTTTATATATATTACCTTTCATTTTCATTATATACATTTTTTTTTACATTTCGATTGAATTTTAAAGTACATTCATAACTTTTGATGTGGAACATACATGTTTAATATACATTTTGATTTCTAATTTACATATTTTATTTTTCTATTATATATTTTTACATTTTTCATTGAACTTTTATTTTGAATTAATTTATAACTTTTGTTGTTAAACTAATATACCTTATATATATATATATATATATATATATCTTTTAATTTTAAATTGTCATATTTTATTTTAATTTGAAGTCCTTCTTAATAAAGAGTAATACATGTATTTACAAATTGAAAATATAAATACGTGACTTCTTATTGCCGTTGCCCATTGGGTGGGAGGCATAATTCCTTTTTTTATATTTTTTCTTTTCCTCACCATGAGTGAGTAGACAAGTCGGCTGTAGGTGTGTGGCTGGGATTGGTGATCCCACGGTGATTTCTCTTGGCGCTTTTCAGGTATGACTCGACGGACTGCGAACAGATGGACTTAGGAAGGTCGACCCTTTTCTTCGTGATTTTGTAGGGCCTCGGTACAGGTGCAATGACGTCATTCCTTTTAGATTTAATCATTCCTAGATTTAATTAGCTAATAAGTGAAAAAGAAAATTTCCTATATAATTTAATTTAAAAGAAATTATATTATCTTTTAAGAAAAGGAAGGTTTTCTTTTGGATAATTTCAATATAATTTTAGTTTAGAGTAATATAGTTATAAGTGTTTAGAAACTAAAAACAAAGGAATGGCCTGGTTGCACCGGCACTGAGGGACGTTACCTTTTATTCCCTCCTTTTTCTAGCCCTTTTTGATTCCACTTTCCTTTTTTTTATAGATAAGTCGACACGACAAACAAAATTTTTTTGTTCATGACGAGGTGTCACTGGTAAGAGACAAGGACCGCCCGTCCGACGAGCTAAGCCGAGCAACCGCGAGCGTGTCACGCGACGTCCTTGCCAGTGGCAGAACCCTTAGTGGGACCTCGCTCCATAACAGCTTCTATTTGAAAACCCAACGATTATTAATTACCTTTTGGTCTTTCGGTGGATTGACCAAATTCCATGTATGATTTAGGATGAGTGAATCGTACTCTTCGTTCATTGCTTCCTCCCACTGCTTGTGATCGCCTGAATTAATTGCCTGCTCGTATGTTCTTGGCTCCTCGCTGATTTCCAACATGGCATCGTGATCAGCCGATGCGATATATGATAGACGTCGTGCCGCCACAATGTTGTTTCGATCGCGCAAACACCTTTCGATAATATTCCTTTTGTTAAGATTGCATATTGCACCACAATCGATTGGTTGTTCCAGCGTTGTTTCCGCATCGTCCGCCCCCAATTCACCAATCGTCACGTTCGCGTTTTCATCGTTCTTTTTCTCAGCGTCACCAATGTCAAGTGCGGCCATTGATTCTTCCAACAGAAAAATCACATCACGAGCCACCTCAATTTTGTTCGCCACCAGATTCCAAACTCGATACGATTTCGAATGATTGTCACATTCGACGAACACACACTTGACCGCCTTCGGATCCAGCTTTTGTCGTTTCGCCTTCGGAATGTGTACGAAAACCTCCGGAACAGTGCTCATCCCAGTTCGATTCAGCACATGCACGCCCAGAATTTATAATCCATTTGTTTGGAATGAATCATCGTTCGCGCTGACTCGATCATCCAAAAGAATAATTGCTGCTTGTTGCAAAACTTTTGCCATCGCAGAATTTCTTGAAATATTGCACGTGGGTTTTTCAATCACCTGTTAATTTGAGAATAATTATATTTTACAATAATTAATATCGATTAAATTTTAAAGTGATCAATCAATAAATATAAACACACCTGTACATTCAACGGCAATTTTAATGCAGAGTGCGCTGTTCGTCCACCATCCAATAGAGTAGCAGCGATTTCCGACGAAGCAAGTGCTAATGCAATTTTTCGTTACGATCGAATGGCTGCCAAAATCAGTGATATCACAAATGTTTTTCCCGTACCACCAGACGCACCCAAAAAATATAATCCACCGTCTTCATTTTGTACAGCTTGCATGATGGTATCATAGACATGTTTTTGATGGTCATTTAATTTGGGAACGTTCAAATTCACAAATGTTTGCAATTCATTGGGATCATACTGTTGTTCATGCATTGGGTGACAAACCTAATTGCCCTAATGCTTTAATTCAATCGCTATCAATGCCTCATTATACATTTCCAATGAAATCAGCAAATCAGCGTTTCTTGTCTGATGACGCATTCCAATGAAATAGTCTTCTGCCAGAAAATCTTTATATTTATTCCACAATTCAAGTGGATTTGATGGAAAACGTGTTGATATGATTATGGCATAAAACATACGTATTTGATGTGGAGAAGAAGCAATCGATGCATCATGAAGCGTTAAATCCTAATGCGCATCATTTTCAAGTAAACATAATTGCTCACATGCTTTACGATACGTCACACATAAATGACCATTTACTCTTCGCAAATGTTGAAATGAACGTGGTCCAACAACATTTACTAACAACAACCGCAAATAATAACAATCTGCATTGTTTGGATGACGCACCGTTTTCGAGATATTTGCAATTTTTCGATTTTGCGTGTATTTGTTGTTGTTTTAGAAATAGCGAGTTCATTTCAGGAAAAAATCATAACTCGAGAATGGCTGGACCGATTTTGGATTTCAATCCAAACAACCAACATCACTTCTCCCTGCACCTTCCCTAAAAATGTTATGGCAATCGCTTGAGTCGTTCTCGAGTTATGGAGTGAAAATCTAAAGGTGCACTTCTTTGTATATATATAGATATAATAATTATAAATCAAGTACATATCTATATTGTAGGTCTATACATAAATGAGAAGAACAAAATAGAACAGTTAATAATTCATCTCAATTAGTATTTGGCTAGGCGCATAATAGTGACTTGAATGCAGTGCTGTTTAGAACTTTTTGACGCAAAAATATTGGTACTACTATTCGATTTCCATAAAAAATGCAACCATCATCTAAATTTAATACATCTCTCTCTGTATAATAGCGACGATAAGGATTTTGTACATTATTTTTCCGTCCGTTTAATATAAATTTATAAACCTGTATATTTCAATTGGAATTGTGAAAACCTGCTGTTTGGCTGGTTTTGGGGGGTTTTGATATTCGAATTCAGAATTCGCTCGGCAAATAAAATGCAGCTATAAGCCAGCCAAAAAGCAGGTTTTCACAATTCCAAAGAAGGAATTCGACAGTGCAATTGTTGTTGTTCCTCGGCAAATAAAATACGGCTTATGTTAACTCATTAGAAATATCTGGAATAAAACTACCATAATAATTTAGCAATTCTAAATAAGATTTTTAGGTGGTGGCGCACCCATAATTGCTTTTACTTTTTCTTCATTTGGTGATATTCCTTGACTTGTCAATGTATGACCCAAATATCGGATAGAATCTACCATAAATTGACATTTTGATACATTTATTTTTACATTGTGATCGTTCAAGCACTGGAGAACATTAAACAGACGTGATTTGCACTCATCCATTGAGGAGCCGCCAATAATTATGTAGTCCAAAAAACATTTTCGGTATATTACAAAGAATTTGGTCCATGACCGATTAAAAATTGATGGAGCACTGCTAACTCCAAAAGTTAAACGCGTAACTGAAACAATCCCTTTGACATATTGATTGTCAATAACTCCAGGGACTGATGCGTTATAGACAATTGCTATATTGCTTTCAACAAAAAAAATAAAAATTACTACAAACACATTGGATAGACCAGAAATGGTTTAGCGTTACCCAAAAAAAAATTTTTGGTTAATAAATATTTAACCAAATTTTTAGTTATAATTCCCACCACCAGAGTCGACTTTTAAAAATTATATATGGATAAGTTGGCAAACACATGAAACAAAAAATTGGTTAGTTTTTGCTGTTGCTTTGATCAGCCGTTAACCACAAAAAATGCCTAACTCATTTTGTTGAAAGCAATATAGCAAATGGTTGATATGCGCCGGTAAGATCAATGACACAAAAAATATTACAACCCGACATACTTGCGAAAATATCATCTACACGTGGTAGTGGATAATGCTGAGTGCTTATATGTTTTTTTATTGTCACTTTACAGTCTCTAAAAAGACGCACTTCACTATTTGATTTTGGGACGACTTCAATGGGACTTGCCCAACTACTATACTTGACTGGGACTAAAATGTAATTTTTAACTAAGCGGTCAATTCCGCTTCAACTTTGTCTCTTAATTTATACCGTACTGAATAAGCTATATGGAAAATTGTAGTGGTATAACTTCTGCCGTATAACCTAATAGACTTAAATCTGATCTCACTAATTGGATTCTTGATGATGACATTTCAAATATAATATTTTTTCAATTTGGAATTAGAATATCCAACCAATTTCTTCCAAGCAGGGCTTTAAATGGTCTATTACCAAGGGTTTAAGAATCTGTGACAAGTGTTTATCGCGCGCTCAGGCCAACTTATGGTGTTCAGCGATGAAGCCCATTTTTGTTTTAATGGCTTCGTCAATAAGCAAAATTGCCGTATTTGGGCTGAAGAGCAACCCGAAGTTATTCACGAACTGCCATTTCATCTATTGAAAACTACCGTTTGGTGCGGCCTATGGGCTGGAGGAATCATCGGCCCATATTTCTTCAAAGACGAGGCTGGCGCCAATGTAACAGTGAATGGCGAACGCTATCGCGCCATGATAAACGACTTTTTTATGCCGGAAATTGAAGCCCGTGATCTCCATGACATTAGGTGCCAACAAGACGCGCTACATTCCATACAGCCCGTGACACAATGGATTTACTGCATCCTCGTTTCGATGAGCAATTGATCTCTCGTTTCGGACCGGTGGATTGGCCACCAAGACCGTGTGATATCACACCTTTGGACTTTTTTTGTGGGGGTATGTAAAGTCTACATGTTTTTTGGATAAACCATCTACAATTGAGGCATTGGAAGCAAACATTACTCAAGTTCTTTGCGAGATACCGACCGAAGTCGTCGAGCGAGTCATTCAAAATTGGTATTTACGGATGGCCGAATTACGGCGCAGTTGCGGCCAACATTTGAAAGGGATTATCTTCAAAAAATAAATGTCATGAATGGTTCTAAACAAAAATAATAAAGATTGCCCAATCAAATTTAATTTTTGTTGTTTTATTTCAATTTCAAATCCGATACCTCTAAATTCATCACCCTTTATTTGTGTTTTAAATAACGTGAGTATAATGTGATACGATTACTCATGACTTTTATGTTTCTCTAAATTTTTAAAGAATTTGATAGATTAACGTGCTTTAAAACTAACCGAAACGTTCGGTGTTTGAATCATGTTGCACCTTCGCTGGAGGTTATCTGCTGTTGGTTCGTTAAGTAGCATTATTTTCTTGCCGAGTGGTCGGAGCTTCTGCGACTTGAATGCGTAGTTGCATCAGGTTGCCACGTAGAGAAGTCTGCAATTGTTTTTGTTTTCGTTGCCGCTACTGCTGTAGAAGAGCCTTAGCTGGAGGTTCGACTGATAACAGCTATGATGTAGAAGTGTAGAAGAGTGCTGACAAAATTGCCGTCGATCCTAGGGCGACCGCAGCACCACCAACTAAATGTAAACTGGTTGGCTGGGTGTTGGCGACACCGTTGATTTTTTTTGATGTTGCAGCACGTCCGTGAATCCTTTAAGGGAATTCTTCCTAGGCTATAGCATCAACGCCAGACGTTACTATAACTTATTAATTTATATAAAAGTAACAAAGTTTGGCGATACAAATAAGGAACCTGTTCTTCGATCCATTGCTAAAATCAGAAGAAGGGTGCGAAGTTGACTGGCTCTTTTTTATTGTTTCAATTTTATGCTCACACTTACTGTTCCCGGGCGCTTTGCTACCCGCCCATTGACGCCACGACCACTTACATCCGCGTTTCCCGGCTGCCCCATCCCACTGACCCCCGCCCACTGACCTCCCGCCCACTGACGCCACTCCCACTTACACCCCAATAACTAACCAACTCACCAATCCAGAAAACTATAGAATCGACACTTATACAGGCAAAAAATGTACACTTGTTCGAATATTCCATATATGAAGATTATATACAGGGAAAACTACATTTTCCACCCCAGCGTAACCTATCGTGTCCAAATTTTGTCAAAGACTTTCTTTTTATTTAAATATTATATGGTGTGAATTTGAGCCAAATCGTTCCATAAATAAGAATTTTCGGAATAAAACGACACCAGCGCCACCTAACGGGTCCAAATTTTGTCAAAGACTTTCTTTTTATTTAAATATTATATGGTGTAAATTTGAGCCAAATCCTTCCACAAATAAGAATTTTCAGAAAAAAAAACGATACAAGCGCAACCTAGCGGGGCTTAACCAATTCAACTCACCTTCGCGTAGCAATTACGAACAAACTCGCAGAAGCTCCAGCCGTTTTCAAGTTTTAAGCAACCGAACAAACCACGATCCATTTTTATATATATAGATTTACACTATGCGTTTATGTGTTGCAATGTACACGTTGAGTTTACATGTTGCATTTAATAACCAAACGAAACTGCGGCGACTTTAGAAAAAAAAAATTTTAAACGAAATTAATTTTTTGCAAATTAAGAAGCACCCGGTGTCCACTGCAAGGAAATTGCCGTGCAGTACCATGCTAGTGTAGACGTAAATATCGATGCCTATATAGATCGAAATTATAGAAAGGAAATTTCAACGCCAAAAATTCCAATTATTGGAATTTTGGATAACAAACAGCATGCTTACCACCGACTCGTCACGAATTTTGGTTTCGACGCATAAGTTTATGCTGTCGCTAAATGATGAGACGTTAGCAGGAAAAAAATGTAACCCCCCTCTCTCGACCAACCGACCAACCGCAAACTCCATATGAGATTCACCGTGACCGAGCAACATTGATCCACAAGTGGTTGATGCGGCGGGCATAAAGAAACAGAAAAAAAAAAGAGAGAGTTTGGCTGGCTACTCGTCACTAATGTAATGCGTGGTGAGAGTGAACGATGCATCGATAGATATTCAAGCGGAATTCGTAGCTATGCATCGACATATCGAGGCCACTCAATAGCAGTCGGTATTTTTGTCTTTCCTGGCTAGGACATGGGCCACTGCTGCTCTTTGAAAAAAAAAATTTAAATAAGTTTTGTTCTTAGGGAAATTGTCGGTCGGCACCCTACACCCAATAGCGGCCCACGATATATCCGATATACTTATGGAAAAAAATTTAAAAGTTTTAAAAACCACTTTAAATATTTTTACAAATTAATGTGACATTAAAAATCGGCTTATATTCCGATGTTAAAATATCTTCAAAATTCACGATATATTCGATATACTCCTGATAATGGGGGACCCCACGGTATCCTACCTGAGGATCCGCAAGGTGATACGGGCAACACTCTAGAACGTGAGAAAAATAAAATGGCCTTTGACGGGGAGCCCCTGGATTCAAGATTTGTTTTTGGTTGCATAATTTTTTTTTAAATTTTTTTTTGTATTAATTAACTAGAAACAAGACTTTTTTTTGTTATCTCCTGAGAGAAAGAACCCCCCCCCCCCCACCATTATTCCTTTTTTTGCCCATAGCTAAAATTAATCATAACTATTGCCTTCACAGCCTAGTACTTCGGCCTCGACAGCGCTGGCGATGACGTCTTTGAGCTACACGAAGAAAGAAAAAGGTAAATTTTGACGATATTAATTTACGCAACAAAATAAATCTTATGCTCCTCTCCTGAATTCCTCCTCCGATCATATTGAGAAAAAAAATTTTTTCTTTCCTTATTGATTTATTACCTTTTTAAAGTCTTTGTTGATTCTATCCTACTAAGAAATAATCTCTAAGTATTCAAATTTGAAAAAAAAAAGATAGTTACTCAAGTTTTTTTTGTTTGGTACAAACTGTAACAATTATTGATTAGTATTAAATGTTATTGTTAATATTACTTGAAAGACTACTGAACTGAATTTAATAATTTACTTAAATAAAATGGTGAAGAATAAACATAACTTCAAAAAATGGGTTCTTATTAAACAATGGGGTTTCTCTCTCTCTGCTCGGGTTGGTCTCCCCTCAGCCGCATCTATGTTGGCGCTTAGTTCTCTGGTTAGGGACAAGGCAATGATTATTAGTCGTAATTTTTTTGGTGTGAGTGTGTGATTTGGTTCCTTTTTTTTTGATCCAGGTAATTTTGTTTTCCTCTCCGTCAAAAGAGCACGTACAATTTTTTTTATGTATATGATGATCAACAACTGGTTGGCATGGCCGGCAAAGAACCCCCCCAAATCCCGACGAGCTAGTTAGAGCACAGCTAGGCGTGCACTCCGCCGTTGACCATCCCAACCTCCGGTTAAGCGTTTGAACAGTCGCAATGGGTTAAACAATGGGTTTTCTCTCTCTCTGCTCGGGTTGGTCTCCCCTCAGCCGCATCTCTTTTGGCGCTTAGTTCTCTGGTTAGGGACAAGGCAATGATTAGTAGTCGTAATTTTTTTGGTGTGAGTGTGTGATTTGGTTCCTTTTTTTTTTGATCCAAGTAATTTTGTTTTCCTCACCCTCAAAAGAGCACGTTCAATTTTTTTTATGTATATGATGATCAACAACTGGTTGGCATGGCCGGCAAATAACCCCCCCCAAACCCCGACGAGCTAGTTAGAGCACAGCTAGGCGTGCACTCCGCCGTTGACCATCCCAACCTCTGGTTAAGCGTTTGAACAGTCGCGTTAGAACAGTCCAAAATCTACCCATGTTAAAAGGTTATGAAAATTGTCGCAAACTTGGTAAACTCAGACTGGTCATCTTCAAACACTTAAAACGATACAAATTCAAGCGAACTAAGAACTATCACCAACATGAAATCATTACATAAAAATCATTACGATTGGTTTTCTGAGTCTGTCGGTCAGCCTAACGATCGAGTCATGGTATTCATCGAATGTCTCTCTGTCCTTGTATTGTCGTCGCAGGTAGTCGATTAAATCGTCCCATACGAAAAACGGATGCGACCGGTGGAACCTCCATAGATCCTTACTCCAACCGACTGGAACCGACGCCACCCAGTCGATCCTCCAGGAGGATAAAGGAGTTTTGGAAGCTGGTCATAGACAACCGGATCTTGTTAATGAGCGCGATCCTGAACAAAACCAATGACGCCAGACCGTACGCTTCAGTCACACTGTTAGGGAAAGAACGCATAGGGTTACTGGACAGCAGCACTTCCATCAGTTGCATTGGCGGGTCACTAGCGACTAGCGTCCTGCATAACAAAGTGGCTCTTAGACGTTTCGTTTCATCCCTCAAAACAGCTGATGTAAAGTCTCAAACGGTCTGTGGGTCTTTCAAAGCGGACATCGCTTTTCGGAACAAGACCAAACGGTTGACTTTGTATGTGGTTCCATCCTTGGGCCAAGATTTATATCTAGGCATCGACTTTTGGAGGGCGTTTGATCTAGCTCCAGACATCGTGTCAGAGATAAACGTCGAACAAGTGAGTGATGTTTTGCAAAATAGACATCACTTAAATGATTCGCAGTTAGTCAGAATAGAGGCAGTGAAAAACTTATTTCCATTATACGACACCGAGGGTTTGGGGAAAACCTCACTGGTAGAACACACAATCGATACCAACGGGTGTAAAGCCATAAAGCAGCGGCACTACCCGGTGTCACCGGCGATTGAGAAGCAGATTTTCGATGAACTGGATCGCATGCTGCGACTAGGGGTGATTGAAGAGTCCCAAAGTTCGTGGAGCTCCCCCGTAGTCCTAGTCCGGAAACCGGGTAAAGTGAGGCTCTGCCTAGACTCACGGCTGTCACCGTTACTGATGCGTACCCCCTCCCACACATCCAGGGAATTCTGAGTAGGTTGCCACGGGCAGAATTCATATCCAGCTTAGACCTAAAGGATGCGTTCTGGCAAATTCCGTTGGAAGTAAATTCTCGACAGAAGACGGCCTTTTCAGTTCCCAAGCGCCTATTATACCAGTTTAAGGTTATGCCCTTTGGGCTATGTAACGCTCCCCAAACAATGTGTCGTTTAATGGATAAAGTCATTCCCTCCACTGACCTCCACGATAGAGTATTTGTATACCTAGACGATCTGCTGGTCATCACCGAATATTTTGACAGCCATGTAAAAACACTTCAGGAAGTCGCAAGACATCTCCGTCGGGCTGGTCTAACACTAAACGTGGCCAAAAGTAAGTTTTGCCTTACCGAGGTTCGATATCTTGGCCACATCATCGGAAATGGCGGTTTGAGAACGGACCCCGATAAGATACAAGCAATTGTGGAGTACCCTGTCCCCAAAACAGTGCGCCAGCTACGTCGCTTCTTCGGCATGGCTGGCTGGTATAGGAAATTAATTTCAAATTTTGCAGTAACTTGTACACCGTTGACGGACTTATTAAAAAAATCCAAAAGTCTACAGTGGAATAGTGAGGCACAGGCGGCATTCGAAGCACTGAAGGTTAAACTTACCTCTTCACCCGTGTTGTATACACCTTATAGGTGTATAAGTTATTACTGATCACGCGTCCCTACAGTGGCTTATGCGCCAAACGGATCTTAGTGGTAGGCTGGGAAGGTGGGCGCTTAAACTCCAAGGCTTCAAAATTTAAATCCGGCATCGGAAAGGATCGGAACACAAAGTCCCGGATGCGTTGTCGAGGGTGCATGAAGATTTTATCGCTTCGATTGATTTGTTATCACCGGAAATTGATCTGGATTCTCCGGAGTTCACCTCCCCGGAATACGAAGACCGAAAGCGACAAGTCCTTGAGAACAGTTATAAACTGCCAGATTTAAGAGTGCTTAACCGACATCTCTACAAGCGGACTGAATTCTGCCGTGGTGAGGAGATACAAGAACAATCAGGGTGGAAGCTATGGGTTCCAAGAAACCTCACGAGACAGGTGATAGAACGAGCGCACGACTCTCCAACGTCAGCACACGGTGGCATAAATAAAACCCTACAAAGGATAAAGAAATACTTCTTTTGGCCGCATATGTTTGCCGAAGTACGGGATTATGTCCTTAAGTGCACCGTGTGCAAAACCACTAAACACCACCCTGTTACCCTAAGACCATACATGGGTCGACAAAACACTTCAGAAAGACCCTTTCAACGATTATACCTGGATTTAATTGGGCCCTTTCCACGATCCAAGGCAGGACACATCGGGTTGCTTATTATCCTGGATCATTTCACCAAATTTCATTTCCTGTGGCCGCTTAAGAAGTTCGTTACAAAACCCATTGTAGAATACTTGAGAAACCCCCTTTTCCCAACCTTCGGCGTGCCCGAAACCATCGTTACGGACAAAGGGGTACAGTTCAAAAGCAATGACTTCAACAATTTATTGGCCATGTACGGCGTAAAGCATACTTATACAGCGATCTATTCCCCGCAAGCGAATGCGTCGGAGCGAGTAAATCGTTCTTTGATCGCGGCCATTCGAACCTTCCTCAGGGATGATCAGTCAAGCTGGGATTTGAACCTTTGCCACATAAGCTGTTCATTGCGGAGTTCCGTACACGCTTCTACAGGATTTGCGCCTTACTTTCTAACGTTCGGCCAGAACATGATGGTGCACGGTGATAGTTATGAACTCCTGCGGAAATTAGAGTTACTGGAACCACCAGATATCTTCGTCCCCTATGAGGAAGGTTTGGCACAGATACGTACTAAGGCAAAAGATCAAATGAAAAAGGCTTATGAGGTAAATGAACGGAAATATAACACTCGGTCGAGACCGATAGACTTTCGAGTGGGACAAGAAGTCTTTTGGCGAAACTTCGCACAGAGTAATTGGCAAAAGGGTTTTAACGCCAAACTGGCGCCAACTTTCTTAAAAGCCCGCATCAAGAAGAAATTAGGAAGCTGTTATTACATGCTGGAAGACCATCAGGGAAAACAGGTAGGGGTATACCACGCGAAAGACATCAGGCAATAAAACTGAGGTACTAGGTTTGTCACCGGTTTTCAGCCTTTCCGAGGTCCTTGAGTTAAATCTCCCACGGAAATCCTGTTTTGTGGCGGCGACTTTAGAAAAAAAAATTTAAACGAAATTACATTTTTGCAAATTAAGAAGCACCCGGTGTCCACTGCAAGGAAATTGCTACGCAGTACCATGCTAGTGTAGACGTAAATATCGATGCCCATATAGATCGAAAGTATAGAAAGGAAATTTCAAGGCCAAAAATTCCAATTATTGGAATTTTTGATAACAAACGGCATGCTTCCCACCGACTCGTCACGAACGAGTGTAGACGTGAATATCGATGCCCATATAGATCGAAAGTATAGAAAGGAAATTTCATGGCCAAAAATTCCAATTATTGGAATTTTTGATAACAAACGGCATGCTTCCCACCGACTCGTCACGAATTTTGGTTTCGACGCATAAGTTTATGCTGTCGCTAAATGATGAGACATTAGCAGAGACAAATTTAACCCCCCTCTCTCGACCAACCGACCAACCGCAAACCCCTTATGAGATTCACCGTGACCGAGCAACATTGATCCACAAGTGGTTGATGCGGCGTGCATAAAGAAACAGAAAAAAAAAGAGAGAAAGTTCGGCTGGCTACTCGTCACTAATGTAATGCGTGGTGAGAGTGAACGATGCATCGATAGATATTCCAGCGGAATTCGTAGCTGTGCATCGACATATCGAGGCCACTCAATAGCAGTCGGTATTTTTGTCTTTCCGGGCTCGGAAATGGGCCACTGCTCTTTGAAAAAAAAAATTAAATAAGTTTTGTTCTTACGGAAATTGTCGGTCGGCACCCTACACCCAATAGCGGCCCACGATATATTCGATATACTCCTGGAAAAAAATTTAAAAGTTTTAAAAACCACTTTAAATATTTTTACAAATTAATGTGACATTTTAAAATCAGCTCAGTTCCGATGTTCAATTCTAAAAGTCCATACTTACCAAAATTAATTTGTGCGCGTACAAAATGGCCGACACAGGCCCACGATATATTCGATATACTCCTGATAATGGCGGACCCCACGGTATCCTACCTGAGGATCCGCATGGTGATACGGGCAACACTCTAGAACGTGAGAAAAATAAAATGGCCTTTGACGGGGAGTCCCTGGATTCAAGATTTGTTTTTGGTTGCATAATTTTTTTAAAAATTTTTTTTTGTATTAATTAACTAGAAACAAGACTTTTTTTTGTTATCTCCTGAGAGAAAGAACCCCCCCCCCACCCTTATTCCTTTTTTTGCCCTTAGCTAAAATTAATCATAACTATTGCCTTCACAGCCTAGTACTTCGGCAACTGGTTGGCATGGCCGGCAAAGAACCCCCCCAAACCCCGACGAGCTAGTTTGAGCACAGCTAGGCGTGCACTCCGCCGTTGACCATCCCAACCTCCGTTTAAGCGTTTGAATGTCGCAATGGGTTAAACAATGGGTTTTCTCTCTCTCTGCTCGGGTTGGTCTCCCCACAGCCGCATCTCTGTTGTGATTTGGTTCCTTTTTTTTTTTGATCCAGGTAATTTTGTTTTGCTCTCCCTCAAAAGAGCACGTTCAATTTTTTTATGTATATGATGATCAACAACTGGTTGGCATGGCCGGCAAATAACCCCCCCCCAAACCCCGACGAGCTAGTTAGAGCACAGCTAGGCGTGCACTCCGCCGTTGACCATCCCAACCTCCGGTTAAGCGTTTGAACAGTCGCGTTAGAACAGTCCAAAATCTACCCATGTTAAAAGGTTATGAAAATTGTCGCAAACTTGGTAAACTCAGACTGGTCATCGTCAAACACTTAAAACGATACAAATTCAAGCGAATTAAGAACTATCACCAACATGAAATCATTACATAAAAATCATTACGATTGGTTTTTTGAGTCTGTCGGTCAGCCTAACGATCGAGTCATGGTATTCATCGAATGTCTCTCTGTCCTTGTATTGTCGTCGCAGGTAGTCGATTAAATCGTCCCATACGAAAAACGGATGCGACCGGTGGAACCTCCATAGAGCCTCACTCCAACCGAATCACAAATTACCAGTTGGCTCGTGCTAGAATTTTTGAAACGATGGATGGGCTGGAACCGACGCCACCCAGTCGATCCTCCAAGAGAATAAAGGAGTTTTGGAAGCTGGTCATAGACAACCGGATCTTGTTAATGAGCGCGATCCTAAACAAAACCAATGACGCCAGACCGTACGCTTCAGTCACACTGTTAGGGAAAGAACACATAGGGTTACTGGACAGCGGCACTTCCATCAGTTGCATTGGCGGGTCACTAGCGACTAGCGTCCTGCATAACAAAGTGGCTCTTAGACGTTTCGTTTCATCCCTCAAAACAGCTGATGGAAAGTCTCAAACGGTCTGTGGGTCTTTCAAAGCGGACATCGCTTTTCGGAACAAGACCAAACGGTTGACTTTGTATGTGGTTCCATCCTTGGGCCAAGATTTATATCTAGGCATCGACTTTTGGAGGGCGTTTGATCTAGCTCCAGACATCGTGTCAGAGATAAACGTCGAACAAGTAAGTGATGTTTTGCAAAATAGACATCACTTGAATGATTCGCAGTTAGTCATAATAGAGGCAGTGAAAAACTTATTTCCATCTTACGACACCGAGGGTTTGGGGAAAACCTCACTGGTAAAACACACAATCGATACCAACGGGTGTAAAGCCATAAAGCAGTGGCATACCCGGTGTCACCGGCGATTGAGAAGCAGATTTTCGATGAACTGAATCGCATGCTGCGACTAGGGGTGATTAAAGAGTCCCAAAGTTCGTGGAGCTCCCCCGTAGTCCTAGTCCGGAAACCGGGTAAAGTGAGGCTCTGCCTAGACTCACGGAAATTAAACGCTGTGACCGTTACTGACGCGTACCCCCTCCCACACATCCAGGGAATTCTGAGTAGGTTGCCACGGGCAGAATTCATATCCAGCTTAGACCTAAAGGATGCGTTCTGGCAAATTCCGTTGGAAGTAAATTCTCGACAGAAGACGGCCTTTTCAGTTCCCAAGCGCCCATTATACCAGTTTAAGGTTATGCCCTTTGGGCTATGTAACGCTCCCCAAACAATGTGTCGTTTAATGGATAAAGTCATCCCCGCTGACCTCCACGATAGAGTATTTGTATACCTAGACGATCTGCTGGTCATCACCGAAGATTTTGACAGCCATGTAAAAAAACTTCAGGAAGTCGCAAGACATCTCCGTCGGGCTGGTCTAACACTAAACGTGGCCAAAAGTAAGTTTTGCCTTACCGAGGTTCGATATCTTGGCCACATCATCGGAAATGGCGGTTTGAGAACGGCCCCGATAAGATACAAGCAATTGTGGAGTACCCTGTCCCCAAAACAGTGCGCAAGCTACGTCGCTTCCTCGGCATGGCTGGCTGGTATAGGAAATTAATTTCAAATTTTGCAGTAACTTGTACAACGTTGAGGGACTTATTAAAAAAATCCAAAAGTCTACAGTGGAATAGTGAGGCACAGGCGGCATTCGAAGCACTGAAGGTTAAACTTACCTCTTCACCCGTGTTGTATACACCTGATTTCTCCAAACCATTTTTGATTCAGTGTGATGCCTGTCAATCAGGAGTTGGTAGTGTTCTTGTGCAAACCTTGGACGACGGTTCCGTAGTGCCAATTGCGTATTTGTCACAAAAGCTCAATAAGGCCCAACGTAACTATAGCGTAACCGAGCAAGAATGCCTGGCGGTAGTGCTCAGCATCAAACACTTTCGCCCCTTCGTAGAGGGACTTGATTTCACGGTGATTACTGATCACGCGTCCCTACAGTGGCTTATGCGCCAAACGGATCTTAGTGGTAGGCTGGGAAGGTGGGCGCTTAAACTCCAAGGCTTCAAAATTGAAATCCGGCATCGGAAAGGATCGGAACACAAAGTCTCGAATGCGTTGTCGAGGGTGCATGAAGATTTTATCGCTTCGATTGATTTGTTATCACCGGAAATTGATCTGGATTCTCCGGAGTTCACCTCCCCGGAATACGAAGACCGAAAGCGACAAGTCCTTGAGAACAGTGATAAACTGCCAGATTTAAGAGTGCTTAACCGACATCTCTACAAGCGGACTGAATTCTGCCGTGGTGAGGAGATACAAGAACAATCAGGGTGGAAGCTATGGGTTCCAAGAAACCTCACGAGACAGGTGATAGAACGAGCGCACGACTCTCCAACGTCAGCACACGGTGGCATAAATAAAACTCTACAAAGGATAAAGAAATACTTCTTTTGGCCGCATATGTTTGCCGAAGTACGGGATTATGTCCTTAAGTGCACCGTGTGCAAAACCACTAAACACCCTAATGTTACCCTAAGACCATACATGGGTCGACAAAACACTTCAGAAAGACCCTTTCAACGATTATACCTGGATTTAATTGGGCCCTTTCCACGATCCAAGGCAGGACACATCGGGTTGCTTATTATCCTCGATCATTTCACCAAATTTCATTTCCTGTGGCAGCTTAAGAAGTTCGTTACAAAACCCATTGTAGAATACTTGAGAAACCCCCTTTTCCCAACCTTCGGCGTGCCCGAAACCATCGTTACGGACAAAGGGGTACAGTTCAAAAGCAATGATTTCAACAATTTATTGACCATGTACGGCGTAAAGCATACTTATACAGCGATCTATTCCCCGCAAGCGAATGCGTCGGAGCGAGTAAATCGTTCTTTGATCGCGGCCATTCGAACCTTCCTCAGGGATGATCAGTCAAGCTGGGATTTGAACCTTTGCCACATAAGCTGTTCATTGCGGAGTTCCGTACACGCTTCTACAGGATTTGCGCCTTACTTTCTAACGTTCGGCCAGAACATGATGGTGCACGGTGATAGTTATGAACTCCTGCGGAAATTAGAGTTACTGGAACCACCAGATATCTTCGTCCCCTATGAGGAAGGTTTGGCACAGATACGTACTAAGGCAAAAGATCAAATAAAAAAGGGTTATGAGGTAAATGAACGGAAATATAACACTCGGTTGAGACCGATAGACTTTCGAGTGGGACAAGAAGTCTTTTGGCGAAACTTCGCACAGAGTAATTGGCAAAAGGGTTTTACCGCCAAACTGGCGCCAACTTTCTTAAAAGCCCGCATCAAGAAGAAATTAGGAAGCTGTTATTACATGCTGGAAGACCATCAGGGAAAACAGGTAGGGGTATACCACGCGAAAGACATCAGGCAATAAAACTGAGGTACTAGGTTTGTCACCGGTTTTCAGCCTTTCCGAGGTCCTTGAGTTAAATCTCCCACGGAAATCCTGTTTTGTGGCGGCGACTTTAGAAAAAAAAAAATTTAAACGAAATTAAATTTTTGCAAATTAAGAAGCACCCGGTGTCCACTGCAAGGAAATTGCTACGCAGTACCATGCTAGTGTAGACGAAAATATCGATGCCCATATAGATCGAAAGTATAGAAAGGAAATTTCAAGGCCAAAAATTCCAATTATTGGAATTTTTGATAACAAACGGCATGCTTCCCACCGACTCGTCACGAATTTTGGTTTCGACGCATAAGTTTATGCTGTCGCTAAATGATGAGACATTAGCAGGAAAAAAATGTAACCCCCCTCTCTCGACCAACCGACCAACCGCAAACCCCTTATGAGATTCACCGTGACCGAGCAACATTGATCCACAAGTGGTTGATGCGGCGGGCATAAAGAAACAGAAAAAAAAAGAGAGAAAGTTCGGCTGGCTACTCGTCACTAATGTAATGCGTGGTGAGAGTGAACGATGCATCGATAGATATTCCAGCGGAATTCGTAGCTGTGCATCGACATATCGAGGCCACTCAATAGCAGTCGGTATTTTTGTCTTTCCGGGCTCGGAAATGGGCCACTGCTCTTTGAAAAAAAAAATTTAAATAAGTTTTGTTCTTACGGAAATTGTCGGTCGGCACCCTACACCCAATAGCGGCCCACGATATATTCGATATACTCCTGGAAATAATTTAAAAGTTTTAAAAACCACTTTAAATATTTTTACAAATTAATGTGACATTTTAAAATCGGCTCAGTTCCGATGTTAAAATATCTTCAAAAATTCTAAAAGTCCATACTTACCAAAATTAATATGTGCGCGTACAAAATGGCCGACACAGGCCCACGATATATTCAATATACTCCTGATAATGGCGGACCCCACGGTATCCTACCTGAGGATCCGCAAGGTGATACGGGCAACACTCTAGAACGTGAGAAAAATAAAATGGCCTTTGACGGGGAGCCCCTGGATTCAAGATTTGTTTTTGGTTGCATCATTTTTTTTGTATTAATTAACTAGAAACAAGGCTTTTTTTTGTTATCTCCTGAGAGAAAGAACCCCCCCCACACTTATTCCTTTTTTTGCCCTTAGCTAAAATTAATCATAACTATTGCCTTCTCAGCCTAGTACTTCGGCCTCGACAGCGCTGGCGATGACGTCGTTGAGCTACACGAAGAAAGAAAAAGGTAAATTTTGACGATATTAATTTACGCAACAAAATAAATCTTATGCTCCTCTCCTGAATTCCTCCTCCGATCATATTGAAAATTTTTTATTTCTTTCCTTATTGATTTATAACCTTTTTAAAGTCTTTGTTGATTCTATCCTACTAAGAAAGAATCTCTATGTATTCAAATTTGAAAAAAAAAGATAGTTACTCAAGTTTTTTTTGTTTGGTACAAACTGTAACAATTATTGATTAGTATTAAATGTTATTGTTAATATTACTTGAAAGACTACTGAACTGAATTTAATAATTTACTTAAATAAAATGGTCAAGATTAAACATAACTTTAAAAAATGGGTTCTTATTAAACAATGGGGTCTCTCTCTCTCTCTGCTCGGGTTGGTCTCCCCTTAGCCGCATCTCTGTTGGCGCTTAGTTCTCTGGTTAGGGACAAGGCAATGATTAGTAGTCGTAATTTTTTTGGTGTGAGTGTGTGATTTGGTTCCTTTTTTTTGATCCAGGTAATTTTGTTTTCCTCTCCGTCAAAAGAGCACGTACAATTTTTTTTGTGTATATGATGATCAACAACTGGTTGGCATGGCCGGCAAAGAACCCCCCCAAATCCCGACGAGCTAGTTAGAGCACAGCTAGGCGTGCACTCCGCCGTTGACCATCCCAACCTCCGGTTAAGCGTTTGAACAGTCGCAATGGGTTAAACCATGGGTTTTCTCTCTCTCTGCTCGGGTTGGTCTCCCCTCAGCCGCATCTCTGTTGGCGCTTAGTTCTCTGGTTAGGGACGAGGCAATGATTAGTAGTCGTAATTTTTTTGGTGTGAGTGTGTGATTTGGTTCCTTTTTTTTTTGATCCAGGTAATTTTGTTTTCCTCTCCCTCAAAAGAGCACGTTCAATTTTTTTTATGTATATGATGATCAACAACTGGTTGGCATGGCCGGCAAAGAACCCCCCCCCCAAACCCCGAAGAGCTAGTTAGAGCACAGCTAGGCGTGCACTCCGCCGTTGACCATCCCAACCTCCGGTTAAGCGTTTGAACAGTCGCGTTAGAACAGTCCAAAATCTACCCATGTTAAAAGGTTATGAAAATTGTCGCAAACTTGGTAAACTCAGACTGGTCATCGTCAAACACTTAAAACGATACAAATTCAAGCGAACTAAGAACTATCACCAACATGAAATCATTACATAAAAATCATTACGATTGGTTTTCTGAGTCTGTCGGTCAGCCTAACGATCGAGTCATGGTATTCATCGAATGTCTCTCTGTCCTTGTATTGTCGTCGCAGGTAGTCGATTAAATCGTCCCATACGAAAAACGGATGCGACCGGTGGAACCTCCATAGAGCCTTACTCCAACCGAATCACAAATTACCAGTTGGCTCGTGCTAGAATTTTTGAAACGATGGATGGGCTGGAACCGACGCCACCCAGTCGATCCTCCATGAGGATAAAGGAGTTTTGGAAGCTGGTCATAGACAACCGGATCTTGTTAATGAGCGCGATCCTAAACAAAACCAATGACGCCAGACCGTACGCTTCAGTCACACTGTTAGGGAAAGAACACATAGGGTTACTGGACAGCGGCACTTCCATCAGTTGCATTGGCGGGTCACTAGCGACTAGCGTCCTGCATAACAAAGTGGCTCTTAGACGTTTCGTTTCATCCCTCAAAACAGCTGATGGAAAGTCTCAAACGGTCTGTGGGTCTTTCAAAGCGGACATCGCTTTTCGGAACAAGACCAAACGGTTGACTTTGTATGTGGTTCCATCCTTGGGCCAAGATTTATATCTAGGCATCGACTTTTGGAGGGCGTTTGATCTAGCTCCAGACATCGTGTCAGAGATAAACGTCGAACAAGTGAGTGATGTTTTGCAAAATAGACATCACTTAAATGATTCGCAGTTAGTCAGAATAGAGGCAGTGAAAAACTTATTTCCATCTTACGACAACGAGGGTTTGGGGAAACCTCACTGGTAGAACACACAATCGATACCAACGGGTGTAAAGCCACAAAGCAGCGGCACTACCCGGTGTCACCGGCGATTGAGAAGCAGATTTTCGATGAACTGGATCGCATGCTGCGACTAGGGGTGATTGAAGAGTCCCAAAGTTCGTGGAGCTCCCCCGTAGTCCTAGTCCGGAAACCGGGTAAAGTGAGGCTCTGCCTAGACTCACGGAAATTAAACGCTGCGACCGTTACTGATGCGTACCCCCTCCCACACATCCAGGGAATTCTGAGTAGGTTGCCACGGGCAGAATTCATATCCAGCTTAGACCTAAAGGATGCGTTCTGGCAAATTCCGTTGGAAGTAAATTCTCGACAGAAGACGGCCTTTTCAGTTCCCAAGCGCCCATTATACCAGTTTAAGGTTATGCCCTTTGGGCTATGTAACGCTCCCCAAACAATGTGTCGTTTAATGGATAAAGTCATCCCCGCTGACATCCACGATAGAGTATTTGTATACCTAGACGATCTGCTGGTCATCACCGAAGATTTTGACAGCCATGTAAAAACACTTCAGGAAGTCGCAAGACATCTCCGTCGGGCTGGTCTAACACTAAACGTGGCCAAAAGTAAGTTTTGCCTTACCGAGGTTCGATATCTTGGCCACATCATGGGAAATGGCGGTTTGAGAACGGACCCCGATAAGATACAAGCAATTGTGGAGTACCCTATCCCCAAAACAGTGCGCCAGCTACGTCGCTTCCTCGGCATGGCTGGCTGGTATAGGAAATTAATTTCAAATTTTGCAGTAACTTGTACACCGTTGACGGACTTATTAAAAAAATCCAAAAGTCTACAGTGGAATAGTGAGGCACAGGCGGCATTCGAAGCACTGAAGGTTAAACTTACCTCTTCACCCGTGTTGTATACACCTGATTTCTACAAACCATTTTTGATTCAGTGTGATGCCTGTCAATCAGGAGTTGGTAGTGTTCTTGTGCAAACCTTGGACGACGGTTCCGTAGTGCCAATTGCGTATTTGTCACAAAAGCTTAATAAGGCCCAACGTAACTATAGCGTAACCGAGCAAGAATGTCTGGCGGCAGTGCTCAGCATCAAACACTTTCGCCCCTTCGTATAGGGACTTGATTTCACAGTGATTACTGATCACGCGTCCCTACAGTGGCTTATGCGCCAAACGGATCTTAGTGGTAGGCTGGGAAGGTGGGCGCTTAAACTCCAAGGCTTCAAAATTGAAATCCGGCATCGGAAAGGATCGGAACACAAAGTCCCGAATGCGTTGTCGAGGGTGCATGAAGATTTTATCGCTTCGAGTGATTTGTTATCACCGGAAATTGATCTGGATTCTCCGGAGTTCACCTCCCCGGAATACGAAGACCGAAAGCGACAAGTCCTTGAGAACAGTGATAAACTGCCAGATTTAAGAGTGCTTAACCAACATCTCTACAAGCGGACTGAATTCTGCCGTGGTGAGGAGATACAAGAACAATCAGGGTGGAAGCTATGTGTTCCAAGAAACCTCACGAGACAGGTGATATAACGAGTGCACGACTCTCCAACGTCAGCACACGGTGGCATAAATAAAACCCTACAAAGGATAAAGAAATACTTCTTTTGGCCGCATATGTTTGCCGAAGTACGGGATTATGTCCTTAAGTGCACCGTGTGCAAAACCACTAAACACCCTAATGTTACCCTAAGACCATACATGGGTCGACAAAACACTTCAGAAAGACCCTTTCAACGATTATACCTGGATTTAATTGGGCCCTTTCCACGATCCAAGGCAGGACACATCGGGTTGCTTATTATCCTGGATCATTTCACCAAATTTCATTTCCTGTGGCCGCTTAAGAAGTTCGTTACAAAACCCATTGTAGAATACTTGAGAAACCCCCTTTTCCCAACCTTTGCCGTGCCCGAAACCATCGTAACGGACAAAGGGGTACAGTTCAAAAGCAATGATTTCAACAATTTATTGGCAATGTACGGCGTAAAGCATACTTATACAGCGATCTATTCCCCGCAAGCGAATGCGTCGGAGCGAGTAAATCGTTCTTTGATCGCGGCCATTCGAACCTTCCTCAGGGATGATCAATCAAGCTGGAATTTGAACCTTTGCCACATAAGCTGTTCATTGCGGAGTTCCGTACACGCTTCTACAGGATTTGCGCCTTACTTTCTAACGTTCGGCCAGAACATGATGGTGCACGGTGATAGTTATAAACTCCTGCGGAAATTAGAGTTACTGGAACCACCAGATATCTTCGTCCCCTATGAGGAAGGTTTGGCACAGATACGTACTAAGGCAAAAGATCAAATGAAAAAGGCTTATGAGGTAAATGAACGGAAATATAACACTCGGTCGAGACCGATAGACTTTCGAGTGGGACAAGAAGTCTTTTGGCGAAACTTCGCACAGAGTAATTGGCAAAAGGGTTTTAACGCCAAACTGGCGCCAACTTTCTTAAAAGCCCGCATCAAGAAGAAATTAGGAAGCTGTTATTACATGCTGGAAGACCATCAGGGAAAACAGGTAGGGGTATACCACGCGAAAGACATCATGCAATAAAACTGAGGTACTAGGTTTGTCACCGGTTTTCAGCCTTTCCGAGGTCCTTGAGTTAAATCTCCCACGGAAATCCTGTTTTGTGGCGGCGACTTTAGAAAAAAAAAAATGTAAACGAAATTAAATTTTTGCAAATTAAGAAGCACCCGGTGTCCACTGCAAGGAAATTGCTACGCAGTACCATGCTAGTGTAGACGTAAATATCGATGCCCATATAGATCGAAAGTATAGAAAGGAAATTTCAAGGCCAAAAATTCCAATTATTGGAATTTTTAATAACAAACGGCATGCTTCCCACCGACTCGTCACGAATTTTGGTTTCGACGCATAAGTTTATGCTGTCGCTAAATGATGAGACATTAGCAGAGAAAAATTTAACCCCCCTCTCTCGACCAACCGACCAACCGCAAACCCCTTATGAGATTCACCGTGACCGAGCAACATTGATCCACAAGTGGTTGATGCGGCGGGCATAAAGAAACAGAAAAAAAAAGAGAGAAAGTTCGGCTGGCTACTCGTCACTAATGTAATGCGTGGTGAGAGTGAACGATGCATCGATAGATATTCCAGCGGAATTCGTAGCTGTGCATCGACATATCGAGGCCACTCAATAGCAGTCGGTATTTTTGTCTTTCCGGGCTCGGAAATGGGCCACTGCTCTTTGAAAAAAAAAATTTAAATAAGTTTTGTTCTTACGGAAATTGTCGGTCGGCACCCTACACCCAATAGCGGCCCACGATATATTCGATATACTCCTGGAAAAAAATTTAAAAGTTTCAAAAACCACTTTAAATATTTTTACAAATTAATGTGACATTTTAAAATCAGCTCAGTTCCGATGTTAAAATATCTTCAAAAATTCTAAAAGTCCATACTTACCAAAATTAATATGTGCGCGTACAAAATGGCCGACACAGGCCCACGATATATTCGATATACTCCTGATAATGGCGGACCCCACGGTATCCTACCTGAGGATCCGCAAGGTGATACGGGCAACACTCTAGAACGTGAGAAAAATAAATGGATTCAAGATTTGTTTTTGGTTGCATCATTTTTATTAAAAAATTTTTTTTTTGTATTAATAACTAGAAACAAGACTTTTTTTTGTTATCTCCTGAGAGAAAGAACCCCCCCACCCTTATTCCTTTTTTTGCCCTTAGCTAAAATTAATCATAACTATTGCCTTCACAGCCTAGTACTTCGGCAACTGGTTGGCATGGCCGGCAAAGAACCCCCCCAAACCCCGACGAGCTAGTTAGAGCACAGCTAGGCGTGCACTCCGCCGTTGACCATCCCAACCTCCGGTTAAGCGTTTGAACAGTCGCAATGGGTTAAACAATGGGTTTTCTCTCTCTCTGCTCGGGTTGGTCTCCCCACAGCCGCATCTCTGTTGGCGCTTAGTTCTCTGGTTAGGGACAAGGCAATGATTAGTAGTCGTAATTTTTTTGGTGTGAGTGTGTGATTTGGTTCCTTTTTTTTTGATCCAGGTAATTTTGTTTTGCTCTCCCTCAAAAGAGCACGTTCAATTTTTTTTATGTATATGATGATCAACAACTGGTTGGCATGGCCGGCAAAGAACCCCCCCCCCCAAACCCCGACGAGCTAGTTAGAGCACAGCTAGGCGTGCACTCCGCCGTTGACCATCCCAACCTCCGGTTAAGCGTTTGAACAGTCGCGTTAGAACAGTCCAAAATCTACCCATGTTAAAAGGTTATGAAAATTGTCGCAAACTTGGTAAACTCAGACTGGTCATCGTCAAACACTTAAAACGATACAAATTCAAGCGAATTAAGAACTATCACCAACATGAAATCATTACATAAAAATCATTACGATTGGTTTTCTGAGTCTGTCGGTCAGCCTAACGATCGAGTCATGGTATTCATCGAATGTCTCTCTGTCCTTGTATTGTCGTCGCATGTAGTCGATTAAATCGTCCCATACGAAAAACGGATGCGACCGGTGGAACCTCCATAGAGCCTTACTCCAACCGAATCACAAATTACCAGTTGGCTCGTGCTAGAATTTTTGAAACGATGGATGGGCTGGAACCGACGCCACCCAGTCGATCCTCCAAGAGGATAAAGGAGTTTTGGAAGCTGGTCATAGACAACCGGATCTTGTTAATGAGCACGATCCTAAACAAAACCAATGACGCCAGACCGTACGCTTCAGTCACACTGTTAGGGAAAGAACACATAGGGTTACTGGACAGCGGCACTTCCATCAGTTGCATTGGCGGGTAACTAGCGACTAGCGTCCTGCATAACAAAGTGGCTCTTAGACGTTTCGTTTCATCCCTCAAAACAGCTGATGGAAAGTCTCAAACGGTCTGTGGGTCTTTCAAAGCGGACATCGCTTTTCGGAACAAGACCAAACGGTTGACTTTGTATGTGGTTCCATCCTTGGGCCAAGATTTATATCTAGGCATCGACTTTTGGAGGGCGTTTGATCTAGCTCCAGACATCGTGTCAGAGATAAACGTCGAACAAGTAAGTGATGTTTTGCAAAATAGACATCACTTGAATGATTCGCAGTTAGTCATAATAGAGGCAGTGAAAAACTTATTTCCATCTTACGACACCGAGGGTTTGGGGAAAACCTCACTGGTAAAACACACAATCGATACCAACGGGTGTAAAGCCATAAAGCAGCGGCATACCCGGTGTCACCGGCGATTGAGAAGCAGATTTTCGATGAACTGGATCGCATGCTGCGACTAGGGGTGATTGAAGAGTCCCAAAGTTCGTGGAGCTCCCCCGTAGTCCTAGTCCGGAAAGCGGGTAAAGTGAGGCTCTGCCTAGACTCACGGAAATTAAACGCTGTGACCGTTACTGATGCGTACCCCCTCCCACACATCCAGGGAATTCTGAGTAGGTTGCCACGGGCAGAATTCATATCCAGCTTAGACCTAAAGGATGCGTTCTGGCAAATTCCGTTGGAAGTAAATTCTCGACAGAAGACGGCCTTTTCAGTTCCCAAGCGCCCATTATACCAGTTTAAGGTTATGCCCTTTGGGCTATGTAACGCTCCCCAAACAATGTGTCGTTTAATGGATAAAGTCATCCCCGCTGACCTCCACGATAGAGTATTTGTATACCTAGACGATCTGCTGGTCATCACCGAAGATTTTGACAGCCATGTAAAAAAACTTCAGGAAGTCGCAAGACATCTCCGTCGGGCTGGTCTAACACTAAACGTGGCCAAAAGTAAGTTTTGCCTTACCGAGGTTCGATATCTTGGCCACATCATCGGAAATGGCGGTTTGAGAACGGCCCCGATAAGATACAAGCAATTGTGGAGTACCCTGTCCCCAAAACAGTGCGCCAGCTACGTCGCTTCCTCGGCATGGCTGGCTGGTATAGGAAATTAATTTCAAATTTTGCAGTAACTTGTACACCGTTGACGGACTTATTAAAAAAATCCAAAAGTCTACAGTGGAATAGTGAGGCACAGGCGGCATTCGAAGCACTGAAGGTTAAACTTACCTCTTCACCCGTGTTGTATACACCTGATTTCTCCAAACCATTTTTGATTCAGTGTGATGCCTGTCAATCAGGAGTTGGTAGTGTTCTTGTGCAAACCTTGGACGACGGTTCCGTAGTGCCAATTGCGTATTTGTCACAAAAGCTTAATAAGGCCCAACGTAACTATAGCGTAACCGAGCAAGAATGTCTGGCGGCAGTGCTCAGCATCAAACACTTTCGCCCCTTCGTAGAGGGACTTGATTTCACAGTGATTACTGATCACGCGTCCCTACAGTGGCTTATGCGCCAAACGGATCTTAGTGGTAGGCTGGGAAGGTGGGCGCTTAAACTCCAAGGCTTCAAAATTGAAATCCGGCATCGGAAAGGATCGGAACACAAAGTCCCGAATGCGTTGTCGAGGGTGCATTAAGATTTTATCGCTTCGATTGATTTGTTATCACCGGAAATTGATCTGGATTCTCCGGAGTTCACCTCTCCGGAATACGAAGACCGAAAGCGACAAGTCCTTGAGAACAGTGATAAACTGCCAGATTTAAGAGTGCTTAACCAACATCTCTACAAGCGGACTGAATTCTGCTGTGGTGAGGAGATACAAGAACAATCAGGGTGGAAGCTATGGGTTCCAAGAAACCTCACGAGACAGGTGATAGAACGAGCGCACGACTCTCCAACGTCAGCACACGGTGGCATAAATAAAACCCTACAAAGGATAAAGAAATACTTCTTTTGGCCGCATATGTTTGCCGAAGTACGGGATTATGTCCTTAAGTGCACCGTGTGCAAAACCACTAAACACCCTAATGTTACCCTAAGACCATACATGGGTCGACAAAACACTTCAGAAAGACCCTTTCAACGATTATACCTGGATTTAATTAGGCCCTTTCCACGATCCAAGGCAGGACACATCGGGTTGCTTATTATCCTGGATCATTTCACCAAATTTCATTTCCTGTGGCAGCTTAAGAAGTTCGTTACAAAACCCATTGTAGAATACTTGAGAAACCCCCTTTTCCCAACCTTCGGCGTGCCCGAAACCATCGTTACGGACAAAGGGGTACAGTTCAAAAGCAATGATTTCAACAATTTATTGGCCATGTACGGCGTAAAGCATACTTATACAGCGATCTATTCCCCGCAAGCGAATGCGTCGGAGCGAGTAAATCGTTCTTTGATCGCGGCCATTCGAACCTTCCTCAGGGATGATCAGTCAAGCTGGGATTTGAACCTTTGCCACATAAGCTGTTCATTGCGGAGTTCCGTACACGCTTCTACAGGATTTGCGCCTTACTTTCTAACGTTCGGCCAGAACATGATGGTGCACGGTGATAGTTATGAACTCCTGCGGAAATTAGAGTTACTGGAACCACCAGATATCTTCGTCCCCTATGAGGAAGGTTTGGCACAGATACGTACTAAGGCAAAAGATCAAATGAAAAAGGCTTATGAGGTAAATGAACGGAAATATAACACTCGGTCGAGACCGATAGACTTTCGAGTGGGACAAGAAGTCTTTTGGCGAAACTTCGCACAGAGTAATTGGCAAAAGGGTTTTAACGCCAACTTTCTTAAAAGCCCGCATCAAGAAGAAATTAGGAAGCTGTTATTACATGCTGGAAGACCATCAGGGAAAACAGGTAGGGGTATACCACGCGAAAGACATCAGGCAATAAAACTGAGGTACTAGGTTTGTCACCGGTTTTCAGCCTTTCCGAGGTCCTTGAGTTAAATCTCCCACGGAAATCCTGTTTTGTGGCGGCGACTTTAGAAAAAAAAAAATTTAAACGAAATTAAATTTTTGCAAATTAAGAAGCACCCGGTGTCCACTGCAAGGAAATTGCTACGCAGTACCATGCTAGTGTAGACGTAAATATCGATGCCCATATAGATCGAAAGTATAGAAAGGAAATTTCAAGGCCAAAAATTCCAATTATTGGAATTTTTGATAACAAACGGCATGCTTCCCACCGACTCGTCACGAATTTTGGTTTCGACGCATAAGTTTATGCTGTCGCTAAATGATGAGACATTAGCAGGAAAAAAATGTAACCCCCCTCTCTCGACCAACCAACCAACCGCAAACCCCATATGAGATTCACCGTGACCGAGCAACATTGATCCACAAGTGGTTGATGCGGCGGGCATAAAGAAACAGAAAAAAAAAGAGAGAAAGTTCGGCTGGCTACTCGTCACTAATGTAATGCGTGGTGAGAGTGAACGATGCATCGATAGATATTCCAGCGGAATTCATAGCTGTGCATCGACATATCGAGGCCACTCAATAGCAGTCGGTATTTTTGTCTTTCCGGGCTCGGAAATGGGCCACTGCTGCTCTTTGAAAAAAAAAATTAAATAAGTTTTGTTCTTACGGAAATTGTCGGTCGGCACCCTACACCCAATAGCGGCCCACGATATATTCGATATACTCCTGGAAAAAAATTTAAAAGTTTCAAAAACCACTTTAAATATTTTTACAAATTAATGTGACATTTTAAAATCAGCTCAGTTCCGATGTTAAAATATCTTCAAAAATTCTAAAAGTCCATACTTACCAAAATTAATATGTGCGCGTACAAAATGGCCGACACAGGCCCACGATATATTCGATATACTCCTGATAATGGCGGACCCCACGGTATCCTACCTGAGGATCCGCAAGGTGATACGGGCAACACTCTAGAACGTGAGAAAAATAAAATGGCCTTTGACGGGGAGTCTCTGGATTCAAGATTTGTTTTTGGTTGCATCATTTTTTTAAAAATTTTTTTTTTGTATTAATTAACTAGAAACAAGACTTTTTTTGTTATCTCCTGAGAGAAAGAACCCCCCCCCCCACCCTTATTCCTTTTTTTGCCCTTAGCTAAAATTAATCATAACTATTGCCTTCACAGCCTAGTACTTCGGCGACTGGTTGGCATGGCCGGCAAAGAACCCCCCCAAACCCCGACGAGCTAGTTAGAGCACAGCTAGGCGTGCACTCCGCCGTTGACCATCCCAACCTCCGGTTAAGCGTTTGAACAGTCGCAATGGGTTAAACAATGGGTTTTCTCTCTCTCTGCTCGGGTTGGTCTCCCCACAGCCGCATCTCTGTTGGCGCTTAGTTCTCTGGTTAGGGACAAGGCAATGATTAGTAGTCGTAATTTTTTTGGTGTGAGTGTGTGATTTGGTTCCTTTTTTTTTGATCCAGGTAATTTTGTTTTGCTCTCCCTCAAAAGAGCACGTTCAATTTTTTTTATGTATATGATGATCAACAACTGGTTGGCATGGCCGGCAAAGAACCCCCCCCCAAACCCCGACGAGCTAGTTAGAGCACAGCTAGGCGTGCACTCCGCCGTTGACCATCCCAACCTCCGGTTAAGCGTTTGAACAGTCGCGTTAGAACAGTCCAAAATCTACCCATGTTAAAAGGTTATGAAAATTGTCGCAAACTTGGTAAACTCAGACTGGTCATCGTCAAACACTTAAAACGATACAAATTCAAGCGAATTAAGAACTATCACCAACATGAAATCATTACATAAAAATCATTACGATTGGTTTTCTGAGTCTGTCGGTCAGCCTAACGATCGAGTCATGGTATTCATCGAATGTCTCTCTGTCCTTGTATTGTCGTCGCAGGTAGTCGATTAAATCGTCCCATACGAAAAACGGATGCGACCGGTGGAACCTCCATAGAGCCTTACTCCAACCGAATCACAAATTACCAGTTGGCTCGTGCTAGAATTTTTGAAACGATGGATGGGCTGAAACCGACGCCACCCAGTCGATCCTCCAAGAGGATAAAGGAGTTTTGGAAGCTGGTCATAGACAACCGGATCTTGTTAATGAGAGCGATCCTAAACAAAACCAATGACGCCAGACCGTACGCTTCAGTCACACTGTTAGGGAAAGAACACATAGGGTTACTGGACAGCGGCACTTCCATCAGTTGCATTGGCGGGTCACTAGCGACTAGCGTCCTGCATAACAAAGTGGCTCTTAGACCTTTCGTTTCATCCCTCAAAACAGCTGATGGAAAGTCTCAAACGGTCTGTGGGTCTTTCAAAGCGGACATCGCTTTTCGGAACAAGACCAAACGGTTGACTTTGTATGTGGTTCCATCCTTGGGCCAAGATTTATATCTAGGCATCGACTTTTGGAGGGCGTTTGATCTAGCTCCAGACATCGTGTCAGAGATAAACGTCGAACAAGTAAGTGATGTTTTGCAAAATAGACATCACTTGAATGATTCGCAGTTAGTCATAATAGAGGCAGTGAAAAACTTATTTCCATCTTACGACACCGAGGGTTTGGGGAAAACCTCACTGGTAAAACACACAATCGATACCAACGGGTGTAAAGCCATAAAGCAGCGGCATACCCGGTGTCACCGGCGATTGAGAAGCAGATTTTCGATGAACTGGATCGCATGCTGCGACTAGGGGTGATTGAAGAGTCCCAAAGTTCGTGGAGCTCCCCCGTAGTCCTAGTCCGGAAACCGGGTAAAGTGAGGCTCTGCCTAGACTCACGGAAATTAAACGCTGTGACCGTTACTGATGCGTACCCCCTCCCACACATCCAGGGAATTCTGAGTAGGTTGCCACGGGCAGAATTCATATCCAGCTTAGACCTAAAGGATGCGTTCTGGCAAATTCCGTTGGAAGTAAATTCTCGACAGAAGACGGCCTTTTCAGTTCCCAAGCGCCCATTATACCAGTTTAAGGTTATGCCCTTTGGGCTATGTAACGCTCCCCAAACAATGTGTCGTTTAATGGATAAAGTCATCCCCGCTGACCTCCACGATAGAGTATTTGTATACCTAGACGATCTGCTGGTCATCACCGAAGATTTTGACAGCCATGTAAAAAAACTTCAGGAAGTCGCAAGACATCTCCGTCGGGCTGGTCTAACACTAAACGTGGCCAAAAGTAAGTTTTGCCTTACCGAGGTTCGATATCTTGGCCACATCATCGGAAATGGCGGTTTGAGAACGGCCCCGATAAGATACAAGCAATTGTGGAGTACCCTGTCCCCAAAACAGTGCGCCAGCTACGTCGCTTCCTCGGCATGGCTGGCTGGTATAGGAAATTAATTTCAAATTTTGCAGTAACTTGTACACCGTTGACGGACTTATTAAAAAAATCCAAAAGTCTACAGTGGAATAGTGAGGCACAGACGGCATTCGAAGCACTGAAGGTTAAACTTACCTCTTCACCCGTGTTGTATACACCTGATTTCTCCAAACCATTTTTGATTCAGTGTGATGCCTGTCAATCAGGAGTTGGTAGTGTTCTTGTGCAAACCTTGGACGACGGTTCCGTAGTGCCAATTGCGTATTTGTCACAAAAGCTTAATAAGGCCCAACGTAACTATAGCGTAACCGAGCAAGAATGTCTGGCGGCAGTGCTCAGCATCAAACACTTTCGCCCCTTCGTAGAGGGACTTGATTTCACAGTGATTACTGATCACGCGTCCCTACAGTGGCTTATGCGCCAAACGGATCTTAGTGGTAGGCTGGGAAGGTGGGCGCTTAAACTCCAAGGCTTCAAAATTGAAATCCGGCATCGGAAAGGATCGGAACACAAAGTCCCGAATGCGTTGTCGAGGGTGCATGAAGATTTTATCGCTTCGAGTGATTTGTTATCACCGGAAATTGATCTGGATTCTCCGGAGTTCACCTCCCCGGAATACGAAGACCGAAAGCGACAAGTCCTTGAGAACAGTGATAAACTGCCAGATTTAAGAGTGCTTAACCAACATCTCTACAAGCGGACTGAATTCTGCCGTGGTGAGGAGATACAAGAACAATCAGGGTGGAAGCTATGGGTTCCAAGAAACCTCACGAGACAGGTGATAGAACGAGCGCACGACTCTCCAACGTCAGCACACGGTGGCATAAATAAAACCCTACAAAGGATAAAGAAATACTTCTTTTGGCCGCATATGTTTGCCGAAGTACGGGATTATGTCCTTAAGTGCACCATGTGCAAAACCACTAAACACCCTAATGTTACCCTAAGACCATACATGGGTCGACAAAACACTTCAGAAAGACCCTTTCAACGATTATACCTGGATTTAATTGGGCCCTTTCCACGATCCAAGGCAGGACACATCGGGTTGCTTATTATCCTGGATCATTTCACCAAATTTCATTTCCTGTGGCAGCTTAAGAAGTTCGTTACAAAACCCATTGTAGAATACTTGAGAAACCCCCTTTTCCCAACCTTCGGCGTGCCCGAAACCATCGTTACGGACAAAGGGGTACAGTTCAAAAGCAATGATTTCAACAATTTATTGGCCATGTACGGCGTAAAGCATACTTATACAGCGATCTATTCCCCGCAAGCGAATGCGTCGGAGCGAGTAAATCGTTCTTTGATCGCGGCCATTCGAACCTTCCTCAGGGATGATCAGTCAAGCTGGGATTTGAACCTTTGCCACATAAGCTGTTCATTGCGGAGTTCCGTACACGCTTCTACAGGATTTGCGCCTTACTTTCTAACGTTCGGCCAGAACATGATGGTGCACGGTGATAGTTATGAACTCCTGCGGAAATTAGAGTTACTGGAACCACCAGATATCTTCGTCCCCTATGAGGAAGGTTTGGCACAGATACGTACTAAGGCAAAAGATCAAATGAAAAAGGCTTATGAGGTAAATGAACGGAAATATAACACTCGGTCGAGACCGATAGACTTTCGAGTGGGACAAGAAGTCTTTTGGCGAAACTTCGCACAGAGTAATTGGCAAAAGGGTTTTAACGCCAAACTGGCGCCAACTTTCTTAAAAGCCCGCATCAAGAAGAAATTAGGAAGCTGTTATTACATGCTGGAAGACCATCAGGGAAAACAGGTAGGGGTATACCACGCGAAAGACATCAGGCAATAAAACTGAGGTACTAGGTTTGTCACCGGTTTTCAGCCTTTCCGAGGTCCTTGAGTTAAATCTCCCACGGAAATCCTGTTTTGTGGCGGCGACTTTAGAAAAAAAAAAATTAAACGAAATTAAATTTTTGCAAATTAAGAAGCACCCGGTGTCCACTGCAAGGAAATTGCTACGCAGTACCATGCTAGTGTAGACGTAAATATCGATGCCCATATAGATCGAAAGTATAGAAAGGAAATTTCAAGGCCAAAAATTCCAATTATTGGAATTTTTGATAACAAACGGCATGCTTTCCACCGACTCGTCACGAATTTTGGTTTCGACGCCTAAGTTTATGCTGTCGCTAAATGATGAGACATTAGCAGGAAAAAAATGTAACCCCCCTCTCTCGACCAACCAACCAACCGCAAACCCCATATGAGATTCACCGTGACCGAGCAACATTGATCCACAAGTGGTTGATGCAGCGGGCATAAAGAAACAGAAAAGAAAAAAAAAAGAGAGAGAGTTCGGCTGGCTACTCGTCACTAATGTAATGCGTGGTGAGAGTGAACGATGCATCGATAGATATTCCAGCGGAATTCATAGCTGTGCATCGACATATCGAGGCCACTCAATAGCAGTCGGTATTTTTGTCTTTCCGGGCTCGGAAATGGGCCACTGCTGCTCTTTGAAAAAAAAAATTAAATAAGTTTTGTTCTTACGGAAATTGTCGGTCGGCACCCTACACCCAATAGCGGCCCACGATATATTCGATAGTTTTAAAAACCACTTTAAATATTTTTACAAATTAATGTGACATTTTAAAATCGGCTCAGTTCCGATGATAAAAAATCTTCAAAAATTCTAAAAGTCAATACTTACCAAAATTAATATGGGCGCGTGCAAAATGGCCGACACAGGCCCACGATATACTCGATATACTCCTGGAAAAAATTTAAAAGTTTTAAAAACCACTTTACATATTTTTACAAATTAATGTGACATTTTAAAATCGGCTCAGTTCCGATGATAAAATATCTTCAAAAATTCTTAAAGTCCATACTTACCAAAATTAATATGTGCGCGTGCAAAATGGCCGACACAGGCCCACGATATATTCGATATACTCCTGGAAAAAATTTAAAAGTCTTAAAAACCACTTTAAATATTTTTACAAATTAATGTGACATTAAAAATCGGCTTATGTTCCGATGTTAAAAATATCTTCAAAAATTCTAAAAGTTCATACTTACCAAAATTAATATGTGCACGTGCAAAATGGCCCACGATATATTCGATATACTCCTGATAATAGCGAACCCCACGGTATCCTACCTGAGGATCCGCAAGGTGATACGGGCAACACTCTAGAATGTGAGAAAAATAAAATGGCCTTTGACGAGGAGCCCCTGGATTTAAGATTTGTTTTTGGTTGCATCATTTTTTTTAAATTTTTTTTTTTTGTATTAATTAACTAGAAACAAGACTTTTTTTTGTTATCTCCTGAGAGTTAACCCCCCCCCCCCCCCCCACCCTTATTCCTTTTTTTGCCCTTAGCTAAAATTAATCATAACTATTGCCTTCACAGCCTAGTACTTCGGCCTCGACAGCGCTGGCGATGACGTCGTTGAGCTACACGAAGAAAGAAAAAGGTAAATTTTGACGATATTAATTTACGCAACAAAATAAATCTTATGCTCCTCTCCTGAATTCCTCCACCGATCATATTGAAAAATTTTTTTTTTCTTTCCTTATTGATTTATTACCTTTTTAAAGTCTTTGTTGATTCTATCCTACTAAGAAAGAATCTCTAAGTATTCAAATTTGAAAAAAAAGATAGTTACTCAAGTTTTTTTTGTTTGCTACAAACTGTAACAATTATTGATTAGTATTAAATGTTATTGTTAATATTACTTGAAAGACTACTGAACTGAATTTAATAATTTACTTAAATAAAATGGTCAAGAATAAACATAACTTTAAAAAATGGGTTCTTATTAAACAATGGGGTTTCTCTCTCTCTGCTCGGGTTGGTCTCCCCTCAGCCGCATCTCTGTTGGCGCTTAGTTCTCTGGTTAGGGACAAGGCAATGATTAGTAGTCGTAATTTTTTTGGTGTGAGTGTGTGATTTGGTTCCTTTTTTTTTTGATCCAGGTAATTTTGTTTTCCTCTCCGTCAAAAGAGCACGTACAATTTTTTGTATGTATATGATGATCAACAACTGGTTGGCATGGCCGGCAAAGAACCCCCCCACACCCCGACGAGCTAGTTAGAGCACATCTAGGCGTGCACCCGCCGTTGACCATCCCAACCTCCGGTTAAGCGTTTGAACAGTCGCGTTAGAACAGTCCAAAATCTACCCATGTTAAAAGGTTATGAAAGTTGTCGCAAACTTGGTAAACTCAGACTGGTCATCGTCAAACACTTAAAACGATACAAATTCAAGCGATCTAAGAACTATCACCAACATGAAATCATTACAAAACTCAAACCATACACAGTGCGGCTAATACTACCGAACTAAATGAATTGGGGTTAGAAGGTTGATTGGGATTAACAATCGCTTATAAAGAGTTACAATCAAATTAATTTTAGGTGTTATGAAGTTCACCGGGTCTAATATATAAAAATGAAACCATGTTTGTTTGTTTGTTTCCTATGCAAATCAATCATATAAATTCATTTTTGTTAAGGATGATGGAAGGAACAGTAAGCATATTTATGCCAAACAAAAACCACTTCTTTGATGGTTTAAAATTGCGTATCATTTATAATCTACACACAAGTTTTTAACTGTACTTTGCAAACTATATTTTATTTTTATATAAACTTGAAACTGTTTGTTATTTTTGCCCATATTATTATCGAGGTGGCTGAGGTGTTCCATTGCTGGAGGTGGGTCAGTGGGAGGATGGTTAGTTGGCGGATGGTCAGTTGGGTGGGGATCAGTGGGATAGGGCGGCCGGGAAACGCCGGGTATTGCAGCTAGTATGTTAATAAATTGCGGTCAGCCATCAGCAGAGTAGGGCGAACAACACCGAATGCTTTAGAAATGCATGTGGCCGCAAGTATCTCTGACTGGTGGAAGTGCCATCAAAACTCCACGTGGTGGCCGCTGGTAATTTTCCTTCAGTACAGGAAAAGCAAAATTGTCGGGCTAGTCCCTTCAAAGTAAGGTTGGCGTAAGGCCAATAACCTTGCCCGTAAAAAAAACATATTACGGAACCCCAAATCAGCCTCGGATACACTTATGAACGACGACGACCGCGGCAACGAAAACGGTTTAACGATTTAAGAATTTTCTCATGGAACGTACGCTATAGCTGCACAGTAGCTAGCCGATACCCAATATAATGCTGACATAACAGCAATTCAAGAGATGCGGGGAATGGTGTTCCATTGCTGGAGGTGGGTCAGTGGGAGGATGGTTAGTTGGCGGATGGTCAGTTGGGTGGGGATCAGTGGGATAGGGCGGCCGGGAAACGCCGGGTATTGCAGCTAGTATGTTAATAAATTGCGGTCAGCCATCAGCAGAGTAGGGCGAACAACACCGAATGCTTTAGAAATGCATGTGGCCGCTAGTATCTCTGACTGGTGGAAGTGCGATCAAACCTCCACGTGGTGGCCGCTGGTAATTTTCCTTCAGTACAGGAAAAGCAAAATTGTCGGGCTAGTCCCTTCAAAGTAAGATTGGCGTAAGGCCAATAACCTCGCCCGTAAAAAAAAACATATTACGGAACCCCAAATCAGCCTCGGATACACTTATGAACGACGACGACCGCGGCAACGAAAACGGTTTAACGATTTAAGAATTTTCTCATGGAACGTACGCTCGAGCTGCACAGTAGCTAGCCGATATCCTGTCCAAATATAATGCTGACATAACAGCAATTCAAGAGATGCGGGGAATGGTGTCTTACAAAAATCAGAATATGCCATATATTACAGCTGTCATGCACAATACGCCCGGGTGGGGTTTTTAGTCAGCAAAAGAATGAAACCCTCCGTTATCGGCTTTAAAAGCAGTAAATGAACGGCTATGCAACCTTCGCGTGCAGGGAAGATTTAAAAACATAAGCACCATAAACGTTCACGCACCTACAGAGGATTCCCCAGATGATGAAAACGAAGAATTCTTTGAATCAGTCGAACGGGAACTCCATGCCTGTCCTCAGTATGACGCAAAACTCATTCTGAGGGATATGAATGCCAAAATAGGTAGGGAGTCAGTATTCAGGCAGTACATTGGCGCCCATAGCTTACACGAGAACAATAATGACAATGGACAACGAGTCATAGAGATGGCAGCAAGCAATAAGTTGGTCGTTGCGAGTACAAGGTTTGCCCGTAAAAATATCCACAAAGCCACCTGGAGCTGATCCTGATAGAGCCACTCGCAACAAGATACACCACGTGTTGATAGACCGCCGCCACAACCCGAACCTGATGACGGTACGAACGTACCGAGGTGCCATCGTCGACTCGCACCACTATCTTGTTGGTATGGTGCTCCGAGCGCGGATTGCATCATCAAGAAAGACAGCATCCGCGAATCAGATTCGAGTCAACACGACTGCCTTTCGCAACGAAGAGACCAGTAACAACTACGGTCAAGCGATAGGACTCACCCTAAATGCAGATAGAGTAAGTCCTAGGGCTGAGATGTCGGGCGTAGAAGAGAAATGGACACGCCTTAAGAATACTATCATTAGTACTGCTAACTCCATCTTAGGGTAGTAGTCGTAGAGATCGGAACGACTGGTTCGGTGACGAATATAAGCTACCGACTGAACATAAGAATGTTGCGTAACGAGCAATGCAACAATCCCATGGAACGCTGGCACGCAAAGATGAATATAAAGAGCTCAGAAGATATGAAAAAACAGTTCACTGACGAAAGAAAGCAGCCTGGGAGAAGAATCTCGTCTGTGAACTAGAACAGTATAGAGAGCAAGGACCGCACCAGGCGCGGAAGTTCTACTAAAGAGTCTGCGGTATGACGCAATGTACACCGTGTGCACATACTGCAAACACAAAGAGGGTAATCTGATCGCCGATCTCAAAGGCATCTTAGAGCAATGGGAAAAGCACTTTCATGAGTACCTTAATGGCCAGCTAACTGAGGAATCCACCAATGAGCGAAGATCATACTATGAAGACGAACTTAACAGAGCGATAAATCGGCTCAAAAATAATAAGGCCCCGGGATCTGATGGTATCCCAGCGGAGTTGATTAAAACAGGAGGCCCTGCAATACACCAAGCAATTTATGAACTAATAGGGCAAGTATGGGGGAAGAAGCGATACCAGACTGGCGAAGAGGCATCCTGTGCCCAATACATAAGAAAGGAGATATTTCAACCTACAGAAATTATCATGGTATAACGTTGTTGAGTACCGCGTATAAGATTTTCTCCTCTATACTTCAAGACAGGACAGCCCCATACGCTAAAGTCTTCATTGGTCCATGCCAGTATGGCTTATTCCCAGGAAAATCAACAACTGATCAGATTTACACCCTTAGGTAGGTGACGGGAAAATGTCTAGGGTTTCAAAACTCTCTACACCATATTTTTATAGACCTATGATAGCATAGCCAGAGTAGAACTTTATAATGCCATAGAGAATCCGGCATACCAAATAAACTGACAAGACTATGTAGGTTGACCAATTTTATAAGCCAAGTTAAAATATCCGGATCACTATCAAGCCCATTTAACATCTATAACGGGCTCCGACAAGGGGATGGATTGGCCTGCGTCCTATTCAACCTGGCGTTAGAGAACGTGATCCGAGAGTCTGACGTAACGCGAGAAGAACAATTCTCTATTCCAGTCCATTCTGATACTGGCTAACACAGATGATATTGACATCGTTGGTAGAAACCGAAGAGCTGTACAGGGAGCTTTCAACCAGCTCTAGCAGGCGGCACGAAATCTGGGGCTGCCCATAAATGAGAGCAAAACAAAGTACATGTTGTCTACGTCTGCGAGTATAAGATCCAACATTGGTCCCTCGATCCAAATAGTGGAGCGCGAATTCGCAGTAGTGCAATCCTTTAACTATCTCGGGTCAACTGTAGCAGCCGATAACAGCATGGAACCAAAAATACGCGCACGGTTGCTTAAAGCCAACAAGGCCTACTAGTCTTCCAATCCAGGAATTTTACCATAACATCCAAGCTGCTGGTATATAAGACAATGGTCATACCAGTACTTACATATGGATCCGAGACTTGGGTGCTTAGCAAAAAGCATTCTGACCTCTTAGCCGAGCTCGAGAGAAAAGTCTTACGGAGAATTGTATGTAAGGAAGGACCATTCCGGAGACTCTATAATAATGAGATCTACGAGCATAACCGCGATGTCGACAACGTGAAGAGAATTAAGCTCGGTAGGCTCCGCTGGGCAGGACACCTAGTTCGCATGAGTGAAGATGATCCTGCTCGGAAATTCCTTTGCGGTAGGATTTATGGAATACGACAGCGAGGCCGGCCAAGCCTGCGCTGGGAGGATGGCCTAGACCAGGACGCCCAGAGCTTAGGAATGCCAAACTGGATGACATTGGCTCAAAATCGGGACCGGTGGAGAGATTTTTCGAGGGAGGCCAGAACCGGACACCGGTTGTAGAGCCAAATATGATGATGATGTTAATAAATAACTATTGTAAACTTAAATCCGTCGTGTCGTGTGATATGTTTTTGTAAGTAAAACTACTTCATCGGCGGTGAGGAGAAAATTTAACATGGTATCAAAAATAATTTTGAGTTACGAGATACGATAAACATAACTTTAAAAAATGGGTTCTTATTAAACAATGGGGTTTCTCTCTTTCTGCTCGGGTTGGTCTCCCCTCAGCCGCATCTCTGTTGGCGCTTAGTTCTCTGGTTAGGGACAAGGCAATGATTAGTAGTCGTAATTTTTTTGGTGTGAGTGTGTGATTTGGTTCCTTTTTTTTTGATCCAGGTAATTTTGTTTTCCTCTCCGTCAAAAGAGCACGTACAATTTTTTGTATGTATATGATGATCAACAACTGGTTGGCATGGCCGGCAAAGAACCCCCCCACACCCCGACGAGCTAGTTAGAGCACAGCTAGGCGTGCACCCGCCGTTGACCATCCCAACCTCCGGTTAAGCGTTTGAACAGTCGCGTTAGAACAGTCCAAAATCTACCCATGTTAAAAGGTTATGAAAGTTGTCGTAAACTTGGTAAACTCAGACTGGTCAACGTCAAACACTTAAAACGATACAAATTCAAGCGATTTAAGAACTATCACCAACATGAAATCATTACAAAACTCAAACCATATACAGTGCGGCTAATACTACCGAACTAAATGAATTGGGGTTAGAAGGTTGATTGGGATTAACAATCGCTTATAAAGAGTTACAATCAAATTAATTTTAGGTGTTATGAAGTTCACCGGGTCTAATATATAAAAATGAAACCATATTTGTTTGTTTGTTTCCTATGCAAATCAATCATATAAATTCATTTTTGTTAAGGATGATGGAAGGAACAGTAAGCATATTTATGCCAAACAAAAACCACTTCTTTGATGGTTTAAAATTGCGTATCATTTATAATCTACACACAAGTTTTTAACTGTACTTTGCAAACTATATTTTATTTTTATATAAACTTGAAACTGTTTGTTATTTTTGCCCATATTATTATCGAGGTGGCTGAGGTGTTCCATTGCTGGAGGTGGGTCAGTGGGAGGATGGTTAGTTGGCGGATGATCAGTTGGGTGGGGATCAGTGGGATAGGGCGGCCGGGAAACGCCGGGTATTGCAGCTAGTATGTTAATTAATTGCGGTCAGCCATCAGCAGAGTAGGGCGAACAACACCGAATGCTTTAGAAATGCATGTGGCCGCAAGTATCTCTGACTGGTGGAAGTGCGATCAAAACTCCACGTGGTGGCCGCTGGTAATTTTCCTTCAGTACAGGAAAAGCAAAATTGTCGGGCTAGTCCCTTCAAAGTAAGGTTGGCGTAAGGCCAATAACCTTGCCCGTAAAAAAAACATATTACGGAACCCCAAATCAGCCTCGGATACACTTATGAACGACGACGACCGCGGCAACGAAAACGGTTTAACGATTTAAGAATTTTCTCATGGAACGTACGCTATAGCTGCACAGTAGCTAGCCGATACCCAATATAATGCTGACATAACAGCAATTCAAGAGATGCGGGGAATGGTGTTCCATTGCTGGAGGTGGGTCAGTGGGAGGATGGTTAGTTGGCGGATGGTCAGTTGGGTGGGGATCAGTGGTATAGGGCGGCCGGGGAACGCCGGGTATTGCAGCTAGTATGTTAATAAATTGCGGTCAGCCATCAGCAGGGTAGGGCGAACAACACCGAATGCTTTAGAAATGCATGTGGCCGCTAGTATCTCTGACTGGTGGAAGTGCGATCAAACCTCCACGTGGTGGCCGCTGGTAATTTTCCTTCAGTACAGGAAAAGCAAAATTGTCGGGCTAGTCCCTTCAAAGTAAGATTGGCGTAAGGCCAATAACCTCGCCCGTAAAAAAAAACATATTACGGAACCCCAAATCAGCCTCGGATACACTTATGAACGACGACGACCGCGGCAACGAAAACGGTTTAACGATTTAAGAATTTTCTCATGGAACGTACGCTCGAGCTGCACAGTAGCTAGCCGATACCCTGTCCAAATATAATGCTGACATAACAGCAATTCAAGAGATGCGGGGAATGGTGTCTTACAAAAATCAGAATATGCCATATATTACAGCTGTCATGCACAATACGCTCGGGTGGGGTTTTTAGTCAGCAAAAGAATGAAACCCTCCGTTATCGGCTTTAAAAGCAGTAAATGAACGGCTATGCAACCTTCGCGTGCAGGGAAGATTTAAAAACATAAGCACCATAAACGTTCACGCACCTACAGAGGATTCCCCAGATGATGAAAATGAAGATGATTTGAATCAGTCGAACGGGAACTCCATTCCTGTCCTCAGTATGACGCAAAACTCATTCTGAGGGATATGAATGCAAAAATAGGTAGGGAGTCAGTATTCAGGCAGTACATTGGCGCCCATAGCTTACACGAGAACAATAATGACAATGGACAACGAGTCATAGAGATGGCAGCAAGCAAAATAAGTTGGTCGTTGCGAGTACAAGGTTTGCCCGTAAAAATATCCACAAAGCCACCTGGAGCTGATCCTGATAGAGCCACTCGCAACAAGATACACCACGTGTTGATAGACCGCCGCCACAACCCGAACCTGATGACGGTACGAACGTACCGAGGTGCCATCGTCGACTCGCACCACTATCTTGTTGGTATGGTGCTCCGAGCGCGGATTGCATCATCAAGAAAGACAGCATCCGCGAATCAGATTCGAGTCAACACGACTGCCTTTCGCAACGAAGAGACCAGTAACAACTACGGTCAAGCGATAGGACTCACCCTAAATGCAGATAGAGTAAGTCCTAGGGCTGAGATGTCGGGCGTAGAAGAGAAATGGACACGCCTTAAGAATACTATCATTAGTACTGCTAACTCCATCTTAGGGTAGTAGTCGTAGAGATCGGAACGACTGGTTCGGTGACGAATATAAGCTACCGACTGAACATAAGAATGTTGCGTAACGAGCAATGCAACAATCCCATGGAACGCTGGCACGCAAAGATGAATATAAAGAGCTCAGAAGATATGAAAAAACAGTTCACTGGCGAAAGAAAGCAGCCTGGGAGAAGAATCTCGTCTGTGAACTAGAACAGTATAGAGAGCAAGGACCGCACCAGGCGCGGAAGTTCTACTAAAGAGTCTGCGGTATGACGCAATGTACACCGTGTGCACATACTGCAAACACAAAGAGGGTAATCTGATCGCCGATCTCAAAGGCATCTTAGAGCAATGGGAAAAGCACTTTCATGAGTACCTTAATGGCCAGCTAACTGAGGAATCCACCAATGAGCGAAGATCATACTATGAAGACGAACTTAACAGAGCGATAAATCGGCTCAAAAATAATAAGGCCCCGGGATCTGATGGTATCCCAGCGGAGTTGATTAAAACAGGAGGCCCTGCAATACACCAAGCAATTTATGAACTAATAGGGCAAGTATGGGGGAAGAAGCGATACCAGACTGGCGAAGAGGCATCCTGTGCCCAATACATAAGAAAGGAGATATTTCAACCTACAGAAATTATCATGGTATAACGTTGTTGAGTACCGCGTATAAGATTTTCTCCTCTATACTTCAAGACAGGACAGCCCCATACGCTAAAGTCTTCATTGGTCCATGCCAGTATGGCTTATTCCCAGGAAAATCAACAACTGATCAGATTTACACCCTTAGGTAGGTGACGGGAAAATGTCTAGGGTTTCAAAACTCTCTACACCATATTTTTTATAGACCTATGATAGCATAGCCAGAGTAGAACTTTATAATGCCATAGAGAATCCGGCATACCAAATAAACTGACAAGACTATGTAGGTTGACCAATTTTATAAGCCAAGTTAAAATATCCGGATCACTATCAAGCCCATTTAACATCTATAACGGGCTCCGACAAGGGGATGGATTGGCCTGCGTCCTATTCAACCTGGCGTTAGAGAACGTGATTCGAGAGTCTGACGTAACGCGAGAAGAACAATTCTCTATTCCAGTCCATTCTGATACTGGCTAACACAGATGATATTGACATCGTTGGTAGAAACCGAAGAGCTGTACAGGGAGCTTTCAACCAGCTCTAGCAGACGGCACGAAATCTGGGGCTGCCCATAAATGAGAGCAAAACAAAGTACATGTTGTCTACGTCTGCGAGTATAAGATCCAACATTGGTCCCTCGATCCAAATAGTGGAGCGCGAATTCGCAGTAGTGCAATCCTTTAACTATCTCGGGTCAACTGTAGCAGCCGATAACAGCATGGAACCAAAAATACGCGCACGGTTGCTTAAAGCCAACAAGGCCTACTAGTCTTCCAATCCAGGAATTTTACCATAACATCCAAGCTGCTGGTATATAAGACAATGGTCATACCAGTACTTACATATGGATCCGAGACTTGGGTGCTTAGCAAAAAGCATTCTGACCTCTTAGCCGAGCTCGAGAGAAAAGTCTTACGGAGAATTGTATGTAAGGAAGGACCATTCCGGAGACTCTATAATAATGAGATCTACGAGCATAACCGCGATGTCGACAACGTGAAGAGAATTAAGCTCGGTAGGCTCCGCTGGGCAGGACACCTAGTTCGCATGAGTGAAGATGATCCTGCTCGGAAATTCCTTTGCGGTAGGATTTATGGAATACGACAGCGAGGCCGGCCAAGCCTGCGCTGGGAGGATGGTCTAGACCAGGACGCCCAGAGCTTAGGAATGCCAAACTGGATGACATTGGCTCAAAATCGGGACCAGTGGAGAGATTTTTCGAGGGAGGCCAGAACCGGACACCGGTTGTAGAGCCAAATATGATGATGATGTTAATAAATAACTATTGTAAACTTAAATCCGTCGTGTCGTGTGATATGTTTTTGTAAGTAAAACTACTTCATCGGCGGTGAGGAGAAAATTTAACATGGTATCAAAAATAATTTTGAGTTACGAGATACGATAAACATAACTTTAAAAAATGGGTTCTTATTAAACAATGGGGTCATCTCTTTCTGCTCGGGTTGGTCTCCCCTCAGCCGCATCTCTGTTGGCGCTTAGTTCTCTGGTTAGGGACAAGGCAATGATTAGTAGTCGTAATTTTTTTGGTGTGAGTGTGTGATTTGGTTCCTTTTTTTTTGATCCAGGTAATTTTGTTTTCCTCTCCGTCAAAAGAGCACGTACAATTTTTTGTATGTATATGATGATCAACAACTGGTTGGCATGGCCGGCAAAGAACCCCCCCACACCCCGACGAGCTAGTTAGAGCACAGCTAGGCGTGCACCCGCCGTTGACCATCCCAACCTCCGGTTAAGCGTTTGAACAGTCGCGTTAGAACAGTCCAAAATCTACCCATGTTAAAAGGTTATGAAAGTTGTCGTAAACTTGGTAAACTCAGACTGGTCAACGTCAAACACTTAAAACGATACAAATTCAAGCGATTTAAGAACTATCACCAACATGAAATCATTACAAAACTCAAACCATATACAGTGCGGCTAATACTACCGAACTAAATGAATTGGGGTTAGAAGGTTGATTGGGATTAACAATCGCTTATAAAGAGTTACAATCAAATTAATTTTAGGTGTTATGAAGTTCACCGGGTCTAATATATAAAAATGAAACCATGTTTGTTTGTTTGTTTCCTATGCAAATCAATCATATAAATTCATTTTTGTTAAGGATGATGGAAGGAACAGTAAGCATATTTATGCAAAACAAAAACCACTTCTTTGATGGTTTAAAATTGCGTATCATTTATAATCTACACACAAGTTTTTAACTGTACTTTGCAAACTATATTTTATTTTTATATAAACTTGAAACTGTTTGTTATTTTTGCCCATATTATTATCGAGGTGGCTGAGGTGTTCCATTGCTGGAGGTGGGTCAGTGGGAGGATGGTTAGTTGGCGGATGGTCAGTTGGGTGGGGATCAGTGGGATAGGGCGGCCGGGAAACGCCGGGTATTGCAGCTAGTATGTTAATAAATTGCGGTCAGCCATCAGCAGAGTAGGGCGAACAACACCGAATGCTTTAGAAATGCATGTGGCCGCAAGTATCTCTGACTGGTGGAAGTGCGATCAAAACTCCACGTGGTGGCCGCTGGTAATTTTCCTTCAGTACAGGAAAAGCAAAATTGTCGGGCTAGTCCCTTCAAAGTAAGGTTGGCGTAAGGCCAATAACCTTGCCCGTAAAAAAAACATATTACGGAACCCCAAATCAGCCTCGGATACACTTATGAACGACGACGACCGCGGCAACGAAAACGGTTTAACGATTTAAGAATTTTCTCATGGAACGTACGCTATAGCTGCACAGTAGCTAGCCGATACCCAATATAATGCTGACATAACAGCAATTCAAGAGATGCGGGGAATGGTGTTCCATTGCTGGAGGTGGCTCAGTGGGAGGATGGTTAGTTGGCGGATGGTCAGTTGGGTGGGTATCAGTGGGATAGGGCGGCCGGGAAACGCCGGGTATTGCAGCTAGTATGTTAATAAATTGCGGTCAGCCATCAGCAGAGTAGGGCGAACAACACCGAATGCTTTAGAAATGCATGTGGCCGCTAGTATCTCTGACTGGTGGAAGTGCGATCAAACCTCCACGTGGTGGCCGCTGGTAATTTTCCTTCAGTACAGGAAAAGCAAAATTGTCGGGCTAGTCCCTTCAAAGTAAGGTTGGCGTAAGGCCAATAACCTCGCCCGTAAAAAAAACATATTACGGAACCCCAAATCAGCCTCGGATACACTTATGAACGACGACGACCGCGGCAACGAAAACGGTTTAACGATTTAAGAATTTTCTCATGGAACGTACGCTCGAGCTGCACAGTAGCTAGCCGATACCCTGTCCAAATATAATGCTGACATAACAGCAATTCAAGAGATGCGGGGAATGGTGTCTTACAAAAATTAGAATATGACATATATTACAGCTGTCATGCACAATACGCTCGGGTGGGGTTTTTAGTCAGCAAAAGAATGAAACCCTCCGTTATCGGCTTTAAAAGCAGTAAATGAACGGCTATGCAACCTTCGCGTGCGGGGAAGATTTAAAAACATAAGCACCATAAACGTTCACGCACCTACAGAGGATTCCCCAGATGATGAAAACGAAGAATTCTTTGAATCAGTCGAACGGGAACTCCATGCCTGTCCTCAGTATGACGCAAAACTCATTCTGAGGGATATGAATGCCAAAATAGGTAGGGAGTCAGTATTCAGGCAGTACATTGGCGCCCATAGCTTACACGAGAACAATAATGACAATGGACAACGAGTCATAGAGATGGCAGCAAGCAATAAGTTGGTCGTTGCGAGTACAAGGTTTGCCCGTAAAAATATCCACAAAGCCACCTGGGTATCTCCTGATAGAGCCACTCGCAACAAGATACACCACGTGTTGATAGACCGCCGCCACAACCCGAACCTGATGACGGTACGAACGTACCGAGGTGCCATCGTCGACTCGCACCACTATCTTGTTGGTATGGTGCTCCGAGCGCGGATTGCATCATCAAGAAAGACAGCATCCGCGAATCAGATTCGAGTCAACACAACTGCCTTTCGCAACGAAGAGACCAGTAACAACTACGGTCAAGCGATAGGACTCACCCTAAATGCAGATAGAGTAAGTCCTAGGGCTGAGATGTCGGGCGTAGAAGAGAAATGGACACGCCTTAAGAATACTATCATTAGTACTTCTAACTCCATCTTAGGGTAGTAGTCGTAGAGATCGGAACGACTGGTTCGGTGACGAATATAAGCTACCGACTGAACATAAGAATGTTGCGTAACGAGCAATGCAACAATCTCATGGAACGCTGGCACGCAAAGATGAATATAAAGAGCTCAGAAGATATGAAAAAACAGTTCACTGGCGAAAGAAAGCAGCCTGGGAGAAGAATCTCGTCTGTGAACTAGAACAGTATAGAGAGCAAGGACCGCACAAGGCGCGGAAGTTCTACTAAAGAGTCTGCGGTATGACGCAATGTACACCGTGTGCACATACTGCAAACACAAAGAGGGTAATCTGATCGCCGATCTCAAAGGCATCTTTGAGCAATGGGAAAAGCACTTTCATGAGTACCTTAATGGCCAGCTAACTGAGGAATCCACCAATGAGCGAAGATCATACTATGAAGACGAACTTAACAGAGCGATAAATCGGCTCAAAAATAATAAGGCCCCGGGATCTGATGGTATCCCAGCGGAGTTGATTAAAACAGGAGGCCCTGCAATACACCAAGCAATTTATGAACTAATAGGGCAAGTATGGGGGAAGAAGCGATACCAGACTGGCGAAGAGGCATCCTGTGCCCAATACATAAGAAAGGAGATATTTCAACCTACAGAAATTATCATGGTATAACGTTGTTGAGTACCGCGTATAAGATTTTCTCCTCTATACTTCAAGACAGGACAGCCCCATACGCTAAAGTCTTCATTGGTCCATGCCAGTATGGCTTATTCCCAGGAAAATCAACAACTGATCAGATTTACACCCTTAGGTAGGTGACGGGAAAATGTCTAGGGTTTCAAAACTCGCTACACCATATTTTTATAGACCTATGATAGCATAGCCAGAGTAGAACTTTATAATGCCATAGAGAATCCGGCATACCAAATAAACTGACAAGACTATGTAGGTTGACCAATTTTATAAGCCAAGTTAAAATATCCGGATCACTATCAAGCCCATTTAACATCTTTAACGGGCTCCGACAAGGGGATGGATTGGCCTGCGTCCTATTCAACCTGGCGTTAGAGAACGTGATCCGAGAGTCTGACGTAACGCGAGAAGAACAATCCTCTATTCCAGTCCATTCTGATACTGGCTAACACAGATGATATTGACATCGTTGGTAGAAACCGAAGAGCTGTACAGGGAGCTTTCAACCAGCTCTAGCAGGCGGCACGAAATCTGGGGCTGCCCATAAATGAGAGCAAAACAAAGTACATGTTGTCTACGTCTGCGAGTATAAGATCCAATATTGGTCCCTCGATCCAAATAGTGGAGCGCGAATTCGGAGTAGTGCAATCCTTTAACTATCTCGGGTCAACTGTAGCAGCCGATAACAGCATGTAACCAAAAATACGCGCACGGTTGCTTAAAGCCAACAAGGCCTACTATAGTCTTCCAATCCAGGAATTTTACCATAACATCCAAGCTGCTGGTATATAAGACAATGGTCATACCAGTACTTACATATGGATCCGAGACTTGGGTGCTTAGCAAAAAGCATTCTGACCTCTTAGCCGAGCTCGAGAGAAAAGTCTTACGGAGAATTGTATGTAAGGAAGGACGATTCCGGAGACTCTATAATAATGAGATCTACGAGCATTACCGCGATGTCGACATCGTGAAGAGAATTAAGCTCGGTAGGCTCCGCTGGGCAGGACACCTAGTTCGCATGAGTGAAGATGATCCTGCTCGGAAATTCCTTTGCGGTAGGATTTATGGAACACGACAGCGAGGCCGGCCAAGCCTACGCTGGGAGGATGGCCTAGACCAGGACGCCCATAGCTTAGGAATGTCAAACTGGATGACATTGGCTCAAAATCGGGACCAGTGAAGAGATTTTTCGAGGGAGGCCAAAACCGGACACCGGTTGTAGAGCCAAATATGATGATGATGTTAATAAATAACTATTGTAAACTTAAATCCGTCGTGTCGTGTGATATGTTTTTGTAAGTAAAACTACTTCATCGGCGGTGAGGAGAAAATTTAACATGGTATCAAAAATAATTTTGAGTTACGATTTTGAATTGCGAATTTGAATTATTGTAACTACATCATTTCTCGAGTGATTTGCATCCAGTTAGGTATGTAGGACTAAGATGCGTCTATAAGACTTGTTCCTATGTAATATCATGAATATTATAATTATGGTCTGGAATTTCAGGAACAAACCAATTTCTCAAGTGATTCGCATGCAATTCGGTATGTAGGACTAAGATGCGACTATAAGACTTGTTCCTATGGAAATTCTGGAATAAGATAATTATGGTCTGGAATTTCGGGAACAAAGCAATTTCTCATTATAGTCGGGAAATTCGGAAACAAAGCAATTTCGCAAGTGATTCGTATTAAATTCGGAATGTAGGACTAAAATGCTATAAGACTTGTTACCATGGAAATTCTGGAATATAATCATTATGGCATGGAACAAAGCAATTTCTCAAGAGAGTCGCACGCAATTCGGTATGTAGGACTAAGGAGTTGTGTCCTAATTGTCGTTGCGCATGGTTGTGCTCTACACGAGTTCGCGCGTTATTGAGCAGAAAAAAATTATAACCAGAATTAAGAACGTGTTGTGTTTGCGCAGAAGCTAAAATATAAAGTGCAAATCACTAGCTCGCGAGCAATTAAGCGTATGCAAAAAAATCTGTAAATAAAAATCGTGTTGTGTTTGCGCAGAAGCAAAAAAATATAAAGTGCACAACAACGGTTCCCGCGGTCGTCATTCGTAAGTGCGAAGTGCGCTGTGTGGGCTCCCTTTACACCTATCCCTCCAGCGCAGTTAAAGAAATTGTTTGGTTAATGATAATTGTCGTATGTTTCTGCATGCGGCCGTTTGAGACTACATTTCTTTAACAATGAAGAATAACAGACTCTGATTGTTTGAATCAACTGGTGATTTGACTCATATTGTCGTGAAAGTATAACACTGAAAGCAATATGTTTTGAAAATCCAATGTGAGTAACTCTCTCCTCAGTCTGGCTTAAAGAAGCGCTTAATTGTGTATTTTTTGTGATGAGTAGTTTCAGAGTGGATCTCAGCAACATGCGTGGACTGAGATCGAACTTTTTCCCTGTGTTTACTTATGTAAATGTCCACAAGCCAGCAATTCTGGAACTGAGTGAAACTCATGTATTTGATAATTCCGATACCTCGGGATTAAATCTGCCTAGTTATTACTTGGTGCCATTATTTTACCCTCGACGTGGACTCGCAATTTATGTCCGTATTGAACTTTTGCCTCAATTCAGCCCATGTTCCAAACCGAATTTAATTTTATATGGCTGAGAGTGAAGGTACAAGGGCGCAACATTCACTTGCTTTATATATAGATTATAGAAGCCCCAACTTGGACAGAGTTTCAACTCGGATCGAGTTTAATGCACTGTCTGAGTCAATCTTAAGAATTGTCTCAAAATATCGTAAAACTGAAATCGTTATTGCGGTCGATTGCAATGTACACAATTCAGTGTGGCTTCGCAATTCTGGCCAGCCAACACCCGTAGGAAGGGATGTTGAGATATTCGCTGAGTTTAATCACCTTACTCAGCTTGTAAATGAGCCTACAAGAATACCTGGCATTGCAAATCATCCCGCGAACATTTATAATAATTTCTCGTTAAAAACTTCTTTGGGAGCATTAACTGGTCGCTATTGTTTCGTGATACCAACGTGTATGCCGCCGCTGATGCAATAAAGAACATCATCCTCACTCACTCACTCTTTCGCTGATAACAGCACTCTCAGCTTCTCATATAAGTTTGAGGAACGTGCATCTACTTCTCATGTGGAACTCAAACAACCAAATATGTAAAGCACGTTAAATGCTGATCTGGACAGCATAATAAAATGGGGAGAAAACAATCGAGTAGAATTATACGCTTCCAAAACCTAATGCTGTCTCCTGTTGTCTAAACGAATCCTAAATGAATGTACTTGCATCGAGGAAACTGAAAAACTCGCAATTCTCGGTATGTGCGTTCGTTGGATTGACGACATATTTACCGTCGCCAAAAATGCTGCGAAATGTTAAGGTTTTCTAGACCGGTGCAAGAAATATTTCACTCCCTTTGATCTAGCTACTATCTACAAGGCTTTTATTCGCCATAAACTTGAGTACAATTGCCATATCTGGACTAGTGCGCCTAAAACTACCTTGCATCAGCTAAATAGAATACAAAACCGCGCGATAAAACTTATCGATGACGTAAACATTGCGAAATAGATTCGCTTGAACACCGTAGGAACGTTTCCTGTTTGTCACTATTTTATCGCTTCTTCAACCAGCGGTGATTAAGAGAAATAGCCAGTTGCATGCCACCTCTCCTTGAATTCAACCGCAATGCTTGTGGCGCTCTAAATGCTCATCAGTTTACCCTTAAGCCCATCTTCGGACGTACAGTAAAATTCAGGGATTCGTTCTTCAGCCGTACAACACGTATGTGGAATGCTTTGCCAAGCTCTGTCTTTCCAAAGCACTATGATCCACAGGCATTAAAGACACACGCTCATAGACATCTCCTCTTTTCTCCAACTTTTCTCCACCTTTTCCTTAACGCCCAAGTTGTGTCAAGCATATAGCCGAGCATTATAAGGGTGCGAACCCCTTTTCGCGTGTGCAAATAATAAAAAAATAGACTTGTTTCTATAGAAATTCTGGAATATGATAATAATGGTTTGGAATTTCGGGAACAAAGCAATTTCTCAAGTGATGCGCATGAAATTCGGTACGTAGGACTAAGATGCGACAATAAGACTTGTTCCTATGGAAATTCTGTGATTCGCATGAAATTCGGTATGCGACTATAAGACTTGTTCCTATGGAAATTCTGGGTTATAGTCATTAGGAACTGGAATTTCGGGAACGAAGCCATTTCTCAAGTGATTCGCATAAAATCCGGATGTAGGTATAAGATGCGACTAAAAGACTTGTACCTATGGAAATTCTGGAATATGATCAGTATGGCCTGGAATTTCGGGAACAAAGCAATTTCTCAAGTGATTATGCTGTGATGAACTGCTTTGTACGCAATTCTGTGTGGCCATTTGGGTGTCTTTTGGGGGTCTTTTGAAGGTGTTTTGGGAATCTTTAAAGGGTATTTTGAGTATATTTTCATCAATAAAGACAGCATCCACGAATCAGATTCGAGTCAACACGACTGCCTTTCGCAACGAAAAGACCAGAAACAACTACGGTCAAGCGATAGGACTCACCCTAAATGCAGATAGAGTAAGTCCTAGGGCTGAGATGTCGGGCGTAGAAGAGAAATGGATACGCCTTAAGAATACTATCATTAGTACTGCTAACTCCATCTTAGGGTAGTAGTCGTAGAGATCGGAACGACTGGTTCGGTGACGAATATAAGCTACCGACTGAACATAAGAATGTTGCGTAACGAGCAATGCAACAATCCCATGGAACGCTGGAAGGCAAAGATGAATATAAAGAGCTCAGAAGATATGAAAAAACAGTTCACTGGCGAAAGAAAACAGCCTGGGAGAAGAATCTCGTCTGTGAACTAGAACAGTATAGAGAGCAAGGACCGCACCAGGCGCGGAAGTTCTACCAAAGAGTCTGCGGTATGACGCAATGTACACCGTGTGCACATACTGCAAACACAAAGAGGGTAATCTGATCGCCGATCTCAAAGGCATCTTAGAGCAATGGGAAAAGCACTTTCATGAGTACCTTAATGGCCAGCTAACTGAGGAATCCACCAATGAGCGAAGATCATACTATGAAGACGAACTTAACAGAGCGATAAATCGGCTCAAAAATAATAAGGCCCCGGGATCTGATGGTATCCCAGCGGAGTTGATTAAAACAGGAGGCCCTGCAATACACCAAGCAATTTATGAACTAATAGGGCAAGTATGGGGGAAGAAGCGATACCAGACTGGCGAAGAGGCATCCTGTGCCCAATACATAAGAAAGGAGATATTTCAACCTACAGAAATTATCATGGTATAACGTTGTTGAGTACCGCGTATAAGATTTTCTCCTCTATACTTCAAGACAGGACAGCCCCATACGCTAAAGTCTTCATTGGTCCATGCCAGTATGGCTTATTCCCAGGAAAATCAACAACTGATCAGATTTACACCCTTAGGTAGGTGACGGGAAAATGTCTAGGGTTTCAAAACTCTCTACACCATATTTTTTATAGACCTATGATAGCATAGCCAGAGTAGAACTTTATAATGCCATAGAGAATCCGGCATACCAAATAAACTGACAAGACTATGTAGGTTGACCAATTTTATAAGCCAAGTTAAAATATCCGGATCACTATCAAGCCCATTTAACATCTATAACGGGCTCCGACAAGGGGATGGATTGGCCTGCGTCCTATTCAACCTGGCGTTAGAGAACGTGATCCGAGAGTCTGACGTAACGCGAGAAGAACAATTCTCTATTCCAGTCCATTCTGATACTGGCTAACACAGATGATATTGACATCGTTGGTAGAAACCGAAGAGCTGTACAGGGAGCTTTCAACCAGCTCTAGCAGACGGCACGAAATCTGGGGCTGCCCATAAATGAGAGCAAAACAAAGTACATGTTGTCTACGTCTGCGAGTATAAGATCCAACATTGGTCCCTTGATACAAATAGTGGAGCGCGAATTCGCAGTAGTGCAATCCTTTAACTATCTCGGGTCAACTGTAGCAGCCGATAACAGCATGGAACCAAAAATACGCGCACGGTTGCTTAAAGCCAACAAGGCCTACTAGTCTTCCAATCCAGGAATTTTACCATAACATCCAAGCTGCTGGTATATAAGACAATGGTCATACCAGTACTTACATATGGATCCGAGACTTGGGTGCTTAGCAAAAAGCATTCTGACCTCTTAGCCGAGCTCGAGAGAAAAGTCTTACGGAGAATTGTATGTAAGGAAGGACGATTCCGGAGACTCTATAGTAATGAGATCTACGAGCATAACCGCGATGTCGACAACGTGAAGAGAATTAAGCTCGGTAGGCTCCGCTGGGCAGGATACCTAGTTCGCATGAGTGAAGATGATCCTGCTCGGAAATTCCTTTGCGGTAGGATTTATGGAACACGACAGCGAGGCCGGCCAAGCCTACGCTGGGAGGATGGCCTAGACCAGGACGCCCAGAGCTTAGGAATGCCAAACTGGATGACATTGGCTCAAAATCGGGACCAGTGGAGAGATTTTTCGAGGGAGGCCAGAACCGGACACCGGTTGTAGAGCCAAATATGATGATGATGTTAATAAATAACTATTGTAAACTTAAATCCGTCGTGTCGTGTGATATGTTTTTGTAAGTAAAACTACTTCATCGGCGGTGAGGAGAAAATTTAACATGGTATCAAAAATAATTTTGAGTTACGAGATACGATAAACATAACTTTAAAAAATGGGTTCTTATTAAACAATGGGGTTTCTCTCTTTCTGCTCGGGTTGGTCTCCCCTCAGCCGCATCTCTGTTGGCGCTTAGTTCTCTGGTTAGGGACAAGGCAATGATTAGTAGTCGTAATTTTTTTGGTGTGAGTGTGTGATTTGGTTCCTTTTTTTTTTTGATCCAGGTAATTTTGTTTTCCTCTCCGTCAAAAGAGCACGTACAATTTTTTGTATGTATATGATGATCAACAACTGGTTGGCATGGCCGGCAAAGAACCCCCCCACACCCCGACGAGCTAGTTAGAGCACAGCTAGGCGTGCACCCGCCGTTGACCATCCCAACCTCCGGTTAAGCGTTTGAACAGTCGCGTTAGAACAGTCCAAAATCTACCCATGTTAAAAGGTTATGAAAGTTGTCGCAAACTTGGTAAACTCAGACTGGTCATCGTCAAACACTTAAAACGATACAAATTCAAGCGATTTAAGAACTATCACCAACATGAAATCATTACAAAACTCAAACCATATACAGTGCGGCTAATACTACCGAACTAAATGAATTGGGGTTAGAAGGTTGATTGGGATTAACAATCGCTTATAAAGAGTTACAATCAAATTAATTTTAGGTGTTATGAAGTTCACCGGGTCTAATATATAAAAATGAAACCATGTTTGTTTGTTTGTTTCCTATGCAAATCAATCATATAAATTCATTTTTGTTAAGGATGATGGAAGGAACAGTAAGCATATTTATGCCAAACAAAAACCACTTCTTTGATGGTTTAAAATTGCGTATCATTTATAATCTACACACAAGTTTTTAACTGTACTTTGCAAACTATATTTTATTTTTATATATATAAACTTGAAACTGTTTGTTATTTTTGCCCATATTATTATCGAGGTGGCTGAGGTGTGCCATTGCTGGAGGTGGGTCAGTGAGAGGATGGTTAGTTGGCGGATGGTCAGTTGGGTGGGGATCAGTGGGATAGGGCTCCAAATAGTGGAGCGCGAATTCGCAGTAGTGCAATCCTTTAACTATCTCGGGTCAACTGTAGCAGCCGATAACAGCATGGAACCAAAAATACGCGCACGGTTGCTTAAAGCCAACAAGGCCTACTATAGTCTTCCAATCCAGGAATTTTACCATAACATCCAAGCTGCTGGTATATAAGACAATGGTCATACCAGTACTTACATATGGATCCGAGACTTGGGTGCTTAGCAAAAAGCATTCTGACCTCTTAGCCGAGCTCGAGAGAAAAGTCTTACGGAGAATTGTATGTAAGGAAGGACGATTCCGGAGACTCTATAATAATGAGATCTACGAGCATTACCGCGATGTCGACATCGTGAAGAGAATTAAGCTCGGTAGGCTCCGCTGGGCAGGACACCTAGTTCGCATGAGTGAAGATGATCCTGCTCGGAAATTCCTTTGCGGTAGGATTTATGAAACACGACAGCGAGGCCGGCCAAGCCTACGCTGGGAGGATGGCCTAGACCAGGACGCCCAGAGCTTAGGAATGCCAAACTGGATGACATTGGCTCAAAATCGGGACCAGTGGGAGATTTTTCGAGGGAGGCCAGAACCGGCCACCGGTTGTAGAGCCAAATATGATGATGATGTTAATAAATAACTATTGTAAACTTAAATCCGTCGTGTCGTGTGATATGTTTTTGTAAGTAAAACTACTTCATCGGCGGTGAGGAGAAAATTTAACATGGTATCAAAAATAATTTTGAGTTACGAGATACGATAAACATAACTTTAAAAAATGGGTTCTTATTAAACAATGGGGTTTCTCTCTCTCTGCTCGGGTTGGTCTCCCCTCAGCCGCATCTCTGTTGGCGCTTAGTTCTCTGGTTAGGGACAAGGCAATGATTAGTAGTCGTAATTTTTTTGGTGTGAGTGTGTGATTTGGTTCCTTTTTTTTTTGATCCAGGTAATTTTGTTTTCCTCTCCGTCAAAAGAGCACGTACAATTTTTTGTATGTATATGATGATCAACAACTGGTTGGCATGGCCGGCAAAGAACCCCCCCACACCCCGACGAGCTAGTTAGAGCACATCTAGGCGTGCACCCGCCGTTGACCATCCCAACCTCCGGTTAAGCGTTTGAACAGTCGCGTTAGAACAGTCCAAAATCTACCCATGTTAAAAGGTTATGAAAGTTGTCGCAAACTTGGTAAACTCAGACTGGTCATCGTCAAACACTTAAAACGATACAAATTAAAGCGATTTAAGAACTATCACCAACATGAAATCATTACAAAACTCAAACCATATACAGTGCGGCTAATACTACCGAACTAAATGAATTGGGGTTAGAAGGTTGATTGGGATTAACAATCGCTTATAAAGAGTTACAATCAAATTAATTTTAGGTGTTATGAAGTTCACCGGGTCTAATATATAAAAATGAAACCATGTTTGTTTGTTTGTTTCCTATGCAAATCAATCATATAAATTCATTTTTGTTAAGGATGATGGAAGGAACAGTAAGCATATTTATGCCAAACAAAAACCACTTCTTTGATGGTTTAAAATTGCGTATCATTTATAATCTACACACAAGTTTTTAACTGTACTTTGCAAACTATATTTTATTTTTATATATATAAACTTGAAACTGTTTGTTATTTTTGCCCATATTATTATCGAGGTGGCTGAGGTGTGCCATTGCTGGAGGTGGGTCAGTGAGAGGATGGTTAGTTGGCGGATGGTCAGTTGGGTGGGGATCAGTGGGATAGGGCTCCAAATAGTGGAGCGCGAATTCGCAGTAGTGCAATCCTTTAACTATCTCGGGTCAACTGTAGCAGCCGATAACAGCATGGAACCAAAAATACGCGCACGGTTGCTTAAAGCCAACAAGGCCTACTATAGTCTTCCAATCCAGGAATTTTACCATAACATCCAAGCTGCTGGTATATAAGACAATGGTCATACCAGTACTTACATATGGATCCGAGACTTGGGTGCTTAGCAAAAAGCATTCTGACCTCTTAGCCGAGCTCGAGAGAAAAGTCTTACGGAGAATTGTATGTAAGGAAGGACGATTCCGGAGACTCTATAATAATGAGATCTACGAGCATTACCGCGATGTCGACATCGTGAAGAGAATTAAGCTCGGTAGGCTCCGCTGGGCAGGACACCTAGTTCGCATGAGTGAAGATGATCCTGCTCGGAAATTCCTTTGCGGTAGGATTTATGAAACACGACAGCGAGGCCGGCCAAGCCTACGCTGGGAGGATGGCCTAGACCAGGACGCCCAGAGCTTAGGAATGCCAAACTGGATGACATTGGCTCAAAATCGGGACCAGTGGGAGATTTTTCGAGGGAGGCCAGAACCGGCCACCGGTTGTAGAGCCAAATATGATGATGATGTTAATAAATAACTATTGTAAACTTAAATCCGTCGTGTCGTGTGATATGTTTTTGTAAGTAAAACTACTTCATCGGCGGTGAGGAGAAAATTTAACATGGTATCAAAAATAATTTTGAGTTACGAGATACGATAAACATAACTTTAAAAAATGGGTTCTTATTAAACAATGGGGTTTCTCTCTCTCTGCTCGGGTTGGTCTCCCCTCAGCCGCATCTCTGTTGGCGCTTAGTTCTCTGGTTAGGGACAAGGCAATGATTAGTAGTCGTAATTTTTTTGGTGTGAGTGTGTGATTTGGTTCCTTTTTTTTTTGATCCAGGTAATTTTGTTTTCCTCTCCGTCAAAAGAGCACGTACAATTTTTTGTATGTATATGATGATCAACAACTGGTTGGCATGGCCGGCAAAGAACCCCCCCACACCCCGACGAGCTAGTTAGAGCACATCTAGGCGTGCACCCGCCGTTGACCATCCCAACCTCCGGTTAAGCGTTTGAACAGTCGCGTTAGAACAGTCCAAAATCTACCCATGTTAAAAGGTTATGAAAGTTGTCGCAAACTTGGTAAACTCAGACTGGTCATCGTCAAACACTTAAAACGATACAAATTAAAGCGATTTAAGAACTATCACCAACATGAAATCATTACAAAACTCAAACCATATACAGTGCGGCTAATACTACCGAACTAAATGAATTGGGGTTAGAAGGTTGATTGGGATTAACAATCGCTTATAAAGAGTTACAATCAAATTAATTTTAGGTGTTATGAAGTTCACCGGGTCTAATATATAAAAATGAAACCATGTTTGTTTGTTTGTTTCCTATGCAAATCAATCATATAAATTCATTTTTGTTAAGGATGATGGAAGGAACAGTAAGCATATTTATGCCAAACAAAAACCACTTCTTTGATGGTTTAAAATTGCGTATCATTTATAATCTACACACAAGTTTTTAACTGTACTTTGCAAACTATATTTTATTTTTATATAAACTTGAAACTGTTTGTTATTTTTGCCCATATTATTATCGAGGTGGCTGAGGTGTTCCATTGCTGGAGGTGGGTCAGTGAGAGGATGGTTAGTTGGCGGATGGTCAGTTGGGTGGGGATCAGTGGGATAGGGCGGCCGGGAAACGCCGGGTATTGCAGCTAGTATGTTAATAAATTGCGGTCAGCCATCAGCAGAGTAGGGCGAACAACACCGAATGCTTTAGAAATGCATGTGGCCGCAAGTATCTCTGACTGGTGGAAGTGCGATCAAACCTCCACGTGGTGGCCGCTGGTAATTTTCCTTCAGTACAGGAAAAGCAAAATTGTCGGGCTAGTCCCTTCAAATTAAGGTTGGCGTAAGGCCAATAACCTTGCCCATAAAAAAAACATATTACGGAACCCCAAGTCAGCCTCGGATACACTTATGAACGACGACGACCGCGGCAACGAAAACGGTTTAACGATTTAAGAATTTTCTCATGGAACGTACGCTATAGCTGCACAGTAGCTAGCCGATACCCAATATAATGCTGACATAACAGCAATTCAAGAGATGCGGGGAATGGTGTTCCATTGCTGGAGGTGGGTCAGTGGGAGGATGGTTAGTTGGCGGATGGTCAGTTGGGTGGGGATCAGTGGGATAGGGCGGCCGGGAAACGCCGGGTATTGCAGCTAGTATGTTAATAAATTGCGGTCAGCCATCAGCAGAGTAGGGCGAACAACACCGAATGCTTTAGAAATGCATGTGGCCGCAAGTATCTCTGACTGGTGGAAGTGCGATCAAACCTCCACGTGGTGGCCGCTGGTAATTTTCCTTCAGTACAGGAAAAGCAAAATTGTCGGGCTAGTCCCTTCAAAGTAAGGTTGGCGTAAGGCCAATAACCTTGCCCGTAAAAAAAACATATTACGGAACCCCAAATCAGCCTCGGATACACTTATGAACGACGACGACCGCGGCAACGAAAACGGTTTAACGATTTAAGAATTTTCTCATGGAACGTACGCTATAGCTGCACAGTAGCTAGCCGATACCCAATATAATGCTGACATAACAGCAATTCAAGAGATGCGGGGAATGGTGTTCCATTGCTGGAGGTGGGTCAGTGGGAGGATGGTTAGTTGGCGGATGGTCAGTTGGGTGGGGATCAGTGGGATAGGGCGGCCGGGAAACGCCGGGTATTGCAGCTAGTATGTTAATAAATTGCGGTCAGCCATCAGCAGAGTAGGGCGAACAACACCGAATGCTTTAGAAATGCATGTGGCCGCTAGTATCTCTGACTGGTGGAAGTGCGATCAAACCTCCACGTGGTGGCCGCTGGTAATTTTCCTTCAGTACAGGAAAAGCAAAATTGTCGGGCTAGTCCCTTCAAAGTAAGGTTGGCGTAAGGCCAATAACCTCGCCCGTAAAAAAAACATATTACGGAACCCCAAATCAGCCTCGGATACACTTATGAACGACGACGACCGCGGCAACGAAAACGGTTTAACGATTTAAGAATTTTCTCATGGAACGTACGCTCGAGCTGCACAGTAGCTAGCCGATACCCTGTCCAAATATAATGCTGACATAACAGCAATTCAAGAGAAGCGGGGAATGGTGTCTTACAAAAATCAGAATATGACATATATTACAGCTGTCATGCACAATACGCTCGGGTGGGGTTTTTAGTCAGCAAAAGAATGAAACCCTCCGTTATCGGCTTTAAAAGCAGTAAATGATAGCCGTTCATTCGCGTGCGGGGAAGATTTAAAAACATAAGCACCATAAACGTTCACGCACCTACAGAGGATTCCCCAGATGATGAAAACGAAGAATTCTTTGAATCAGTCGAACGGGAACACCATGCCTGTCCTCAGTATGACGCAAAACTCATTCTGAGGGATATGAATGCCAAAATAGGTAGGGAGTCAGTATTCAGGCAGTACATTGGCGCCCATAGCTTACACGAGAACAATAATGACAATGGACAACGAGTCATAGAGATGGCAGCAAGCAATAAGTTGGTCGTTGCGAGTACAAGGTTTGCCCGTAAAAATATCCACAAAGCCACCTGGGTATCTCCTGATAGAGCCACTCCCAACAAGATACACCACGTGTTGATAGACCGCCGCCACAACCCGAACCTGATGACGGTACGAACGTACCGAGGTGCCATCGTCGACTCGCACCACTATCTTGTTGGTATGGTGCTCCGAGCGCGGATTGCATCATCAAGAAGGACAGCATCCGCGAATCAGATTCGAGTCAACACGACTGCCTTTCGCAACGAAGAGACCAGTAACAACTACGGTCAAGCGATAGGACTCACCCTAAATGCAGATAGAGTAAGTCCTAGGGCTGAGATGTCGGGCGTAGAAGAGAAATGGCCACGCCTTAAGAATACTATCATTAGTACTGCTAACTCCATCTTAGGGTAGTAGTCGTAGAGATCGGAACGACTGGTTCGGTGACGAATATAAGCTACCGACTGAACATAAGAATGTTGCGTAACGAGCAATGCAACAATCCCATGGAACGCTGGCACGCAAAGATGAATATAAAGAGCTCAGAAGATATGAAAAAACAGTTCACTGGCGAAAGAAAGCAGCCTGGGAGAAGAATCTCGTCTGTGAACTAGAACAGTATAGAGAGCAAGGACCGCACCAGTAGCGGAAGTTCTACTAAAGAGTCTGCGGTATGACGCAATGTACACCGTGTGCACATACTGCAAACACAAAGAGGGTAATCTGATCGCCGATCTCAAAGGCATCTTAGAGCAATGGGAAAAGCACTTTCATGAGTACCTTAATGGCCAGCTAACTGAGGAATCCACCAATGAGCGAAGATCATACTATGAAGACGAACTTAACAGAGCGATAAATCGGCTCAAAAATAATAAGGCCCCGGGATCTGATGGTATCCCAGCGGAATTGATTAAAACAGGAGGCCCTGCAATACACCAAGCAATTTATGAACTAATAGGGCAAGTATGGGGGAAGAAGAGACACCAGACTGGCGAAGAGGCATCCTGTGCCCAATACATAAGAAAGGAGATATTTCAACCTACAGAAATTATCATGGTATAACGTTGTTGAGTACCGCGTATAAGATTTTCTCCTCTATACTTCAAGACAGGACAGCCCCATACGCTAAAGTCTTCATTGGTCCATGCCAGTATGGCTTATTCCCAGGAAAATCAACAACTGATCAGATTTACACCCTTAGGTAGGTGACGGGAAAATGTCTAGGGTTTCAAAACTCTCTACACCATATTTTTATAGACCTATGATAGCATAGCCAGAGTAGAACTTTTTAATGCCATAGAGAATCCGGCATACCAAATAAACTGACAAGACTATGTAGGTTGACCAATTTTATAAGCCAAGTTAAAATATCCGGATCACTATCAAGCCCATTTAACATCTATAACGGGCTCCGACAAGGGGATGGATTGGCCTGCGTCCTATTCAACCTGGCGTTAGAGAACGTGATCCGAGAGTCTGACGTAACGCGAGAAGAACAATCCTCTATTCCAGTCCATTCTGATACTGGCTAACACAGATGATATTGACATCGTTGGTAGAAACCGAAGAGCTGTACAGGGAGCTTTCAACCAGCTCTAGCAGGCGGCACGAAATCTGCCCATAAATGAGAGCAAAACAAAGTACATGTTGTCTACGTCTGCGAGTATAAGATCCAACATTGGTCCCTCGATCCAAATAGTGGAGCGCGAATTCGCAGTAGTGCAATCCTTTAACTATCTCGGGTCAACTGTAGCAGCCGATAACAGCATGGAACCAAAAATACGCGCACGGTTGCTTAAAGCCAACAAGGCCTACTATAGTCTTCCAATCCAGGAATTTTACCATAACATCCAAGCTGCTGGTATATAAGACAATGGTCATACCAGTACTTACATATGGATCCGAGACTTGGGTGCTTAGCAAAAAGCATTCTGACCTCTTAGCCGAGCTCGAGAGAAAAGTCTTACGGAGAATTGTATGTAAGGAAGGACGATTCCGGAGACTCAATAATAATGAGATCTACGAGCATTACTGCGATGTCGACATCGTGAAGAGAATTAAGCTCGGTAGGCTCCGCTGGGCAGGACACCTAGTTCGCATGAGTGAAGATGATCCTGCTCGGAAATTCCTTTGCGGTAGGATTTATGGAACACGACAGCGAGGCCGGCCAAGCCTACGCTGGGAGGATGGCCTAGACCAGGACGCCCAGAGCTTAGGAATGCCAAACTGGATGACATTGGCTCAAAATCGGGACCAGTGGAGAGATTTTTCGAGGGAGGCCAGAACCGGACACCGGTTGTAGAGCCAAATATGATGATGATGTTAATAAATAACTATTGTAAACTTAAATCCGTCGTGTCGTGTGATATGTTTTTGTAAGTAAAACTACTTCATCGGCGGTGAGGAGAAAATTTAACATGGTATCAAAAATAATTTTGAGTTACGATTTTGAAATGCGAATTTGAATTCTTGTAACTACATCATTTCTCGAGTGATTTGCATCCAGTTAGGTATGTAGGACTAAGATGCGTCTATAAGACTTGTTCCTATGTAATATCATGAATATTATAATTATGGTCTGGAATTTCAGGAACAAACCAATTTCTCAAGTGATTCGCATGCAATTCGGTATGTAGGACTAAGATTCGACTATAAGACTTGTTCCTATGGAAATTCTGGAATAAGATAATTATGGTCTGGAATTTCGGGAACAAAGCAATTTCTCATTATAGTCGGGAAATTCGGAAACAAAGCAATTTCGCAAGTGATTCGTATTAAATTCGGAATGTAGGACTAAAATGCTATAAGACTTGTTACCATGGAAATTCTGGAATATAATCATTATGGCATGGAACAAAGCAATTTCTCAAGAGAGTCGCACGAAATTCGGTATGTAGGACTAAGGAGTTGTGTCCTAATTGTCGTTGCGCATGGTTGTGCTCTACACGAGTTAGCGCGTTATTGAGCAGAAAAAAATTATAACCAGAATTAAGAACGTGTTGTGTTTGCGCAGAAGCTAAAATATAAAGTGCAAATCACTAGCTCGCGAGTTTTCGCTGTGTTTACTTATGTAAATGTCCACAAGCCAGCAATTCTGGAACTGAGTGAAACTCATGTATTTGATAATTCCGATACCTCGGGATTAAATCTGCCTAGTTATTACTTGGTGCCATTATTTTACCCTCGACGTGGACTCGCAATTTATGTCCGTATTGAACTTTTGCCTCAATTCAGCCCATGTTCCAAACCGAATTTAATTTTATATGGCTGAGAGTGAAGGTACAAGGGCGCAACATTCACTTGCTTTATATATAGATTATAGAAGCCCCAACTTGGACAGAGTTTCAACTCGGATCGAGTTTAATGCACTGTCTGAGTCAATCTTAAGAATTGTCTCAAAATATCGTAAAACTGAAATGGTTATTGCGGTCGATTGCAATGTACACAATTCAGTGTGGCTTCGCAATTCTGGCCAGCCAACACCCGTAGGAAGGGATGTTGAGATATTCGCTGAGTTTAATCACCTTACTCAGCTTGTAAATGAGCCTACAAGAATACCTGGCATTGCAAATCATCCCGCGAACATTTATAATAATTTCTCGTTAAAAACTTCTTTGGGAGCATTAACTGGTCGCTATTGTTTCGTGATACCAACGTGTATGCCGCCGCTGATGCAATAAAGAACATCATCCTCACTCACTCACTCTTTCGCTGATAACAGCACTCTCAGCTTCTCATATAAGTTTGAGGAACGTGCATCTACTTCTCATGTGGAACTCAAACAACCAAATATGTAAAGCACGTTAAATGCTGATCTGGACAGCATAATAAAATGGGGAGAAAACAATCGAGTAGAATTATACGCTTCCAAAATCTAATGCTGTCTCCTGTTGTCTAAACGAATCCTAAATGAATGTACTTGCATCGAGGAAACTGAAAAACTCGCAATTCTCGGTATGTGCGTTCGTTGGATTGACGACATATTTACCGTCGCCAAAAATGCTGCGAAATGTTAAGGTTTTCTAGACCGGTGCAAGAAATATTTCACTCCCTTTGATCTAGCTACTATCTACAAGGCTTTTATTCGCCATAAACTTGAGTACAATTGCCATATCTGGACTAGTGCGCCTAAAACTACCTTGCATCAGCTAAATAGAATACAAAACCGCGCGATAAAACTTATCGATGACGTAAACATTGCGAAATAGATTCGCTTGAACACCGTAGGAACGTTTCCTGTTTGTCACTATTTTATCGCTTCTTCAACCAGCGGTGATTAAGAGAAATAGCCAGTTGCATGCCACCTCTCCTTGAATTCAACCGCAATGCTTGTGGCGCTCTAAATGCTCATCAGTTTACCCTTAAGCCCATCTTCGGACGTACAGTAAAATTCAGGGATTCGTTCTTCAGCCGTACAACACGTATGTGGAATGCTTTGCCAAGCTCTGTCTTTCCAAAGCACTATGATCCACAGGCATTAAAGACACACGCTTATAGACATCTCCTCTTTTCTCCAACTTTTCTCCACCTTTTCCTTAACGCCCAAGTTGTGCCAAGCATATAGCCGAGCATTATAAGGGTGCGAACCCCTTTTCGCGTGTGCAAATAATAAAAAAATAGACTTGTTTCTATAGAAATTCTGGAATATGATAATAATGGTTTGGAATTTCGGGAACAAAGCAATTTCTCAAGTGATGCGCATGAAATTCGGTACGTAGGACTAAGATGCGACAATAAGACTTGTTCCTATGGAAATTCTGTGATTCGCATGAAATTCGGTATGCGACTATAAGACTTGTTCCTATGGAAATTCTGGGCTATAGTCATTAGGAACTGGAATTTCGGGAACGAAGCCATTTCTCAAGTGATTCGCATAAAATCCGGATGTAGGTATAAGACGCGACTAAAAGACTTGTACCTATGGAAATTCTGGAATATGATCAGTATGGCCTGGAATTTCGGGAACAAAGCAATTTCTCAAGTGATTATGCTGTGATGAACTGCTTTGTACGCAATTCTGTGTGGCCATTTGGGTGTCTTTTGGGGGTCTTTTGAAGGTGTTTTGGGAATCTTTAAAGGGTATTTTGAGTATATTTTCATCAATAAAGACAGCATCCGCGAATCAGATTCGAGTCAACACGACTGCCTTTCGCAACGAAGAGACCAGAAACAACTACGGTCAAGCGATAGGACTCACCCTAAATGCAGATAGAGTAAGTCCTAGGGCTGAGATGTCGGGCGTAGAAGAGAAATGGACACGCCTTAAGAATACTATCATTAGTACTGCTAACTCCATCTTAGGGTAGTAGTCGTAGAGATCGGAACGACTGGTTCGGTGACGAATATAAGCTACCGACTGAACATAAGAATGTTGCGTAACGAGCAATGCAACAATCCCATGGAACGCTGGCACGCAAAGATGAATATAAAGAGCTCAGAAGATATGAAAAAACAGTTCACTGGCGAAAGAAAGCAGCCTGGGAGAAGAATCTCGTCTGTGAACTAGAACAGTATAGAGAGCAAGGACCGCACCAGGCGCGGAAGTTCTACCAAAGAGTCTGCGGTATGACGCAATGTACACCGTGTGCACATACTGCAAACACAAAGAGGGTAATCTGATCGCCGATCTCAAAGGCATCTTAGAGCAATGGGAAAAACACTTTCATGAGTACGTTAATGGCCAGCTAACTGAGGAATCCACCAATGAGCGAAGATCATACTATGAAGACGAACTTAACAGAGCGATAAATCGGCTCAAAAATAATAAGGCCCCGGGATCTGATGGTATCCCAGCGGAGTTGATTAAAACAGGAGGCCCTGCAATACACCAAGCAATTTATGAACTAATAGGGCAAGTATGGGGGAAGAAGCGATACCAGACTGGCGAAGAGGCATCCTGTGCCCAATACATAAGAAAGGAGATATTTCAACCTACAGAAATTATCATGGTATAACGTTGTTGAGTACCGCGTATAAGATTTTCTCCTCTATACTTCAAGACAGGACAGCCCCATACGCTAAAGTCTTCATTGGTCCATGCCAGTATGGCTTATTCCCAGGAAAATCAACAACTGATCAGATTTACACCCTTAGGTAGGTGACGGGAAAATGTCTAGGGTTTCAAAACTCTCTACACCATATTTTTATAGACCTATGATAGCATAGCCAGAGTAGAACTTTATAATGCCATGGAGAATCCATCATACCAAATAAACTGACAAGACTATGTAGGTTGACCAATTTTATAAGCCAAGTTAAAATATCCGGATCACTATCAGGCCCATTTAACATCTATAACGGGCTCCGACAAGGGGATGGATTGGCCTGCGTCCTATTCAACCTGGCGTTAGAGAACATGATCCGAGAGTCTGACGTAACGCGAGAAGAACAATCCTCTATTCCAGTCCATTCTGATACTGGCTAACACAGATGATATTGACATCGTTGGTAGAAACCGAAGAGCTGTACAGGGAGCTTTCAACCAGCTCTAGCAGGCGGCACGAAATCTGGGGCTGCCCATAAATGAGAGCAAAACAAAGTACATGTTGTCTACGTCTGCGAGTATAATATCCAACATTGGTCCCTCGATCCAAATAGTGGAGCGCGAATTCGCAGTAGTGCAATCCTTTAACTATCTCGGGTCAACTGTAGCAGCCGATAACAGCATGGAACCAAAAATACGCGCACGGTTGCTTAAAGCCAACAAGGCCTACTATAGTCTTCCAATCCAGGAATTTTACCATAACATCCAAGCTGCTGGTATATAAGACAATGGTCATACCAGTACTTACATATGGATCCGAGACTTGGGTGCTTAGCAAAAAGCATTCTGACCTCTTAGCCGAGCTCGAGAGAAAAGTCTTACGGAGAATTGTATGTAAGGAAGGACGATTCCGGAGACTCTATAATAATGAGATCTACGAGCATTACCGCGATGTCGACATCGTGAAGAGAATTAAGCTCGGTAGGCTCCGCTGGGCAGGACACCTAGTTCGCATGAGTGAAGATGATCCTGCTCGGAAATTCCTTTGCGGTAGGATTTATGGAACACGACAGCAAGGCCGGCCAAGCCTACGCTGGGAGGATGGCCTAGACCAGGACGCCCAGAGCTTAGGAATGCCAAACTGGATGACATTGGCTCAAAATCGGGACCAGTGGAGAGATTTTTCGAGGGAGGCCAGAACCGGACACCGGTTGTAGAGCCAAATATGATGATGATGTTAATAAATAACTATTGTAAACTTAAATCCGTCGTGTCGTGTGATATGTTTTTGTATAATAATGAGATCTACGAGCATTACCGCGATGTCGACATCGTGAAGAGAATTAAGCTCGGTAGGCTCCGCTGGGCAGGACACCTAGTTCGCATGAGTGAAGATGATCCTGCTCGGAAATTCCTTTGCGGTAGGATTTATGGAACACGACAGCGAGGCCGGCCAAGCCTACGCTGGGAAGATGGCCTAGACCAGGACGCCCAGAGCTTAGGAATGCCAAACTGGATGACATTGGCTCAAAATCGGGACCAGTGGAGAGATTTTTCGAGGGAGGCCAGAACCGGGCACCGGTTGTAGAGCCAAATATGATGATGATGTTAATAAATAACTATTGTAAACTTAAATCCGTCGTGTCGTGTGATATGTTTTTGTAAGTAAAACTACTTCATCGGCGGTGAGGAGAAAATTTAACATGGTATCAAAAATAATTTTGAGTTACGAGATACGATAAACATAACTTTAAAAAATGGGTTCTTATTAAACAATGGGGTTTCTCTCTCTCTGCTCGGGTTGGTCTCCCCTCAGCCGCATCTCTGTTGGCGCTTAGTTCTCTGGTTAGGGACAAGGCAATGATTAGTAGTCGTATTTTTTTTTGGTGTGAGTGTGTGATTTGGTTCCTTTTTTTTTATCCAGGTAATTTTGTTTTCCTCTCCGTCAAAAGAGCACGTACAATTTTTTGTATGTATATGATCAACAACTGGTTGGCATGGCCGGCAAAGAACCCCCCCACACCCCGACGAGCTAGTTAGAGCACAGCTAGGCGTGCACCCGCCGTTGACCATCCCAACCTCCGGTTAAGCGTTTGAACAGTCGCGTTAGAACAGTCCAAAATCTACCCATGTTAAAAGGTTATGAAAGTTGTCGCAAACTTGGTAAACTCAGACTGGTCATCGTCAAACACTTAAAACGATACAAATTCAAGCGATTTAAGAACTATCACCAACATGAAATCATTACAAAACTCAAACCATATACAGTGCGGCTAATACTGCCGAACTAAATGAATTGGGGTTAGAAGGTTGATTGGGATTAACAATCGCTTATAAAGAGTTACAATCAAATTAATTTTAGGTGTTATGAAGTTCACCGGGTCTAATATATAAAAATGAAACCATGTTTGTTTGTTTGTTTCCTATGCAAATCAATCATATAAATTCATTTTTGTTAAGGATGATGGAAGGAACAGTAAGCATATTTATGCCAAACAAAAACCACTTCTTTGATGGTTTAAAATTGCGTATCATTTATAATCTACACACAAGTTTTTAACTGTACTTTGCAAACTATATTTTATTTTTATATAAACTTGAAACTGTTTGTTATTTTTGCCCATATTATTATCGAGGTGGCTGAGGTGTTCCATTGCTGGAGGTGGGTCAGTGAGAGGATGGTTAGTTGGCGGATGGTCAGTTGGGTGGGGATCAGTGGGATAGGGCGGCCGGGAAACGCCGGGTATTGCAGCTAGTATGTTAATAAATTGCGGTCAGCCATCAGCAGAGTAGGGCGAACAACACCGAATGCTTTAGAAATGCATGTGGCCGCAAGTATCTCTGACTGGTGGAAGTGCGATCAAACCTCCACGTGGTGGCCGCTGGTAATTTTCCTTCAGTACAGGAAAAGCAAAATTGTCGGGCTAGTCCCTTCAAATTAAGGTTGGCGTAAGGCCAATAACCTTGCCCATAAAAAAAACATATTACGGAACCCCAAATCAGCCTCGGATACACTTATGAACGACGACGACCGCGGCAACGAAAACGGTTTAACGATTTACGAATTTTCTCATGGAACGTACGCTATAGCTGCACAGTAGCTAGCCGATACCCAATATAATGCTGACATAACAGCAATTCAAGAGATGCGGGGAATGGTGTTCCATTGCTGGAGGTGGGTCAGTGGGAGGATGGTTAGTTGGCGGATGGTCAGTTGGGTGGGGATCAGTGGGATAGGGCGGCCGGGAAACGCCGGGTATTGCAGCTAGTATGTTAATAAATTGAGGTCAGCCATCAGCAGAGTAGGGCGAACAACACCGAATGCTTTAGAAATGCATGTGGCCGCTAGTATCTCTGACTGGTGGAAGTGCGATCAAACCTCCACGTGGTGGCCGCGTGGTAATTTTCCTTCAGTACAGGAAAAGCAAAATTGTCGGGCTAGTCCCTTCAAAGTAAGGTTGGCGTAAGGCCAATAACCTCGCCCGTAAAAAAAAACATATTACGGAACCCTAAATCAGCCTCGGATACACTTATGAACGACGACGACCGCGGCAACGAAAACGGTTTAACGATTTAAGAATTTTCTCATGGAACGTACGCTCGAGCTGCACAGTAGCTAGCCGATACCCTGTCCAAATATAATGCTGACATAACAGCAATTCAAGAGATGCGGGGAATGGTGTCTTACAAAAATCAGAATATGACATATATTACAGCTGTCATGCACAATACGCTCGGGTGGGGATTTTAGTCAGCAAAAGAATGAAACCCTCCGTTATCGGCTTTAAAAGCAGTAAATGAACGGCTATGCAACCTTCGTGTGCGGGGAAGATTTAAAAACATAAGCACCATAAACGTTCACGCACCTACAGAGGATTCCCCAGATGATGAAAACGAAGAATTCTTTGAATCAGTCGAACGGGAACTCCATGCCTGTCCTCAGTATGACGCAAAACTCATTCTGAGGGATATGAATGTGGGAGCGAGACGAGTAGAACACCCCATCAACGTCCACCGGATCATAGAACAAGCAGTCAAGTAGTGTGATTCACCGGCTGGCCGCGAACGGACGTAGTCCTTTACTCGATACCATTTCTTAGTATTATCTTTATTTAAATCTAAATATCATTCATTATTATCTTTACTTAAATCTAAATATCATTTCATTATTATCTTGTTAAATAAACTTAGTTATCTTTATTCAAATTCCACATTTTTGGGGGCTCAACCATTCCAAAGTAAAGTAAAGAAAATCGACGGTAAGAGAACGGTTACGTGCGGTTAGTCAGTGATACAGACAACGGGAAACACACAAAACAGAACATTTCATGTACAGAAAAAAAGTAAAGAAGATGAGCACGGAAGCCATCATTAAGAAATTAAACCAGATGGAATTATCAACAGAAGGGGATCGCGAAGACCTAATAGAACGTCTAGTAACACAAGAAGCGCGCAAGGTTGAAGAAGCAGTGTCGGAGATGAGAGATGGGACAAACTCTGAAGCAGACACAGAAACAGATTCAGACTCTACCGGACAGGAAGATGTAGAGGAAACGGTTAAAGTGTCGCAAAACAGAAATGTACGATTCTCATTCCAAGATGTAGAGGCAAACATGCGATATTTCTCAGGTGATGATCCCTATACTGTGAAAAAATGGCTCGAAGACTTCGACGAAACCGCATTGATAATGAACCTGTCGGATATAGAAAAATTAGTTTTTGGGAAACGGCTCCTTAAAGGTACAGCAAGAACAGTAGTATTTGATATGAGGCCAAAGTCATACAAACAGTTAACCAAAATTTTGAAAGCAGAATTCAAGATAAAAACATCGAGTTCAGAAGTTCACGAAATGCTACAAGCGGAAAAGAAGAAAAACGACGAAAGTTTTCTGGGCTATATCCACCGTATGAAAGAATTAGCATCACAAGGATATGTAGACACCAAGTCACTAATAAAATATTTAATTCATGGCATCGATGATATCGAAGCAAACAAAACTCTGTTATATGGAGCAACGTCTATAAAACAGTTTAAAGAAAAAATTGAATTGTATGAAAGTTTTAAAAAATCACTACCTATACCACAGAGAGAACAAAAAACATATGTGTACAGAAATAAACTCGAACAGAAAGACAACACATACAAAAAGTCCTCAATACGTTGCCATTACTGTAAGAATGTGGGCCACACAGAAGAAATCTGTTAAAATTAACAAAAGTTAATTAAATGCTACAAATGTAACAGACAAGGACACAAAGTTATAAACTGTCCAGAAAGCACAGAGAGAACAAACAGTAGCACAAGTAATGTTAATATCGGGCAACAACCGATCAGTCTGCCGTCAATGTTTAAAGAAATAATTATAAACGGTACGAATATTTATGCATTACTTGACACAGGCTGCGATCGTAATCTCATGAGCTTGGAAACGTTTGAAAAAACTGGAAGTTCTTCCATTTTAAATCACAAAAATCGTATCAACTTAACTGGATTAGGAAATTCGTCAGTTCTAACAAAAGGCTCCGTCGAAATAAGTCTAACAGTTGACAACATACATTTTGTTACAACATTTCACATAACGAACAACAATGATCTCCCAGTTGCAGCTATATTAGGAAAAGAATTTATCCAACAAACTAAGTTGACAATAATCTCATGAGTAATCTCATGAGCTTGGAAACGTTTGAAAAAACTGGAAGTTCTTCCATTTTAAATCACAAAAATCGTATCAACTTAACTGGATTAGGAAATTCGTCAGTTCTAACAAAAGGCTCCGTCGAAATAAGTCTAACAGTTGACAACATACATTTTGTTACAACATTTCACATAACGAACAACAATGATCTCCCAGTTGCAGCTATATTAGGAAAAGAATTTATCCAACAAACTAAGTTGACAATAACTGCAGAAACAATTACTTTAGAAAAACCTAACTCAACAGAAATTATAGCAAAAGCGATGATGGGAATGACAGTGTATGAAAACGACGAGGAAGAAGACAGCAAAATAACAGAACTCATAAAAAAATATGAACCACAACAAAAAGTACACACAGAAATTAAAACAACAATTATTTTAAAAGAAGAAACTCCAATATATCAAAACCCAAGACGGCTGGCCCCACGAGAAAGAGAGATCGTCGAAAAATAAGTAGCAGAATGGTTATCCGAAGGAATTATTTGCGAAAGCAACTCCGAGTACGCTAGTCCAATAGTTCTAACGAAAAAAAAGGATGGAACGATGAGACTTTGCATTGATTATCGCAAAATAAACAGAGTTATTGTCAGAGACAGAATACCATTTCCAAACATAGAAGAACAGCTAGACAAATAGCAAACAGCGCGAATATTTAGCTTAATCGATTTAAAAAATGGATTTTTTCATGTGCCAGTTGCCCAAAACAGTCAGAAATAAACGGCTTTTTGCTGCCATATAGGATTATACGAGTTTAAGAAAACACCATTTGGACTGTGCAATTCGCCTAGTTCGTTTCAACGCTTCATATGTCATAGTTTTCGGCACCTAATTACAAAAGGAATCGTGGTAATTTATGTAGACGACATAGTAATTCTATCCAAGGACCGAAGTGAAGGATTAAAACATCTTGAAACTGTGTTGCAAGTTGCAAGTGAACATGGACTAACAATTAACTGGAAAAAATGTAGTTTTCTTCAAAGCAAGGTCGAGTATTTGGGGTTCGTGATAACAAATGGGACAATGCAGCCATCACCAAACAAAACAAAAGCAATTCTAAAGTACAGTGAACCAAAAAATATCCGTCAACTTCAAAGCTTCCTGGGATTAGTAGGATTTTACAGGAAATTTATTTTTAATTTTGCAAAAATTACACTCCCATTAAACAATTTACTAAAATCTAATTCCGAGATTCGTTTCAGGACCGAACAAAAACATGCATTCGAAACGCTGAAGAAAAAACTAGCATCAACACCAGTATTAAACTTATTTAATCCGAACAGCCTTACCGAATTACACACTGACGCAAGTAAAGAAGGATATGGTGCAATACTGACACAAAAAGCGTCAGAAGATCAGCAATGGCACCCTGTTTATTTTTTTAGCAAATGTACTACGAATGCAGAAAAAAACTACTCGAGCTATGAGTTAGAGGTACTTGCTATAATGAAGGCGTTATCGAAATTTCGCGTGTACCTACTAAATGTACCATTCAAGATAATTACCGATTGTAAAGCGTTTACACAGACTATACATAAAAATAAAGTTCCACCTCGGGTAGCGCGGTGGGCAATGGAATTGCAAGAATTCGATTATGAAGTAGAGCACCGCAACGGAAGCAGGATGAGTCACGTCGACGCATTAAGCCGCTCACCAGCAATGATCGGTACTACAATTTCAGCAAAACTACAGCAGGCACAAATGGGAGACCCTAGGATAAGACATATTGTAGAAACAGTCGCAAATGATAATAAGAGTCCATACACTACTACTGGTGGAATACTTTACAAAAACACTGATGGACGAAAGGTCATCGTCGTGCCAGAAAGAATGGAAGACGAGATTATTCGAAAAACACACGAAGAAAATGGACATTTCGGGTTATCAAAAATCGAAACCCTCATAAGAAGACAATACAACATAGAAAATTTGAATTCGAAAATTAAAGAATGTATAAAAAATTGCATAACCTGTTTATTGGCCGATCGCAAACGAGGAAAAAAGGAGGGATGGTTACATTGTATACCTAAAGACGAAACCCCCCTCATCACGTACCACGTAGATCACATGGGACCTATGACGATCACCAACAAACAATATCGCTATATCTTTGCAGTAGTGGACGCATTCTCAAAGTTCTGCTGGCTTTATCCAACCAAAACAACAAACACTAAGGAGGTAATTGACAAAATGACACTTCAACACACCACGTTCGGTCACCCAGCAAGAATTATATCGGATAGAGGAGGTGCGTTTATATCGAATACATTTCAACAATACTGTAAAGACAACAATATAGAACATATACTTATTACAACGGGCATACCTCGCGGAAACGGACAAGTCGAAAGGCTTAACCAAACTATCATAGCAGTTCTTAGTAAGCTTAGCCAAAATGATCCATCGAAGTGGTACAACAACGTAGCAGCGGTGCAGTCCGTACTCAACAGTACATTGCAGCGTGCGATAGGGACAACCCCATTTCAAGTAATGTTTGGCGTTAGAATGAGAAGTAATCGTGATACAGAGATTATAAAACTTCTTGAACAAGAACACCGAGAGAAAATCGACGAAGAACGCGAAAGCATCAGAAACGACGCCAAGAAACAGATTCTCTCCATTCAAGAACAAAACCGGAAAACGCACAACAAAAAATCAAAGGAGCCGTATAAGTACCAACCAGGAGACCTCGTAGTTACAAGAAGAACACAGTACGGTACAGGACTAAAATTGAAAGGACACTTTTTGGGACCCTATAGAGTAAAAGCAATTAAGGGATATGACCGATACGAATTAGAAAAGCAGACAACTTCAGAAGGACCGACGCGGACATTCAGTGCAGCAGATAGTATGAAGTTATATGTTCCACATTCCACCGAGGCGGTAGAACTTCAGGATGGCCGAATGTGGGAGCGAGACGAGTAGAACACCCCATCAACGTCCACCGGATCATAGAACAAGCAGTCAAGTAGTGTGATTCACCGGCTGGCCGCGAACGGACGTAGTCCTTTACTCGATACCATTTCTTAGTATTATCTTTATTTAAATCTAAATATCATTCATTATTATCTTTACTTAAATCTAAATATCATTTCATTATTATCTTGTTAAATAAACTTAGTTATCTTTATTCAAATTCCACATGAATGCCAAAATAGGTAGGGAGTCAGTATTCAGGCAGTACATTGGAGCCCATAGCTTACACGAGAACAATAATGACAATGGACAACGAGTCATAGAGATGGCAGCAAGCAATAAGTTGGTCGTTGCGAGTACAAGGTTTGCCCGTAAAAATAACCACAAAGCCACCTGGGTATCTCCTGATAGAGCCACTCGCAACAAGATACACCACGTGTTGATAGACCGCCGCCACAACCCGAACCTGATGACGGTACGAACGTACCGAGGTGCCATCGTCGACTCGCACCACTATCTTGTTGGTATGGTGCTCCGAGCGCGGATTGCATCATCAAGAAAGACAGCATCCACGAATCAGATTCGAGTCAACACGACTGCCTTTCGCAACGAAGAGACCAGTAACAACTACGGTCAAGCGATAGGACTCACCCTAAATGCAGATAGAGTAAGTCCTAGGGCTGAGATGTCGGGCGTAGAAGAGAAATGGACACGCCTTAAGAATACTATCATTAGTACTGCTAACTCCATCTTAGGGTAGTAGTCGTAGAGATCGGAACGACTGGTTCGGTGACGAATATAAGCTACCGACTGAACATAAGAATGTTGCGTAACGAGCAATGCAACAATCCCATGGAACGCTGGCACGGAAAGATGAATATAAAGAGCTCAGAAGATATGAAAAAACAGTTCACTGGCGAAAGAAAGCAGCCTGTGAGAAGAATCTCGTCTGTGAACTAGAACAGTATAGAGAGCAAGGACCGCACCAGGCGCGGAAGTTCTACCAAAGAGTCTGCGGTATGACGCAATGTACACCGTGTGCACATACTGCAAACACAAAGAGGGTAATCTGATCGCCGATCTCAAAGGCATCTTAGAGCAATGGGAAAAGCACTTTCATGAGTACCTTAATGGCCAGCTAACTGAGGAATCCACCAATGAGCGAAGATCATACTATGAAGACGAACTTAACAGAGCGATAAATCGGCTCAAAAATAATAAGGCCCCGGGATCTGATGGTATCCCAGCGGAGTTGATTAAAACAGGAGGCCCTGCAATACACCAAGCAATTTATGAACTAATAGGGCAAGTATGGGGGAAGAAGCGATACCAGACTGGCGAAGAGGCATCCTGTGCCCAATACATAAGAAAGGAGATATTTCAACCTACAGAAATTATCATGGTATAACGTTGTTGAGTACCGCGTATAAGATTTTCTCCTCTATACTTCAAGACAGGACAGCCCCATACGCTAAAGTCTTCATTGGTCCATGCCAGTATGGCTTATTCCCAGGAAAATCAACAACTGATCAGATTTTCACCCTTAGGTAGGTGACGGGAAAATGTCTAGGGTTTCAAAACTCGCTACACCATATTTTTATAGACCTATGATAGCATAGCCAGAGTAGAACTTTATAATGCCATAGAGAATCCGGCATACCAAATAAACTGACAAGACTATGTAGGTTGACCAATTTTATAAGCCAAGTTAAAATATCCGGATCACTATCAAGCCCATTTAACATCTATAACGGGCTCCGACAAGGGGATGGATTGGCCTGCGTCCTATTCAACCTGGCGTTAGAGAACGTGATCCGAGAGTCTGACGTAACGCGAGAACAATCCTCTATTCCAGTCCATTCTGATACTGGCTAACACAGATGATATTGAAATCGTTGGTAGATACCGAAGAGCTGTACAGGGAGCTTTCAACCAGCTCTAGCAGGCGGCACGAAATCTGGGGCTGCCCATAAATGAGAGCAAAACAAAGTACATGTTGTCTACGTCTGCGAGTATAAGATCCAACATTGGTCCCTCGATCCAAATAGTGGAGCGCGAATTCGCAGTAGTGCAATCCTTTAACTATCTCGGGTCAACTGTAGCAGCCGATAACAGCATGGAACCAAAAAAAAGCGCACGGTTGCTTAAAGCCAACAAGGCCTACTATAGTCTTCCAATCCAGGAATTTTACCATAACATCCAAGCTGCTGGTATATAAGACAATAGTCATACCAGTACTTACATATGGATCCGAGACTTGGGTGCTTAGCAAAAAGCATTCTGACCTCTTAGCCGAGCTCGAGAGAAAAGTCTTACGGAGAATTGTATGTAAGGAAGGACGATTCCGGAGACTCTATAATAATGAGATCTACGAGCATTACCGCGATGTCGACATCGTGAAGAGAATTAAGCTCGGTAGGCTCCGCTGGGCAGGACACCTAGTTCGCATGAGTGAAGATGATCCTGCTCGGAAATTCCTTTGCGGTAGGATTTATGGAACACGACAGCGAGGCCGGCCAAGCCTACGCTGAGAGGATGGCCTAGACCAGGACGCCCAGAGCTTAGGAATGCCAAACTGGATGACATTGGCTCAAAATCGGGACCAGTGGAGAGATTTTTCGAGGGAGGCCAGAACCGGACACCGGTTGTAGAGCCAAATATGATGATGATGTTAATAAATAACTATTGTAAACTTAAATCCGTCGTGTCGTGTGATATGTTTTTGTAAGTAAAACAGGAGGAGGAGAAAATTTAACATGGTATCAAAAATAATTTTGAGTTACGATTTTGAAATGCGAATTTGAATTCTTGTAACTACATCATTTCTCGAGTGATTTGCATCCAGTTAGGTATGTAGGACTAAGATGCGTCTTTAAGACTTGTTCCTATGTAATATCATGAATATTATAATTATGGTCTGGAATTTCAGAAACAAACCAATTTCTCAAGTGATTCGCATGCAATTCGGTATGTAGGACAAAGATGCGACTATAAGACTTGTTCCTATGGAAATTCTGGAATAAGATAATTATGGTCTGGAATTTCGGGAACAAAGCAATTTCTCATTATAGTCGGGAAATTCGGAAACAAAGCGATTTCGCAAGTGATTCGTATTAAATTCGGAATGTAGGACTAAAATGCTATAAGACTTGTTACCATGGAAATTCTGGAATATAATCATTATGGCATGGAACAAAGCAATTTCTCAAGAGTCGCACGCAATTCGGTATGTAGGACTAAGGAGTTGTGTCCTAATTGTCGTTGCGCATGGTTGTGCTCTACACGAGTTCGCGCGTTATTGAGCAGAAAAAAATTATAAGCAGAATTAAGAACGTGTTGTGTTTGCGCAGAAGCTAAAATATAAAGTGCAAATCACTAGCTCGCGAGCAATTAAGCGTATGCAAAAAAATCAGTAAATAAAAATCGTGTTGTGTTTGCGCAGAAGCAAAAAAATATAAAGTGCACAACAACGGTTCCCGCGGTCGTCATTCGTAAGTGCGAAGTGCGCTGTGTGGGCTCCCTTTACACCTATCCCTCCAGCGCAGTTAAAGAAATTGTTTGGTTAATGATAATTGTCGTATGTTTCTGCATGCGGCCGTTTGAGACTACATTTCTTTAACAATGAAGAATAACAGACTCTGATTGTTTGAATCAACTGGTGATTTGACTCATATTGTCGTGAAAGTATAACACTGAAAGCAATATGTTTTGAAAATCCAATGTGAGTAACTCTCTCCTCAGTCTGGCTTAAAGAAGCGCTTAATTGTGTATTTTTTGTGATGAGTAGTTTCAGAGTGGATCTCAGCAACATGCGTGGACTGAGATCGAACTTTTTCGCTGTGTTTACTTATGTAAATGTCCACAAGCCAGCAATTCTGGAACTGAGTGAAACTCATGTATTTGATAATTCCGATACCTCGGGATTAAATCTGCCTAGTTATTAGTTGGTGCCATTATTTTACCCTCGACGTGGACTCGCAATTTATGTCCGTATTGAACTTTTGCCTCAATTCAGCCCATGTTCCAAACCGAATTTAATTTTATATGGCTGAGAGTGAAGGTACAAGGGCGCAACATTCACTTGCTTTATATATAGATTATAGAAGCCCCAACTTGGACAGAGTTTCAACTCGGATCGAGTTTAATGCACTGTCTGAGTCAATCTTAAGAATTGTCTCAAAATATCGTAAAACTGAAATCGTTATTGCGGTCGATTGCAATGTACACAATTCAGTGTGGCTTCGCAATTCTGGCCAGCCAACACCCGTAGGAAGGGATGTTGAGATATTCGCTGAGTTTAATCACCTTACTCAGCTTGTAAATGAGCCTACAAGAATACCTGGCATTGCAAATCATCCCGCGAACATTTATAATAATTTCTCGTTAAAAACTTCTTTGGGAGCATTAACTGGTCGCTATTGTTTCGTGATACCAACGTGTATGCCGCCGCTGATGCAATAAAGAACATCATCCTCACTCACTCACTCTTTCGCTGATAACAGCACTCTCAGCTTCTCATATAAGTTTGAGGAACGTGCATCTACTTCTCATGTGGAACTCAAACAACCAAATATGTAAAGCACGTTAAATGCTGATCTGGACAGCATAATAAAATGGGGAGAAAACAATCGAGTAGAATTATACGCTTCCAAAACCTAATGCTGTCTCCTGTTGTCTAAACGAATCCTAAATGAATGTACTTGCATCGAGGAAACTGAAAAACTCGCAATTCTCGGTATGTGCGTTCGTTGGATTGACGACATATTTACCGTCGCCAAAAATGCTGCGAAATGTTATGGTTTTCTAGACCGGTGCAAGAAATATTTCACTCCCTTTGATCTAGCTACTATCTACAAGGCTTTTATTCGCCATAAACTTGAGTACAATTGCCATATCTGGACTAGTGCGCCTAAAACTACCTTGCATCAGCTAAATAGAATACAAAACCGCGCGATAAAACTTATCGATGACGTAAACATTGCGAAATAGATTCGCTTGAACACCGTAGGAACGTTTCCTGTTTGTCACTATTTTATCGCTTCTTCAACCAGCGGTGATTAAGAGAAATAGCCAGTTGCATGCCACCTCTCCTTGAATTCAACCGCAATGCTTGTGGCGCTCTAAATGCTCATCAGTTTACCCTTAAGCCCATCTTCGGACGTACAGTAAAATTCAGGGATTCGTTCTTCAGCCGTACAACACGTATGTGGAATGCTTTGCCAAGCTCTGTCTTTCCAAAGCACTATGATCCACAGGCATTAAAGACACACGCTTATAGACATCTCCTCTTTTCTCCAACTTTTCTCCACCTTTTCCTTAACGCCCAAGTTGTGCCAAGCATATAGCCGAGCATTATAAGGGTGCGAACCCCTTTTCGCGTGTGCAAATAATAAAAAAATAGACTTGTTTCTATAGAAATTCTGGAATATGATAATAATGGTTTGGAATTTCGGGAACAAAGCAATTTCTCAAGTGATGCGCATGAAATTCGGTACGTAGGACTAAGATGCGACAATAAGACTTGTTCCTATGGAAATTCTGTGATTCGCATGAAATTCGGTATGCGACTATAAGACTTGTTCCTATGGAAATTCTGGGCTATAGTCATTAGGAACTGGAATTTCGGGAACGAAGCCATTTCTCAAGTGATTCGCATAAAATCCGGATGTAGGTATAAGATGCGACTAAAAGACTTGTACCTATGGAAATTCTGGAATATGATCAGTATGGCCTGGAATTTCGGGAACAAAGCAATTTCTCAAGTGATTATGCTGTGATGAACTGCTTTGTACGCAATTCTGTGTGGCCATTTGGGTGTCTTTTGGGGGTCTTTTGAAGGTGTTTTGGGAATCTTTAAAGGGTATTTTGAGTATATTTTTGGAGTCTTTTGGGAATCTTTTGAGTATGTTTTAGAGTCTTTTGGGTGATGTCCTTTAGGGGTCTTTTCAGGGTCTTTTGGCGTTTTTAAAGGTGCCTTTTGAGGTCTCTTTGAGGTCTTTTGCGGTTTTTTTTTGGGGAGTTTTTGAAAGAGTCTTTGGTTGGTCTTTTGGTGTCTTTTATGGATCTCTTAATACACAACATCAAAAAAGTTTCACTTACACCACGCGTAAAGGCCGAGTCGACGTTAACACCTCGGTACGTTCGTACCGTCATCAGGTTCGGGTTTAGCATTCATATCCCCCAGAATAATTTTTACATCATACTGAGGGCAGGCATGGAGTTCCCGTTCGACTGATTCAAAGAATTCTTCTTTTTCATCATCTGGGGAATCCTCTGTAGGTGCGTGAACGTTTATGAGGCTTATGTTTTTAAATTTGCCCCGCACGCAAAGGGTGCATAGCCGTTCATTAACTGCATTAAAGCCAATAACGATGGGTTTCATTCTTTTGCTGACTAGAAACCCCACCACGAGCACATGATGCCTTGCATGACAGCTGTAATATATGTCTTATTCTGATTTTTGTAGGAAACCATTCCCTGTCCACCGCATCTCCTGAATTGTTGTTAAGTCAGCATTATATTTGGACAGGGTATCGGCTAGCTGCTGTGCAGCTCGAGCTCTGTACAGTGAGCGTACGTTCCATGAGAAAATTCTTAAATCGCTTAGCCGTTTTCGTTGCCGTGGTCGTCGTCGTCGTCGTTCATCGGTGTATCCGAGGCTGATTTTGGGTTCCGTAATAATAATTTTTTACGGGCGAGGTTATTGGCCTCGCGCCAACCTTACTTTGAAGGGACTAGCCCGATCATTCAGCTTATCCTGCATTGGAGGAAAATTACCAGCGGCCACCACGTGGAGGTTTGATCGCACTTCCACCAGTCAGAGATAGTTACGGCCACATGCAATTCTAGAGCATTCTGTGTTATTCCCCCTATTTCTGCTGATGGCTGACCGCCACGCGTAAAGGCTACACGCACTTTTTGGAACCGCTGAGCATATTTCAAGTTACAAAAGGTTCTCTTCACTGCGTGTGCAAACTGACTGCATATTGTTGCAGTATTTTTTATTTTTTGATATTAATGCGAATTAGGCAAAAATTTACCTGTAGTATCATTTTGTATTTTTTGTACTTGGAATTAATGCTCTAGTCCTGACAAAAACGTCGGTGTCGAGTGTCATTTTTTGTTGAAAGCAAATACTTTGTCTTTGTCTTGCACTCTCTGTAAAAACTATCATTTGAAATCTAAAATAAAATTTTTTTAATGTAAATTCTCTAATAGGAGATACATATGTGTGAACCGGGTTAATTTGGAAAAAATTAATATTAAATTTTACAAAAAGTTTTGTCCATCGGAGATACACATATGTTTAAAATTTGAAGAATTTGTACGCAATTCTGTGTGGCCATTTGGGTGTCTTTTGGGGGTCTTTTGAAGGTGTTTTGGGAATCTTTAAAGGGTATTTTGAGTATATTTTTGGAGTCTTTTGGGAATCTTTTGAGTATGTTTTAGAGTCTTTTGGGTGATGTCCTTTAGGGGTCTTTTCAGGGTCTTTTGGCGTTTTTAAAGGTGCCTTTTGAGGTCTCTTTGAGGTCTTTTGCGGTTTTTTTTGGGGAGTTTTTGAAAGAGTCTTTGGTTGGTCTTTTGGTGTCTTTTATGGATCTCTTAATACACAACATCAAAAAAGTTTCACTTACACCACGCGTAAAGGCCGAGTCGACGTTAACACCTCGGTACGTTCGTACCGTCATCAGGTTCGGGTTTAGCATTCATATCCCCCAGAATAATTTTTACATCATACTGAGGGCAGGCATGGAGTTTCCGTTCGACTGATTCAAAGAATTCTTCTTTTTCATCATCTGGGGAATCCTCTGTAGGTGCGTGAACGTTTATGAGGCTTATGTTTTTAAATTTGCCCCGCACGCAAAGGGTGCATAGCCGTTCATTAACTGCATTAAAGCCAATAACGGTGGGTTTCATTCTTTTGCTGACTAGAAACCCCACCACGAGCACATGATGCCTTGCATGACAGCTGTAATATATGTCTTATTCTGATTTTTGTAGGAAACCATTCCCTGTCCACCGCATCTCCTGAATTGTTGTTAAGTCAGCATTATATTTGGACAGGGTATCGGCTAGCTGCTGTGCAGCTCGAGCTCTGTACAGTGAGCGTACGTTCCATGAGAAAATTCTTAAATCGCTTAGCCGTTTTCGTTGCCGTGGTCGTCGTCGTCGTCGTTCATCAGTGTATCCGAGGCTGATTTTAGGTTCCGTAATAATAATTTTTTACGGGCGAGGTTATTGGCCTCGCGCCAACCTTACTTTGAAAGGGACTAGCCCGATCATTCAGCTTATCCTGCATTGGAGGAAAATTACCAGCGGCCACCACGTGGAGGTTTGATCGCACTTCCACCAGTCAGAGATAGTTACGGCCACATGCAATTCTAGAGCATTCTGTGTTATTCCCCCTATTTCTGCTGATGGCTGACCGCCACGCGTAAAGGCTACACGCACTTTTTTGGAACCGCTGAGCATATTTCAAGTTACAAAAGGTTCTCTTCACTGCGTGTGCAAACTGACTGCATATTGTTGCAGTATTTTTTATTTTTTGATATTAATGCGAATTAGGCAATAATTTACCTGTAGTATCATTTTGTATTTTTTGTACTTGGAATTAATGCTCTAGTCCTGACAAAAACGTCGGTGTCGAGTGTCATTTTTTGTTGAAAGCAAATACTTTGTCTTTGTCTTGCACTCTCTGTAAAAACTATCATTTGAAATCTAAAATAAAATTTTTTTAATGTAAATTCTCTAATAGGAGATACATATGTGTGAACCGGGTTAATTTGGAAAAAATTAGTATTAAATTTTACAAAAAGTTTTGTCCATCGGAGATACACATATGTTTAAAATTTGAAGAAAATTGCACTAATTTTTAAAAAATTTATATCGGCACTTCTCGGGCCCAGAGCCCATTCGCTCAAAAATATCAAAAAACTTTTATCCATCGGAGATACACATGTGTATAAAATTTTAAGGAAATCGGGTTAATTTTAAATTTGTATGAGGCCCCACGATCCTGGGGCCCGGCGTCTGTAAAATTTTTACAATGAGTGTTGTCCATCGGAGATACACACGTGTATAAAATTTGAAGAAAGTCGGTTTAATGTTTTTTTAAAAACATGTATGGTGCCCCATGACCCCGGGGCCAGTGGTCTGCAAAATATGTACAAAAAGTCTTGTCCATCTGAGATACCCACGTATATAATATCGTGAAAATCGTGTTAATTTAAAAAAAAAAATTTTGGGGCCCGTGTTATCGTTATCGTGTTAATTTTTTTAGCCCGGGGTTTCCAAAGCTTTTACAAAGAGTGTTGTCCATCGGAGAAACACTTGTGTAAAAAATTTGAAGAAAATCGGGTTAATTTATTTTAATTATTTTTATGTGTAGGACCTGGGTCCGGGCTCTCCACAATTTTTACAAAAAGTGTTGTCTATCGGAGATACACAAGTATATAAATTTTATAGAAAATCGGGTTAATGTTTAAAATTTTTATAAGGGCACCCCTTTTTAAAAGAAAGTGTTGTCTTCAGAAATGCGCATGTGTGCAAAATTTCAATTAAATCGGGCTTTGGGTTAAAAATTGATCGCAAGATTCCACGACAAACCGACCGACCGACAAACTGACGTGTCAAGGGCAAGCGAAGTTAATATAGAGAATTTAAAAAGGCGGTGATTAATAAAAATATTTTTGTTGTTCTTTTAATCGAAAAATGATTTTATTCACTACATAATTATTACTATTAAAAATATAAAAAAATATACATAAACCTATTCATTATTTGATCGATAAACATCTATATCACACAACAGTACACAATTCGTCATTTAACAAACAATATTTATTTACTATTATATAAATTTATATGTACAAATTTAAGTATGTTGTTTCAGTTTCATAAAAACATTAAAAGTAACGTTCAAGAAAACTGTAAGTGTTTTATTATATTTCGAATCCTGGAAAATATATAGAGTATAATAGAAATAATTTGGAATAATTTTTAATACATACTCTTCGTACAACTCGGTATCTTTTGCCGTTGTTTCCATTAACTCTTGCAAGTTATGTATAATAGACACTTCTGTCAATCGAACATATCTCTCTCTGGATCTTGAATCCTTTCGATGTACTAAGTTGCCAATTGCAAAAAGCGATCCAGCTTGCAATTTCGAATCTTTGTGGTACTTGTTGATCAGAATTATATTTTGTAAGTCAAATTTTTCTTAATAATTTTAAAACTTTTTTTAAAAAAAAAAACTTACCAAAAATTCACCTAAACTTTTTAATATATTTCCATTATCCATTATGAAGTCCTTTGTTTGAGCACCAGCTGCAATATTACCAATTATACACAAAGCCTGTTCCTTTACATCCGACGTGTGTTCGGAATCGAGTACCATGTTAACGGCTTCCATTATTTCATCAGAATGATCAGACATAATATCGTCAATATGCAGAGATTTGCTAAGCAGGTTTCTCAGTAAACCAAGTGTTTTCATTACAACTCGCGTGTCTGGGTCATTAAGTAGTTTAAGAATCATATCCATTCCAAGAGAATTAATTATTTTGGTTTTTACGTGTTGTTCAGATTGAAAAGCCATATTCATTAAGGCCCAGCTTCCATTCAAGCGTAACGCAGGATCGGAGTTTTTAGTTAATAAGCATAACATTTCCACTATTCCTGAATCAAGCATTGGTTCTTTACATGGTGAAAATTCTAATAGGAGATTACATATTGTAGAAGTTACAACAGTTAATAGCTCATTAGAAGGTTGTCCAGATAACAACGACATTAATGGTTTCCATACTGAATGATCCTACCAATTGCAAAATTTTAACGAAATAAATTAGCTTTGATTTACAACAATTACTTGAAATGTAGTTCTTAGTTGTTGAACTGATCGCGACAAAGAGTGAAGACATCGCACAGCCGCTAATCGCACCTAAGAACACAAATTTAATAATTTGTCGTTTTTATGATTTCATGTCTTAGTTAATACCTGCGAACTTGTATCACCCAGTCCATCAAGAACTTTGTTCATCAGTCCTTTTGTTTCAATAATTTTTTTTCTAATGTCTTCGTCATTTGCTCCTAGAGACGCAAAACATCTAAACGCAGCTTGCTTCAGTAATTCAAGAGGACTTTGAAGAAGTTGTGATAAAGATTTTATAAGGTGATTGCTAATAGCCGCTAGCCGTTGAAGTTGAGAATCAATCTTATTTATTATTAAAAAAAATTAAGTTACAATCCCAGTAAAATATCCAATACATATATACCTCAGCTAAGTAAGCCAACGTCTCAGCAGCCGATGCTCGTATGTATTGATCGAATTCGTCAGTACACAGACGCGCCAAACATGGAAGTGTTTTATTCATAATCCGAAGGTCATTTGGTAAAAGAGTACCTGACCTATAAACGTATGTTAAACATCTAGCAGATGTAAGCTGAATATCTGGGTCGCAAATTCGAGACAAGAGAGTTGCAAGAATGTCAGGTAGAGAACGGCCTTCGTAACTAAACGGAAAATTTAAAAAAGCTGATTAGTTTTTTTTATTATTCGGCATATTATAAAGGTTATAGACATATTATAAAGATATTTCTCTAATTTAGGTACATTTACTTTTAAATTAAAGAACAAGTAACCGCCGGTAACGCTGACTAGTCCCTTTAAAGTAATATTGGCGCAAAGCTTAGTAAAAAAAACTCTATTGCAAGCACTGATTCATTACGAGAACATTAAAAGGAAAACGGCAAAGCGATTTAAGAATTTTCTCATGGAATATACGCTCATTGTAAGGGTTCGCGTTACACATCAGCTATCCGGTACACTATCTAAACATAAAATTCACATAACAGTAATCCAGAAGATGCGATGGGAAAGACTAATATTACATCAGTCACGCAAAGCATCCTGTGCTCTGCGTTGGCTTTCTAGTCAGCAAAAAAATTAAACCCGTTGTTATCGTCTTAAAAGCAGTAAATGAACTGCTTTGCACTCTTCGCATGCGAAGCTAATATTAATCAAAAAAATTTAGGCAGTATATATATTGGCACCCATAGTTTACTTGAGAAAACTTATGACAATGGATAACGAGTCACACGAAGAAGAATATAAAGAGCTCAGAAATTATAAAACAACACATAAAAATTAAAAATGTTCGTGTAAATTTTCTAATCGGGATACACAATGTGCAAAGTTTGAATAAAATCGAAGAAAATCGGGTAAATTTTTTAAAACCCACAGGCCCAATCTCTCCCAAATTACACATGTGTATTAAATTTTAATGAAACCTGGTAAATTTTTTTAAAAAAAAATTTTGGAGACCCCGGGGCCCGATCATTCCAAGTTTTTTACAAAAGTGTTGTCCATCGGAGATACGAATCTGTATAAAATTTGAAGAAAATCTGGTAAATTGTTTAAAAATTTGTATGAGAGCCCCTCGAACCACGGGTCCGATAACCGTAATTTTTTTACAAAAAGTGTTGTCCATCGGAGATACACATGTGTATAAAATTTCAAGAAAATCGGGTAAATTTTTTAAAAAATTTAATTTGGGGACCGCCGACCACTGGAAACGATCACTTAAAAATTTGTATAAAAAGTGTTATCCATCGAATTCGGAGATCGGAGCCAGTCAGTCAGCCAGCCAGCCAGCCAGCCAGCCAGCCAGCCAGCCAGCCAGCCAGCTAGCCAGCCAGCCAGCCAGCCAGCCAGCCACGGGCAAGTGAAGTTAATATAGAGAATTTAAAAAGGGCATACCTATAGCGATTGTTTTACAAGAAAAAATACTCCTTTCTGTAATAATTGCATAATGAACAATCATGATATACGTGATTGTCGCCGTTTAAAACAACACATTAATGATTCAGATACAGGCAGCGGAACCCACACAAATAAAGCAAATCAGAACAGACCCAATTCTGGTACACCGAGTTTTTAATATGAGCAGAAAATGTGATTTTTGTGATCGCCGTGGTCATACACATTCGGAATGTCAGCTAAAGACCCGGTGGGAACAGAAAAATCAGGGAAACGGATCGCGGTCGAGCCGAAGTTCCCCGACTCGACAACACTAAACAAAAATCTAAATATACTCAAGTAATACGTAATATACCTGGGCTATCTGAAGACGGATTATTAGGAAATGATTTCCTGTCACAAAATTGTGATGTAAAGGGACCTGAGCAACTACTAAAGTTTCCTCGCACGAAAACTAACTCTGAAGAGTTCAGCGTCCCTCTGAATTACAATGACAGAAATCCGTGTCGCAAAAGGGCAGTCGAAGTGGGACCAACTACATACAAAGCGAGACCCGAAGAGGTTGCAAAAACCGCTTGTAGCGTCTTCAAGGCTTCTTCTTCACAAGAAATTGGTAATGGAGTCTTCCTTTCTAACAGCATATTGCCACCAGCCCAAAGAGCTTTAATAGGTGCTGTTGCGTAGAATATTTTCTTGGTGCGAGCGATACTACGCTTCCTAGTTGCTAGTGGACTGTAATAAAGATTCGATTTTTGTGTTATTTATGTTTCACTTTTGTTTTATAATTAATCCAAAAGTATAGTAATGGCGTTAAGCAGGCGTAAAAAGAATAACAAGATTTTTACTTCTAAGAACAAAACTTTTTTCATTCAAAAACAAACGAACAGCAACTGACGTCAAGTGCGTAAAGTTGGCAGCAAAACATCGATTCGACTTATCATGACTGGTTTTACATTTGGTATTGATGACAATCGTTAACATTCCGCCGCGCGTTGAAAGATTATATTTTTCAACAGAAGACTATAGCTGATATTATTGGAATCTTCATTTGATGTGTCGTTAGGTAGTGGGCATAACTTGGTAATAGCTCGACGTATTATACCGGATTTGATTTTGACGGAGACAACTCTGGTTCTATGATCGCTTCCAGGATGAATTTCCACAACACGTCCTAGTAACCAAGAAGCAGGTGGTAAACGTTCATCACATACTAGTACCAATTCGCCAATACGAATATTTCGTTTATTAGTACCCCATTTGGATCGTTGCTGCAAAGTATTCAGGTACTCTTTCGACCATCTCTTCCAAAACGAATGAACCATGGCTTGAATTTTGTTCCATCTTTGAAGTTTTCCGATCGTGGCGTTGGATAAATCAGTTTCATTAAGAAACAATTCGTTTGTTCCATTCAGGAAATGACTTGGAGTGAGCGGTGTAAGATCATGAGGGTCATCGGATAGTGGCGTTAACGGTCGCGAATTTAGACAACCTTCAATTTCGATCATAAGTGTTGTTAGTTCTTCAAAATTTAATGTTTGTTGTGCTGTTACTCGCTTCATATGGAATTTTATTGATTTGACTCCGGCTTCCCATAAACCGCCGTGATGAGGAGAGCCGGGCGGTATGAATTTCCAGACAATTCCTTCATTCGTGCAAGATCTCTCAATTTCGTTGGCGTTAGCATTGAAAAAGTTGCGGAATTCTTTGAGAATATTGTTTGCTCCCACAAAGTTGGTACCGTTATCGCTATATATGGCAGATGGTATTCCACGTCTGGCTATAAATCGTTTTAAGGCGGCCAGGAAACACTTGCTGGTAAGGTCGCTAACAACTTCGAGGTGCAAAGCCTTTGTGCAGAAACAAACAAAGACGGCAATATACGACTTGTATTGAGCGGAGCTGCGAGGATTTTGATTGCGAGTCATAAATGGTCCGCAATAATCAAGGCCGATTATATTAAATGCTCGGTTCGGTGTGATACGGTCAGCAGGTAAGTCGGCCATCAACTGCGTCATTGGTTTGGGTTTTAATTTAAAACATCGTATGCATTTATTAACAATTCGTTTCGCTTGAATTTTTCCGTGTACGGGCCAATAAATTTCTCGGACCTTCGCCAACAGGAGTTGAGGACTACAATGAAAATAAGTTTCGTGATTGTAACGTAGGACGTGTGTTGAGAAATGGTGTTTGTCTGGTAAAAGAATTTGATGTTTTCGGTCAAAGGATAAGTTGCCTTGTTGGAGTCTTCCTCCGACACAAATGATCCCGGTTGAATCGATGAATGGAGTCCATGGTCTAAGCAAGCTCTTCAGGTTTACTTCTCCGTTTTTCTGCAGGCTCTTAAGATCATGTAGAAAGGACTCATGTTGTACCATTTTGATGATGCAATTTCGACCACGTAAGAGTTCTTGTGTGGACAAAACAGGTTTTAATGATCTTTGTTGATGCAACTTTCGTACGTTATCAATGAACCTAAGACAAAATGATGCTACTCTTAGCAGTTTAATATATGACGAATAGCGTTGAAATATGCTAAAATCATCCGCTGGTTTTGTGTTGATATGTAGTACGAGTTCAGATGAAATCAATTCTGGAATTTCAATAGACTTTATATCTATATACGTGTTATCAGGTTCATAATTATCATCTGATAAGAACATTGGTCCATTCCACCATAGTTTCAGTTTCATGAATGTACGTATTTCGTTGGGCACGTACCTCTCGATATTACGTCCGCTGGATTTAGAATACCGTTTATGTGCTTCCATACGATTTAAGAATCTAGGTCGTGTACTTCGCTCACTCGATTGGCGATAAATGGTTTCAATAAATTCACAGGTGTTTTTAGCCATGCCAGCACGATTGTTGAATCTGACCATAGCGTTATTTTATCGATGTTTAATTTTAGGTCATCTATTGTTCTTTTAATTAGTCGTGATAGCAGTAGCGCTGCGCATAATTCCAAACGAGGTATAGTAATGCTTTTGATAGGCGCGACTCGACTTTTACTACATATTAACATGACTGAAACTCTTCCATTATCGTCTACACATTTCGCATAGATGCAGGCCCCGTAAGCTGATTTGCTTGCATCAGCAAACCCGTGCAGCTCGATATATTTGTTGTCACTATTAATATAACGCGGTAGTTTAAGTGCTTCGATGGTTGGTATTTCGCGGCGAAAATCTTTCCAAAAATCCGTTTCATGCTGTGGTAGAGGATTATCCCATGTAAATTGAAATTGCCAAAGACGCTGTAGAAAAGTCTTCGCTGTTACTATCACTGGTCCCAGAAAAACCAGTGGATCGAAAATTTTCGCTACCTCGGATAATACAACTCGTTTTGTTACTTTTCGATTTATTTCAAGATAATCAACGTTGAAAGTGAACACGTCTGCTATCGGGTTCCATTTCATTCCGAGGGTTTTTATTGTTTGATTAGCGTAAGTTTTTTCCACATCCATTTGTTGTTCTCGATCTTCTATTTTAATTTGCTCAAGCATTGCCGTAGAGTTTGACGAGAACTTTCTAAGTTTCATTCCTCCTTTACTTAACATGTCTGACAATTGTTGTGCTATTACATTAACTTCCTGTTCAGTAGATGCTCCTGTCAGAACATCATCCATATAGAAGTCATCCATGATATTGGTTGGCAGTTGATAGTTGCTGAATTCGTCGATATATATTTGTTGTAAAGTTCGCTGTGCCAAATGAGGTGCTGCTGACGTACCATACGTTATTGTTCGCAATTCGTAAGTTTGAATTGGCTTCGTTGGTTCATCACGCCATAATATTCGCTGGTATTTTCGATGTCCTTTTTTGATCCACACCTGGCGGTACATTTTTTCGATATCCGCCGTAAACACAGTCCTGTGTTTACGAAACCGTAGAACTATCGAAAATAAATCGTGTGTATAGTTGGACCGACGAGTAATACGTCATTTAATGATAGGCCCGATGTTCTTTTAGCCGATGCATCAAAAACCACGCGACACTGAGTTGTTGAATTAGCTGGTTTTATAATGGCGTGTTGTGGTAAATAAAAGGTATTCGTTTGGCTGTCGTTATCTTCTGTAACTAACTCCATGTGACCCAATCTGATATACTCGTTCATGAACACAATGTACTGAGACTTCAACTCTTCGTTACGCTCAAGTCGTTTTTCTAAGTACATAAATCGTTTTAACGCTGCTCACATTCCTTTTCTTCAGGTGTAAAATTGGCTTGATTTGTCACTATTTCGAGTTGCCATAGTTGTTTTAATTCTTGTTGAAGCATAGTGTCCAATGAATTCATTGTAATATTAAAAGCGAGTGAATCGTTTAATTTATCTTCCATTTTGCCTCCAACTATAAGGCCGAAAACTGTATTTTGGAGTATTGGTAATTCTTTCCTTAAACGTACTTGTTCCATTAAAAGACATTCATAGTAGCATTCTGCTCCACGTAGCGCGTCAATTTGTTGCGAAACGTTAAATTGAGGATCGGCCATTTTAAGATGCGATGGGATTATCCAATTATTAACCTTGGTGTATTTATGTGGTATCTTGCATGTGATGCTAGGCACGACCATAAATTGAAGATATTTTGAGTATGATGTGTTTCGAAAAATTATTGTAGTGTTAACAACTGCTTCCACTACCGTTTTCATTCCATCGATTCGCGATTTCATTCCTTTTACGCTAGTTGAGTGGCTAGTACGACGTGGTAAATGGAGCTTCCTGGACATTTCTTCGGTCAGAAAACCAGATTGCACTGCGGCATCTAACAACACTCGGCACTGATGCTCATTTTCGATGTCATCTTGAATATTCACTATTGCAGTTGACAACCAATTATACGCTTTTTGTGGTGTCGCTGTTGATGCAACGTAAAATTGTCTATTAACAGCCTCATCCGTTATGTGAACATTTAATGATGATTGATCGGCAGCTTTTGTGGGAGATGAAATAGATGAATTATTAAACGAAACCTTTGAGTTTGACGATTGCGTTGATATGCCTTCGTACTGTGCATGGAGCAGGGTATGATGCCTTTTTCGACAGATATTGCACATTCGCGCACGGCAAGTATCCACTGAATGCCCGGAACGAAGACAATTGATGCATAAATTTAGTTGTTCGAATTTTTAAAGGCGATTCGAAACGCTAAGTTGAATGAACTCCAAACATTGTGAGGAGTAATGCAATTTGGATTCACATATCTTACATTGCATATTGTTTGGTATTGCAGCGGTTGCGAACACCTGGCTGGATTCCTTTGAATAACCTTTCACGTACGGCCTTTTTGAATCCTTACTTTGTGATATAGATGTTAGTTTCGGGGTTGATCTTACTGGAGTTGTTTTTGACTCAATGGCTTCTAACACCCGAGCACGATTATATAAAAATTTTAGCATTTGTGTCCACGTTTAAATTTCGTATATTTCAATCGATATTTCCCATAATGACTTTGTTTCTCCGAATAGACGTGATGATATTATGTTAACAATAATTGTGTCCCAATATTCAACAGGTTGCTTTAACGTTTTGAGAGCTGTCAAATGATTAACACAACTATCTATTAATTTATGCATCTCGGTTGATGTCTCCGAATTCATTTTACTGAGATTTAAAATTGCAATTGCATGTTTGTCGATGATTAGTCGTGTATTATTATACCGATTAACGAGTGCATTCCACGCTTGCTTGTATCCTTGCTCTGACAAGTCGATGTTATCCACCAATCTAAGAGCCTCTCCACTTAAATTCCACAAAAGATAGTGAAATCTTTGGATATCCGACAAACTAGTTTCGTCATTTATTACTGATTTGAAAGTATCCCGAAAAGAAATCCAATCATCATATTTTCCGCTAAACATTGGCAGCTTAATAGTGGGTAATTGTACTTTCATTTTTGTTCTTGATGACATTGATACCTTTGGTTTTTCAACATAGTTAATTTTTAATTGTAATTCCGACTTACTTTAACGAACATGGATTCGAAATTATCATGGTACCTTTTCATGTTCTTCATCGTATTCTATAAATTCAAGAATTTCGGTATTTAATTCGACAAATTGTTCATATAGCTTTAACACTATTTCCAATCGCGTCGAAAATTCGTTGGAGTTTGTTCGTTGTTCATCTAACCAAGCTTGCTGTTTAGTTAGTCGTTGTTTTAAATATCCGCGTTTGGATACGAGCGCCTTGATACGATCTGCCTTTACTGTCATATTGAATAAAAATGACAAATCAAGTTCCGTTTAGGTTACCTGCATGCAATGATATTCGATGTCGATAATGCAGTTACGACGAATGAATCGGAGATAATGTAGTAATATTTCTTCGATTTGATAATGCGTAATTAGATTACGATGCGATTAAGTAATCAAGTACGATGCAATTAATTAATTGATTACGATGCGCTATTATACGATTCGGCTCGATTTGACCAAAATGTTGCGTTGAATATTTTCTTGGTGCGAGCGATACTACGCTTCCTAGTTGCTAGTGGACTGTAATAAAGATTCGATTTTTGTGTTATTTATGTTTCACTTTTATTTTATAATTAATCCAAAAGTATAGTAATGGCGTTAAGCACGCGTAAAAAGAATAACAAGATTTTTACTTCTAAGAACAAAACTTTTTTCATCCAAAAACAAACGAACAGCAACTGACGTCAAGTGCGTAAAGTTGGCAGCAAAACATCGATTCGACTTATCATGACTGGTTTTACATTTGGTATTGATGACAATCGTTAACAGGTGCAATAAATGTGACCACAAAGCCTGTAAAAGTCACTAATATAACTTTACAACTGATCCCGGTAAAAGACTACATACTAGTACCTATGAAAACCGAGGACGAGCAAAGTAAAGCAAGCGAGAAAAAAAATTCTCATGACGATTCTGACAAAAGAGAGAGCAAAACGCAAATTGCCTCAACTCAGCACATCAGATATATCTTCCCAGAGTTAGATTCTCTGGACGATCCACTTAAAATATCGCACTATAAACAACTCGAACAAGAATTAAAAATAGACAACAATCTAAATCCTGAGGAAAAAGAGGAAATAGTAGATCTTTGCAATAAGTATAGTGATATATTCCACTTAAGCGGTGACGCATGAAATACCGCTGGTGATGGATCAACCGCCTATTAATCAAAAAATGTATAGACTTTCCGAGATAGATCTATCGGAATTAGGAAACCAAACAATTTTGGCTGAATATGCAGAACATCTGGTAAACCAACTTTGCAATAATCACAATAATACCAACAAAGGAAATTGTCAACTACAACAACGGCACATCCATGCCGCTATAGAAACCATTAAAAGTCGAACAAAGGTAATCCACGAACTTCTGCCAAAATCTAGGCAAGCAAGGTCCCTTTTCAACGGTATAGGAAAAATGTTCCACTACCTTTTTGGTACAATGGATAACGATAATGAACAGGAAATTTAAATTAGATGAAATACAAACCAATGAGAAAAGGCTAGTCGAATTGGATAAACAGCAAATCAGTGTAGTCAGTACCACCCTTCAAAAAATCCAAAAACCATTGAAAACCCTAATGGATAGACAGCAAAACATTGGCTATCAGATAAACGAGATGTTACAACTCACCGAAAATTTCACTAGAATACAACTAAGACAGGAAATAGTAACAAGTATAAGTTTTCGAAATAGAGTCACGGCAAAGTACATTAATTGATATCATATTGGCATGTAGAAATAATCAAATACACCCCTTATTAGTTTCTCCAAATACCCTTTCGACTATTTACAAGAAGTCAAACCCAATATGTAAAAACTGTTTGCCAATTTTATACCAAACGGCTGAAGTAAAATCCCATCTGTTACAAGAAAAGCTAGTAGTGAAAATAACCCTACCAATATTCGCATTACCCAAAATGCAATTTTTTAAAATTCTTTGTTTCCCAATACACCTTTCGGCAGGACGCGACCTAGTACCTGACATCAAATATTCCCACTTATCTGCTCAAACTGAAACTCAAGAGTTTATTCTACTCCATTCCGGTGATGTCCAAAATTTTGTTAAAATCACGCATGGTCTAAACACAACCACCTACGTAGGAAAACTCGAAAGGCCCATAACGCGTGCAACGGCCACCAAAGAGTGCGTAGTTAAAATATTTTTCAACCCACTAAATGATAGTACTCAATGTCACTACCGAATTCAAGTCCCCTCACAAGATTCTTTCATTAAAATGACTAGACCACCTAACACTTTGCTATATTCGGTTACCATACCAACCATAATACGTATACTCTGTTTAAGGAGTTTATTAACACCTAAATTAATCGGTCAAGGTATCCTCACAATAAACCATCCTTGCCAAGTAGAAATTCAAGATCATACAATTTATTATCAGGGAGACGCAATGCCTCCGTCAACGATTATACAACCACCGTATTTCCACATTGTTAATGACGAACTATCCCAACTTAACCTTACGAAACTTATTTCTAATATTTCACATTCCACCCCAACACAACTAATTACAAACACTGATACGAACGTTGTCATACATAAAAGCACTCAATCACTGGAAGAAATCAATAATAAGCTAGATCAACTAAACAAGGATCAAAAATCTATTAATCACCACACCTTGTCCTTGGACTCTTTCTCTATATCCAGTCTGTTAATAATAGGGCTAATCGCATATATTGTGGTTAAAACTTTCCCCATACTTTTTAAAAACCTGCAGGGTAAGATAACGCTTGCAGAAGATGTAGAAATGCAAACTATAGAAATCTCTCCCAATATTTCGGAACTTCGTCAAATCTCACCTTCACGTCTTGATCATTTGGATAGCAAACCTAAAAGCCAACTAACTCAATCACCGACACTGTCAAAAACTGCCTCAATACGTTTAGTAGGGTAAATATTATAAAATAATGTAAGTTTGAATATAGCAAGATATGTCAAAATATTGTTTAGTAAAAATAATCTCAAATACATCAAGTAAAAACACCAACAATTTTCCTAATATAATAAAAATAAATGTTACTAGGTACATATTATTAAATATTCTTAAACCAAAAATATTGCAATATCGTTATTATTTAAACAAAACTGATTTAAATCAAAATTACCTGTCTAAAAAAAATATATATATAAAAATAAAATTTCAAATGAACAAATACAGAAAAAAGCGGTACCCAAAGAGGATAACAATATCGCCTGTAATAAAATTAAAACAACAAAGACAGAAGACATATATTTAACATATATCGTAAAAACAAAAAAAAAAAACAAAAATAATAAGCATTATTAAATGCATTTAAATTAACAAAAAAGTCAGTAAACAAAACTGAATTAAATTTAAATACCTGTCTCAAAAAAAAAAAAAAAATAAAAAGTACAGATAGCGGTACCTTAGGAGGACACCAATACCGCCTACATTAATTAAAATAGATAAAAACATAGACAGAAGACATATATCTAGAATATATCGTTTAAATAAGCTACACAATTTTTTTTAATATATTTAAAAAAAAATATATATAAGTATATTGTATGAATTTAAAAAAAAAAAAAAAAAAAAAAAAAAACGTATTTTCTAAAAAATTAATAATCTAAAACCTTGAGAATTATTCCTCTTCCAAGAATAATCCTCTTATCTAAAGAGGGGAGGAATTGTTACATAAAAATCTCCCTAAATTACCACATACAAAGAATAATCAAATAATGAAATGCAGTTCACACGCATCATTTATATTTTAACAAACATAAGCATAATATTCTCATCTAAAGAAGGGAGGAATTGTTATCTAGAAACCTCCCGCATACACACAAGTGTATAGTCACACAACAAAGATGCACGCATCGCATCTATAATTAGACTAAAATAAATTACACAAGTCGCCTAAGATAACAAACTGCAAGTGATCGGTAGATAACGACACAGACAGTTCATAGGCGACAACCTAATTCATATAGAAGAAGTAGGGCATTTGCATTGTGCCCTACTCTAACACATTATGTAAGATATTTCATGTGTCGATGTTGATGCAACTTATATGTAAAGGGTTTTTCAATAAGAGCACTTCAACTTTTTTTTTGAATAAAACATAAACTGTTCGACTTTTGAACTAACTTTAACGAATTTGAACATATACATATGATACATTTAAGTATTAAACTTGATTTCTTTTGCCCACCGCGTGCACGTTTTACGAAGTCCAATCTTTGAACCCAATTTTCGACCACTCTTTCGCATAAATCGGCCGAAATTCCAGCAATTTTACGTTCAATATTGGCTCTGAGCTCTTGCAACGTCGCCGGCTTATGGGCATAGACCAATGACTTCACATAACCCCAAAGAAAATAATCTAGAGGTGTCAAATCACACGAGCGCGGCGGCCACTGGACGGGCCCATTTCGCGAAATAACATGCTCATCGAACTTAGTCTTCAATAACGCGATTGTATCGTGTGCTGTGTGGCATGTGGCCCCGTCCTGCTGAAACCACATGTCGTCCAAGTCCATTCCATTCAATTGCGGCCAAAAAAAATCGTTTATCATATCGCGGTACCGATTTCCATTAACAGTAACGTGGAGATCGTTATCGTCGATGAGAAAATATGGCCCAATGACGCCGCCGGCATGTAATCCGCACCAAACAGTGACTTTTTCGGGATGCAACGGTGCCTCATGAATCACGTGTGGGTTGCTTTCTGCCCAGTAACGCATATTTTGCTTGTTGACAAATCCTTCTAGCCAAAAGTGAGCCTCATCGCTGAAGATGATTTTTCGGTGAAAATCTGCTCTTAAAGTAGCGGCAACAGAACGATTATTTTGATAAAAAATTTGCACGATTTGCAATCGCTGTTCACATGTGTAGCGTTCCATGATGAAATGTATACTAATGAAGTTTCCAAATGACAAAAGAACAATAAAAGATATGGCGTCGTTCGCCGTCCCTATCAGAGAAAAGTTGAAGCGCACCTGTTGAAACACCCGATATATACATAATTATATTCCTATATTTTTAGCTGTAAGAAATTGTATAAAAGGATAAGATTTTTACAAAATAAAAGTTAAACATACATCCAATCGGAACGTATCTTTTCCTTTCGACTCGCCTTGCTGAGGATTCTGATCCTGGTTGCAAAGCCGCTGGTTGCAGCTTACTGCTTGGCAAACTACACTACACTACACTACACTACCATAATTTGTTCAACGGCATTTTCACTCTCACAGTATTTTAGTTAATCAGTACCAAATAATTACGGACAACTAGTACGTTACCAGTAACTTACCATTACAAGGACCCGTATAAATACGAGTATATTCTCTATATATACATAAATAAATAAACATACGAGTATAACCAATAAACCTCAACAACAAAAAATACTTTAAGAAGTATTAACAACACTGATACTTTAGATTCTAAAGTCTAAAGTTTAGAAGGTATCAACAACAAATAATACTTAAAGAAGTATTAACATCGATAATACATTAACAACAAATACATATTAACATTATTTGAAAAACAATAAAAAAGTATTAACATATTTGTTAATACATTAAACAACAAAAAATAATTAACATATGGGAGGAAGAAGCGATGCCAGAAGACTGGCGAAGAGGCGTCCTGTGGCCCATAAATAAGAAAGGAGATATCACAACCTGCAGCAATTATCATGGTATAACGTTGTTGAGTACCGCGTATAAGATTTTCTCCTCTATCCTTCAAGACAGGATAGCCCTATACGCTAAAGTTATCATTATCATACCAGTGTGGGTTCATCCCAAGCAAATCAACAACTGATCAGATTTATACCATTAAGCAAGTGATGGAAAAATGTCTAGAGCTTCAAAACTCACTGCATCATCTTTTTATAGACTTTAAAACCGTCTATGATAGCATAGCCAGAGTAGAACTTTATAAAGCCATGAGAGAATTCGGCATCCCAAATAAACTGACACGACTATGTAGGTTGACCATGACCAATGTTATAAGCCAAGTAAAAATATCCGGATCACTATCAAGCCCATTCAACATCTATAACGGGCTCCGAAAAGGGGATGGACTGGCCTGCGTCCTCTTCAACCTGGCGTTGGAGAAAGTGATCCGAGACTCTGACGTAACGGCGAGAGGAACAATCGTCTATAAGTCCATTCAGATACTGGCTTACGCAGACGATATTGACATCGTTGCTAGAAACCGAAGAGCTGTACAGGAAGCTTTCATCCAGACAGAGGAGGCGGCACGAAATCTGGGGCTGCACATAAATGAGAGCAAAACTAAGTACATGGTGGCCACGTCTGCGAGTAGAAGATCCAACATTGGTCCCTCAATTCAGATAGTGGAGCGCGAATTTGAAGTATTGCAATCCTTTAACTATCTTGGGTCAACTATAGCAGCCGATAACTCTTGAAATCCAGAAATTTAACTATAACATCCAAGCTTCTGGTTATAAGACAATAGTTATTCCAGTACTTACATGTGGATCCGAGACTTGGGTGCTTAGCAAAAAGCATTCTGACCTCTTAGCCGCGTTCGAGAGAAAAGTTTTACGGAGAAATGTTGGCCCCGTATGTGAGGAAGGACGATTCCGGAGATTCTATAATGATGAGATTTACGAACGTTACTGCGATGTCTAGATCGTGAAGAGAATTAAGCTCGGTAGGATCCGGTGCGCAGGACACCTAGCTCGCTTGAGCGAAGATGACCCTGCTCGGAAAGTCCTTTGCGGTAGTATTTATGGAACACGACAGCGACGCCGGCCGGCGAGGGTATGACAATCGGGACCGGTTGAGAGATTTTTTGCGGGGGTCCACGACCGGACTGCGATTGTTGAGCCAAATATGATGATGAAGGAATAAATGTATATACAAAACAAAATATTGGGTAACAAATATCAAGCTTCGCATTTGTGTGGGAATATGCTGAATTGCAAATTCACATTTATTAATGAGAATATTTTTATTTTATACCTAGCTTTTTGCTTAACATTTTATCCACTACGGTTGGTACCTTTGGTCTTCACTATTATCCTGTGACGGAACATCCTCCGGGGCCTCTATGAAGCGACGTAGTAAGGGAACCATGGTTGGATTTTGTACTGACGATGGTGTCTGCTTTTTCTTGCAATAGTAGGTAATGGAAATTCCAGTGGCTATAATAAAGCAATAATCCCATATAAGACCAAAATTCAAAATTAATCTGCTGACGTTCATATGTCCTTATTTTTGTGAGATTGGTTGGAAGTTGATTTAAGTCTGTTAGAATGTTGTTGACTTCATGACGCGTCACAACTCCGTGAGTATTATTTTGGTGTGTTTCATTTTCGGAATGAAAAAATAGGCTCTTAAGATTCATCGTAGGCTGATAAGATGCTTCCATTCGTGTGTTAAAGTTTTCAATCGAGTGTATGGTTGTCAATCCATCAGTAATTGTGCACGCCTTGTGTACTGTTATAGTTGCAATTCCGCTTATAGTTGTGGTTGTCACTTCCTTATTACAGACGATGTTTATTGTGTGAAATTCTTGGGAGATAAAAATCCATGTACTTGGACCTTGCTTTTATCAACTGTATGTCACAAGTATCTGCTCCTTTGGTCATGATTAAGGAAATCTCGCAAGTTGTGGGTTTCATTTCAGTGTTCCGAATCATGTTTTGAATAATACATAGATATTCTGCAGGTTTAATAGCTTTGAAGGTAGAAAGTTCGCCTCCAGACATTGGGTAGTAGGACTCCCTATTTAAACTCATCAGAAATAGTTCACTTGATGGTTGTAGGTATGCATCAATGTCTTTATGCTTAGTTGGGATAGCGATCGGTTTAATGATTTGATATACCTTGTTGTTTAGTAAGGACATCGCTTCGCAATTGTTGAGTAGTTGCTGTTTCAGTTGTAATACCGCAGGCCTGCAAAGTTGTCTTAGTTGTATCCATCCGTTATCCTCTTGACATGATTTAACTACCTGTTCAATAGCCGCGTTATACACTTCATCTTCTAACAATAACGAGATTGAAGTATGATATTATACATCATTGTTGGTGTGATAGTTGTCCGATATCAATGTTCTCAAAGTATATTCCTGTTGTAGTGTTTAGAGGGGTGATATCAAAATTTGAACCTTTAATTTCTGATGAACAATGATCAAACACGCTTAAAAGTGGAATCATGGTGTACAACAGTAGCTTGGATTGGAAGCAGGGTCTTATTTTCCCTTTGTTGGTTTTAGGTTGGGGAATGGTCTTCATCGTAAGGTTGGATTCATGGCTAACAGTGGTTGACAATAATGTAGTAAGCCTGGTAGCCGAGTTTGTGCATTGTTCTGTTGTGGCACTTTGAATTGGAAGAGGTGCCAACTTCGCTATTGGCCTTTTTATAAGGGCCCTTCCGGGCAATGAACTTCTGCAATTCGTCCAGTTATCCATCTTGATGGGTGAATGTTTTTGTCACGAACAAGCACTAATTGTCCCAACTCTAAATCTTGTGTTTTTGTAGTCCATTTTGTCCGTTGTTGCAGTTGATGTAAATATTCTTGTGACCAATTATTCTAGAAGTCTTCTTTCATTTTTTGGATTAATTTCCATCTTGTTAATGAATTTATTTTCTCTTCGAAAGTATAGGCTTCTGGTTGCATTATTAAGCTTTCTCCAATCAAAAAATTACCAGGAGTTAGAAAGGTTGGATCAGTTGGATCGTTGGTCAAATGTTAAAGTTGTTGCGCCTATCACTCTTTTAAGATGGTTTTTTACAGATTTTGCGGCGGCCTCCCATAATCCTCCGAAATGTGGTGCTCCCGGCGGTATGAAATGCCATTTAGTTCCGTGTTCGGCGAGAGAGATTGAAGCCATTTGTTCTACCGTCTTCAATGTTTTTAATTCAATCAACTTGGTACCCACAAAGTTGGTACCATTTTCGCTAAAAATGTCCGTGTATATTCCTCTACGTGATGTGAAGCGTTTATAAGCTGCTATAAAGGCATCTGTAGTTAAATCGCTGACTACCTCAATATGGACACACAAAAATCGCTAAGTAGCCTTTGTATGATTTATTGCCTCTTCTCTTTGACATCCTTACACTGAATAGTCCGGCGTACTCCAGAAAGATGACATCTTAACATTTGGCAATTTGTTGTCGGGCCAAATTTCTTCCATTTATGATCCAATATTTTGTCCTTATGTGGGCAAGTGTTAACTGGGTGCCACCGTGCATTGTCGATGTATGACTTTCTTGAATTATTAGGTTTATATTGGATGTGATTGGGGAAGAATTATTGGATGTTTTTCATCAATTTAACCAAGCAGTTAAATTACGTAATCGACCACCAAATCTTAACAAATCGTTGTTTAAAAAGGGTGAACGTGACAGCATGTTTGATTAAATGAGAGAGAGCCTCTTTCATTTCTTGTGGTGAAATTAAGTTGTTTGGTTCATATTTCACTAGCTTTAGCTATTCTATTATTCTACTATTCTCTAAATTTTCTTTAAATTTGAATGTTTCACGTATAGTTCATCAAAGACGTCTTTCATGCTAGTTTCCCTTGTTGTGTTGGATACTGCTACTTGTTTTTTTTCTGGAATATCTTCAGGATATATTTCTAACTTCTGCGTTGGCCAGTCTTGGGATTGTTTGCTAACCAACTTGGCCTATTCAACCATAATTGATGTTTGCCTAGATGTTTCGGTTCCAGCACATTCAGCTGGGTTTTCTGTTGACTTAATATAAGTTCATGATGATGGGCTCGTTAGAACATGAACCTCAGACACTTTGTTTGCCACAAATGTTTTGAAGGTCTTGCTTTGATTGACGAAAGTACGATCTTTGAGTCTGGCCACGTATATGTTGTTATATTTGGAATTCGGAAGCTTTTTATTACCTTTGTCATTAAAATCGCAAGTAGTAAGGCGCCGCACAGTTCTAATCTAGGAATTGTTTGCTTCGACTTTATTGGTGCGACCTTTGATTTTTGATATTATTAGATATGGTCGTGGGGAATCCTCTGTGCCGTTCCTTTGGTAGGCGTATATTACAGCGGCATATGCTAAATCTGATGCATCGCAAAAACCCGTGAAGCTCTATAACAATTTTCAATAACAATTTCAGATAACAATTTTCTTTTGGTAGTGGCCTCTGGCTTTGTACCTTTTATGTTTATCTTGAATCCGAAGGTATCTGTATCAGGGCTCCATGAAGGGCCAAGTGTTTTTATTGTGTCATCTAAGTTTATATCCATCGTGCCAATAGCTTGATAGTTCCGTGGTATTTGTTCTGATATTTCTAGATGGTTACTTGTTCATTTTCTGAACTCAAAGCCTCCCCTTTTGAGTAATTTTATTAATTGTTGTTGTTCCAGCTGTGCTTGTTTAACAGAATCACTGCCGGTAAGTACATCATCTACATAAAAATCGTGAAAAGCGATATCGGCTGCTTTTGGAAACATATTTTTTCGTCGTTTGCTATTGTTGTAATGTACGTACGGCTAAGTTTGGAGCACTCGCTGTTCCAAATGATACCGTCGTTAGTTGGTATTCTAGTATTAGTTCGTGGACATTTTCCCTCCAAAGTATTTTTTGATATCTTTGATCATCATCATGTATTCGTATTTGGCGGTACATTTTGTCGATGTCTGCAATATTGTGCTTCCTTCATCTTAACAATATTGATACTAATTCCTCCTGTAGAGTTGGCCCAACTAATTGTTGATCATTGATACTCTTGTTGTTACTGGTTTTTGCTGATGCATCGAAAACTACTCGTAACTTCCTTTACAACTGCATGATGTGGGATAAAGTATTCTTCAGTGGATACCATCTCGTTTTCACATAGTCGCATGTGACCTAATGTAATGTATTCCTTGATGCATTTTTTGTAGTAGTTGGCAAATGTTGGGGAAGCTGCAAACTATTTCTCTAATTGCAAGAATATGGCAAGGGCTCTGGTTTTTTTCGTTCCAAGGATTGGTGGATTGGTGTTGAATGGGATGTGAACCTCATATCTTCCACTGTTGTCACGATGATAGTTTTCATCGTAATTCGTTAGAAATTGCTTTTCTTCTTTTGTTAGTAATTTTTTCCATTTGTACTTCTTTTATTTCCCAGAATGACTTTAATCTGTTGTCTAGTTCCGCTTTTGTTATCAATCATTGAACCGTTTTTGCCTTGTTTTGGTGTACTAGTCCACATATAACCCATCCGTATTCTAATATTATGGTAGGGTACTAATCTGCGGCCAGTAATATGTCGATTTTGTTTGGCGTTTTGTAATTCGGACCAGCCCATAACAAGTTACTAATGTGGGACCATTTCCAAGCATTAAAGCTTTGCTCCGGCAGGTCTCCGACTAGTTGGTCTACTATTAGTGCACTTACTTCAATTTTAAATTTTGAAGAGAATCTGGACTTGATGTCAAAGTTGATTCGCTGGTCTGAAACTCGAGATTTGCTCCTCCTATTCCTTTATATTCAACCTGTTTTTTTGCTTTGGAATTTTTCGCTGCTTTATAAGTTATGAATGATGCTTGAGATCCTGGATCAATTAGTACTCTAAGCAATTCTGGATAAGAGCCTTTTGTTGGAACCTTTATTAATGCTGCGCTCAAGATCACTTGCGCTGTTGTAACTCTATTATTTGCCATATGTGTCTCACCATTGGTGTTGTTCTTTGTGTTGATGGGTATCGTGACTGTGGTAAGTTGTTCTGCTAAGCTAAAGTTGTATTTGTAGTAACGCCTTCTTTTGTGTGGATGAGGGTATGGTGTTTACGCTTGCACACTAAACAAACTCATCCTTGAAAACTTGTGTGTATCTCAACATGCTCTACAAAGGTTCATCATGGTACAAATTTTGTTGCGCTCTATTGTTGACATTTGCAAAAATGATTTGCACGTGTCAATGTTGTGTGATCCTTTACAATTCACGCGTCTGTTTATAACTGCTGCTAGTGTTGTAATGGCTCTTTGGGGTTGTGGTTGGCTGCTTATTGGTTGATGTCGGTTGATGTTATTTCCGATTGAATCTAGTGATTGGAAACATTTTTCCAAAAACAGAAAAAATATATTCAGATGTTGATTCTCTTTGGGATCTTCTAAGGTTGTCTCATAAATTCGGATGGTCTCACTGTCTATTTTTTATTTTGTAAAATGTGAATGATTAAGGCATCGAATTTTTCTTGATTCTATGAGTGGATAATTGTGTTATTCTTATGCACCAGTTTTTCAAAGGTGTCTGAGAAACCTTTCCATTTCATGATGTCACCATGGAAATGTGGAATTTCTATGTTTGGTAATCGGACTTCCACTGTGTTGTTGTTTGTTTAATAATGACTATCTTCATTCTGATTTTTATCACAATATCATCTTGTTCTTGTCTTATGTTGTTGTATTGCTGTTCCATGAAGTATCTTAAATTTGTCTCATCTTCGTCTGAAGGCTCCAAAAGTATCTTCTCTACGGAGTCCGTGATCTGCTCCATCACCCTTTCAATATGTTTCAGGGCAAGCTTCAATGCTGGTGTCGGTTTATTATCATGCACGGCGTCTTCCGCTGTTCTTATTTCTCTAGTCAGAGTTCTTATTTTAATTGTCTGCAGTTTTATCATCTAGTCGATCTCTTTTCTGTTGGTAATATTTGTGGTTGTGCAATTGGTGTCGAATTGTTGTTGTGTCCTCTTCGATATTGTCTTCTCGATGTCGTCTATAGGTGGCTCGTGGTTTAGAAGTTTGCGCGATTCATCAATTAGGAGGTCGTAAATCTCTGCAATCTTTTTTCTGGTTTTTGCATATGGATGATTTTGGTTTAACGGTGGTTCCATGTTTCGGATGATTTCATCCGAACACGGTAACTTCTAGGTTCAGGATGGTTTTTCCGTGACTTCTGTGTGCTAGTTGACTGGAAGTGGTTGGCTCTAGTTGGTTGATGGCGGTGTATCTTCCAATGGAGTTGTAAATTCCGTTGTTGGTTGCCAGTTACTGATTGGCTCTAAGGAACAATGGTGGTATCTTCTAGTGGACTTGTAAATTCCGTTGTTGGTTGCCAGTTACTGTGTGAGGAGTCAATTCGGCAACGAATTCACCCCACACATTTTTTTCATCATTCATGAAACTGAAAACGCCGACGGCATCTCTGCTCAGACGCAGGCCGACTGCACTTATCCACTGTATGAATGCGATTAGGCCACACCTCCATTTTTGGGACACTGATCAACAAAAATACAATTACGAGTATTGAGTAACCGCGCCTCTACTGCATCCACCAAAATGTAACAACAGGAGAGGAAAAGAGACAGTACATATTCCATGCAAACTCTGTACGCAGTCGGTAGAAGTCAACAGATGAGCTCAACCACCGAGGAGCGTTGAGCAACAAAGTGATGTATACACAACGACGTTACAATTCTATGCACGAACACAATAGCCACAGTAGACAAACTACCCTACAACAACAAAACATAAAGGGATTTTTGTCAACATTTTGCAAACAACGATGTCGTTGAGCGCATAGCCACAGTGGGCAAATTGAAAGGGAAAATACAACAACAAAACACAGGGGGATTTCTCGCCAACATTTCGATAACAGCCTGCAGCGTATATATACAAGCGACAAAAATAAGAACAACAACAACACGGCATAACGCATACGCAATGCAGTTCCGATGAAACTAACCCTGGAAAGGAAAAAGAAAAACAGCATAGCAACAACGGTGATTTACCGAATGGAAAATATGGAAAAGGAACAACCCGGTTCAAAGTTTTAAACCGCTTCAAGTCCTATAAAAGGGGACACAGTCCCAGCACACAGCCTCTTCTTCTTCGGACAGACTCCTGATAGTGAACCGAGCTTAGCATCCTCCTTTAACTGGTCAAAACACGTAGACATAGCGACTCCTGATAGTGAACCGAGCGTAGCATCCTCCTTTCACTAATCAAAACACATAGACACAGCGACTCCTGATGGTGAACCGAGCGTAGCATCCTCCTTTCACTGATCAAAATACATAGACACAGCGACTCCTGATAGTGAACCTAGCGTAGCTCAGATCAGTGAACCTTTCACTTATCAGTGGACACACGAGACTTTGGCAGCGAACTGAGTGTAGCATCCTCTTTCGCGGGTCAGCATACTGAAACTTAGCAGCTCTTGGCAGCGAACGGAGCGTAGCATCCTCTTTTCGCTGGTCAGCACTTGGACGTAACGGCTCGACTGACAGTAAAGTGATCGTAGAATCCGTGCTCACTGGTCAGATTATTCCTACGCAGATGATTTACTTCAATCCCGGTGGACCAAGGCATCAAAACCACAGGAAACACTACGTAGAATCTAAGACTTAAGTCAAATTATTTCATAATCATTTTTTCCTTTGTTTTTTTAAAAGAAAGAAATAAAACATTGAATTCAGAGTTCCTAACAAAACAAATCTTTATTGTAACGACCCTTATATCAACGAACCCTGGTCACACTGAGGATACCCCGCCTGGGAAAAACCTCGTTACAATTGGCGCCCGAACAGAGACACTGAAAACAAGTAACAAGCGAAGAAAACCAAATTAGCCAAGATGGTGAAAACGAGTTGGGTCTATAATATAATTGGGACGAGATGTGACCTCAAACGACGAGCTTGGCGGAACTGGAAGCAAGGCACCAACGTAACCCGTCACCAACGCCCCACCGCTATTAAATTTGTTCGACGCGACAGAAGGCGAGAAAGTTAAAACACCGGGGTTAACAGTCCCACCATCAAATCACACTTCAGCGTTCACAGACCGAGCACCGAACCGAGGAGCAACGGCAACACCTGGTACATCATACGCGATGGTGATCGACCAAGTAAGAAAATGGTCAGTTCGTTACACGGAGGCAAAGACCCATTATCATTCATCGAAAGACTCGAGTAGCTGGCCCACGTATATTCCTTAGACAAGGATTTACTTCCGCGAACTATGCCCGAATTGCTTCGTTACCGTGGACTGACGTGGTTCCGGAGCAACAATCAGAGATGGCAAAGCTGAAGGGCATTTAAGGGAGATTTCCTAAAATTATTTTTGCCCACCAGATACTGGGAACATCTTGACGACGAAATTCGCCAACGACGCCAGACAGGACACGAAAGCTTCAAAGATTTCGTAATAGCGATGCAAAACTTGATGAGGCATGCAGATTACACAGCGGTACAACAGGTAGAAAGGATATTTAGAAATTGTCGCCAGGAGTACCAATACTACATTAAACGAAAAAATTTCGATTCACTGAACGACCTTATGGAACTGGCGGAGGATTTTGAGAGTACAGCTGGAATGTCAGGACCAAGTAGACCCACCCACCGACCAAAACCGATGGAGAGAAACTGCATGGTAGCACGCGACGTCGAGAGACGGATAAGCGTAAGGACAGCCTGCATGCGATGCGGACAGGACGGACACAGAAGACGAGATTGCCAAAATCAACAAATTTTCTTCTGCTAGGACTGCGGCCGCCGAAACATAAGAACGACAGAATGTTGTCGGAGACAAGCGGGAAACGACCGAGGGGCCCGTCGGAACAGAGGTGCGGCCGAATCCCAGATGATGGCACCTCAAACACAACAAATTGTTTACACTTCGACGCAACTCGAGTCTACGCCACCATCATCCTAGGAAACGAAATTGTCAGAGACTTTAGCTTTGCTTAAAGAAGATTTCCAAAAATTCGATAAACTACCAGCGGTATCTAACATCACAGAACACAAGATCCTGATGTACGACGAGCGACCAATCAAGCAACGATACTTTTCCCGTAACCCGGAAATGCAGGAGATAATCAACTCGGAGATAGATGAACTTCTAGCGAAAGGCTGCATCAAACCCTCGCACAGTCCTCACAGCCCACCTATAGTACTCGTCAAGAAGAAGACGGGAAAATGGAGGCTTTGCGTATACTATCGTGAACTCAATGCACAGTCAATACCCGACGCATACCCATTGCCCCGAATCCAGCACATTCTGGAACGACTGCGAAGCGCTCGGTATATAAGTAGCCTAAGAACTGGCAAATACCCATGGAGAAAAACAGCAAGAAATACACTGCCTTCACAGTACCAGGGCGCGGCCTATTTCAGTGGCGAGTGATGCCATTTGGGTTGCACTTTACACCGGCTACATTTCAGCGGGCATTTGATCGGGTTATCGGACTGGAGATGGAGCCACACGCATTCGCATACCTCTATGACATCATCATCATCGGGAGGACTTTTGAGGAACACTACGCAATCTACGCAAGGTGTTCAGACGACTACAAGCGGCCAACTTAAAGATAAATTCAGAGAAGTGCGAATTCTGTAAGACAGAACTGAAATACCTGGGACACGTACCTGAAATACCTACTGACACGTAGTCAGTAGAGAAGGAATTCATACTGATCCAGAAAAGGTCGCAGCCATCAAGGAACTACACCCACCGCCGTTTCGTCCCTGACTTTTCGGAGACGACACGACCACTGAACGCCCTATTCAAAAAGGGAAAACATTGGAAGTGGACAGAGGAACAACAAACAGCGATCGACCAATTGAAAACCAAACTGACGGAAGCCCCAATCGCCATGTCTTGATTTTTCGCAAAAGTTTTCGCTCCAGACAGACGCCAGAGACTATGGCCTAGGAGCAGTGCTGAAGCAGGAACTAGACGGTAACGAACGCGTAATAACATACACCAGCCGACATCTCAACCAAGCTGAAAAGAACTATTCCCCCACAGAAAAGAGGGCTTAGCGATAGTCAGGGGAATTAGGAAAATGCGGCCATACATAGAAGGGTATCAGTTCACGGTAATAACAGACCACCTTTCTCTTAAATGGTTAAATTCCATTTCAAGCCCTTCCGGACGAATCGCACGTTGGACACTCGAACTTCAGCAGTACACATTCGACGTTTAATACAGACGTGGAAAATTGAACGTCGTAGCAGATGCATTGTCACGACAACCACACGACTTAATGATGGCAAATTTCGAAGACAACACACACACAAGTCCCAATTGTAGATGGCTGGAGAGAAAAGAAAACCAGATCAGATCAGAGAAGACCCCAAGAAGTATCCCGACTACGTGATAGAAGCAGGGCAACTATATCGCCACATAGAACAGAGAGCTGGAGACGAAGACACAGCGCCTTGGAAACTTTGTGTCCCCAACGCACTTCGTGACCAAGTTCTCAGGGAGAACAACGACAACCCCTCGGCAGGACATCTAAGCATCCGGAAAACAGCTGCGCGGAGATGTGGACGTTATTACTGGCCATAAATGTTCCGCGAAATCCACAAGTATGTCAATCGTTGTGAAAATTGTCAACGCTACAAGCCAAATCAACAGCAGGCAGCAGGAAAGGTGCTCACGCAGGTGGCAGAAGAACCATGGTCCATGGCCATGGCAACCACAGACGGACTACAAAAAGCGTTTCGCGAACGCATACTTGCACGATATGGGTTACCCAAAGTCCTCATCACCGATAACGGCGCCCAGTTTACAAGTAGAACATTTCGACGATTTCTCCAGAGAATGGGGGTACGGCATCAATACACCGCCCCATACACCCCGCAAAAAAATTCGACCGAAAGGGCAAACCGTACTGTGAAGACGATCTTCGCACAACTGTCCGGCACACAACAGCGTACACGGGACGATAAGATACCTGAAATCATGCTGGCAATCAACAATCAACAGGGTAGAGAGCCACGCCTCTCACACAGTCTGTTTGACGAAGTCACAACCGGAACCGGCACACTGCCCAAAACACCAGATGACAGAGCGAAACAGTTATCAGAAGTCTTCGTGATATTTCTACAAAATATGGAACGGGCAGCAGGAGAGCAGGCGCGACATTATAATTTACGACGACGTCCCTTGAAACCGGAAGTCGGGCAACTCTTCCTGGTCAAACAGCATCATCTGTCCAACGCACTCGAAGGATTTGCCAGCAAGCTCGCACCAAAGTACGACGGGGCTCGTTTCACCTGTCATTACAAAACTGAGGTTATGCGGCCAGACGAAGGAGCGTACCGCAATTCCACCAAAATTCCCCAACCGACACATGTAAAGGTACATACCGCAGGGAACAGCAGCCACACAAGAATCCACCAACAACAGGCCAGAAACATGTTCGGCTACACGGAGATGACAACAAAGTCCTGAAACAAGTTTCAACACAGGCAACGAGACACAATGTGTCAACAACAACCCAAACTATTTAAGCAACAACATCCTAGAACAGACAGGGACATCGGCCAACACAACATGTAATAACAATTAAAAAATTAGCAACAGTAGTAGCAGTAGCAGCATCGATCGTACCAGTAGTAGTAGCAGTAGCAGCAGCGATCGTAACAGCAGTGGCAACCGTAGAAAATGCAACAACAGTGGTAGCAGCAAACAGCACAACAACACTAGCAGCAGCAGCGCCAGAAACAGTGCAACCGGCGACGACAGAAGCAGTGACACCAGCAGCAAAGACGGCGAACGGAGGAGACGTACTGGTACGAACCTCGGGAAACGCCCCGGCAACCGCCAACATCAGCCGGCACAAAAACGTCAGAAGGAAACCCCTATAAGAGAGGACGCGGCAAGAGACACCCAAACAGAGGACAACGTCCAAATCAAGGGAGAAGTCGCCGCAGCAGATTGTCCCCAGGGTCTACGGGAGAAGATCGACCAGGCAAGATCGAACCTCAAGACGAGAGGATGGCGGAGAATAAAGTTCTCCCACCACCAAGATAACACCTTGTTCACGGCCATCGTGACTAACACCGGAAGAATCAGCGTTGTCCGGGAGGTGTGAGGAGTCAATTCGGCAACGAATTAACCCCACACATTTTTTTATAAATATGTATATATATACTACACTAAAAACCACATGGGAAAATTATAATTATAATGAGATCATTTCTACAGCAACATTCATGAAACTGAAAACGCCAACGACATCTCTGCTCAGATTCAGACCGACACTGGGACACTGATCGCAATCAACAGAAAGACAATTACGAGTATTGAGTAACCGCGCCACCAAAATGTAACAACAGGAGAGGAAAAGAGACAGTACATATTCCATGTGAACTCTGTACGCGGTCGGGAGCACAGAAGCGTAGGCAGAATCTCAACATAAAAACAAACGCATGCACAACACCAACATCCACTAAAACAGCACAAACGCAATCAGGAACTAATGATCAAAAGTCAACAGATGAGGTCAAGGACCGAGGAGCGTTGACCAATAAGACAAACGGAATCCCCTACAACAACAAAACATAAAGGGATTTTTGTCAACATTTTGCAAACAACGATGCCGTTAAGCGCATAGCCACAGTGGGCAAATTGAAAGGAAAAGTACAACAACAAAACACAGGTGGAATTCTCGCCAACATTTCAATAACAGCCTGCAGCGTATATACACAAGTGACAAAAATATGAACAACAACAACAACACGGCATAACGCATACGCAATGCAGTTCCGATGAAATTAACCCTGTAAAGGAAAAAAAACAGCATAGCAACAACGGTGATTTACCGAATGGAAAATATGGAAAAGGAACAACCCGGTTCAAAGTTTTAAACTGCTTCACGTCCTATAAAAGGGGACACAGGTCGGACTCTATGATCAGGCTGGGTTTCAATACCTCTTGTTGTGTCACTGTCAGCGAGATCGCAGCAACGCCAGATCTACAGGGAGGGTGTGCCGACAATTAGTAGATCTGGTCGTGTTTGTCGAAGGAAGGCGGTTAGAGCCGATGAATCGTTCACCTCGAAAACTCTGTCACTTTGAAAACTAACCTATGGGTATGGTTTCGGATACAGTTTGTGCAATTGGAAAGCGACATTAGTAAACAAATTACATACATATTACTTAAAGCTGACATGGAATGTTCATAATCGATTCGACTTTTATACTATTACGCACATTCATGGCAACTTTGTGAAATGGCATTAATAAAAAAATGTAACTGAAGTAAAGTTACTTTAAAAAAATTTGTTTTAATTCCGGCCAACTTGCCAGAATGAGACTTAGAATAAAAAGAAACAAAACTTTTACACCAGTGAAAAGAAATGAACTTTATTTGCTGTTGGTTGAACCAAGTCAAAACTAAATCTGAATCTGTACTGATCTTACAATTCTAATTTATAGATAAACCTCGGTTGCCAAAGAATCATGCGTATTGCATACGGACTCCGAAGGCCAAGATACAAAGCGCGTGTAGACTATTAAGTTATTAAATGAACGGATGGTCCAGCTACGATTCTGGCCACCTGAATAAACAAACGATTCTGCAATATGTAAGACTACGTGATCAAACGCGAAATTACGGATGGTCCAGCTACGATTCTGGCCACCTGAATAAACAAACGATTCTGCAATATTTAAGACTACGTGACCAAACGCGAAATTATGATTAGGGTTTTATTCAACAAAGTTGTGCGCAACTATGTTGCTCTATATTGCGCATACGCAACGTGTTTGCACAGCTGCAGTCATAAACTTTGGAATGTTAATAGATCATAAATTAAATACAAAGCAAGCATTAATCGATCATAAATTAAATATAAAGCACGCGTTGCAGAGTCGTAAACTTAAGGGATGGTTATTGATTAAAGACATTAGAATATATTTTTAGATGTCTGGGGACCGAAAGGGCAAACCGTACCGTGAAGACGATCTTCACACAACTGTCCGGCACACAACAGCATACACGGGACGATAAAATACCTGAAATCATGCTGGCAATCAACAATCAACAGGGTAGAGAGCCACGCCTCTCACACAGTCTGTTTGACGAAGTCACAACCGGAACCGGCACACTGCCCAAAACACCAGATGACAGAGCGAAACAGTTATCAGAAGTCTTCTTGATATTTCTACAAAATATGGAACGGGCAGCAGGAGAGCAGGCGCGACATTATAATTTACGACGACGTCCCTTGAAACCGGAAGTCGGGCAACTCTTCCTGGTCAAACAGCATCATCTGTCCAACGCACTCGAAGGATTTGCCAGCAAGCTCGCACCAAAGTACGACGGGGCTCGTTTCACCTGTCATTACAAAACTGAGGTTATGCGGCCAGACGAAGGAGCGTACCGCTCACGTGGGAGAACTTAAGCAATTCCACCAAAATTCCCCAACCGACACATGTAAAGGTACATACCGCAGGGAACAGCAGCCACACAAGAATCCACCAACAACAGGCCAGAAACATGTTCGGCTACACGGAGATGACAACAAAGTCCTGAAACAAGTTTCAACACAGGCAACGAGACACAATGTGTCAACAACAACCCAAACTATTTAAGCAACAACATCCTAGAACAGACAGGGACATCGGCCAACACAACATGTAATAACAATTAAAAAATTAGCAACAGTAGTAGCAGTAGCAGCAGTAGCAGCAGCGATCGTACCAGTAGTAGTAGCAGTAGCAGCAGCGATCGTAACAGCAGTGGCAACCGTAGAAAATGCAACAACAGTGGTAGCAGCAAACAGCACAACAACACTAGCAGCAGCAGCGCCAGAAACAGTGCAAGCGGCGACGACAGAAGCAGTGACACCAGCAGCAAAGACGGCGAACGGAGGAGACGTACTGGTACGAACCTCGGGAAACGCCCCGGCAACCGCCAACATCAGCCGGCACAAAAACGTCAGAAGGAAACCCCTATAAGAGAGGACGCGGCAAGAGACACCCAAACAGAGTACAACGTCCAAATCAAGGGAGAAGTCGCCGCAGCAGATTGTCCCCAGGGTCTACGGGAGAAGATCGACCAGGCAAGATCGAACCTCAAGACGAGAGGATGGCGGAGAATAAAGTTCTCCCACCACCAAGATAACACCTTGTTCACGGCCATCGTGACTAACACCGGAAGAATCAGCGTTGTCCGGGAGGTGTGAGGAGTCAATTCGGCAACGAATTAACCCCACAAATGATCAAAAGTCAACATATGAGGTCAAGGACCGAGGAGCGTTGACCAACAAGACAAACGGAATCCCCTACAACAACAAAACATAAAGGGATTTTTGTCAACATTTTGCAAACAACGATGCCGTTAAGCGCATAGCCACAGTGGGCAAATTGAAAGGAAAAGTACAACAACAAAACACAGGTGGAATTCTCGCCAACATTTCAATAACAGCCTGCAGCGTATATACACAAGTGACAAAAATATGAACAAAAACAACAACACGGCATAACGCATACGCAATGCAGTTCCGATGAAATTAACCCTGTAAAGGAAAAAAAAACAGCATAGCAACAACGGTGATTTACCGAATGGAAAATATGGAAAAGGAACAACCCGGTTCAAAGTTTTAAACCGCTTCACGTCCTATAAAAGGGGACACAGGTCGGACTCTATGATCAGGCTGTGTTTCAATACCTCTTGTTGTGTCACTGTCAGCGAGATCGCAGCAACGCCAGATCTACAGGCAGGGTGTGCCGACAATTAGTCGATCTGGTCGTGTTTGTCGAAGGAAGGCGGTTAGAGCCGATGAATCGTTCACCTCGAAAACTCTGTCACTTTGAAAACTAACCTATGGGTATGGTTTCGGATACAGTTTGTGCAATTGGAAAGCGACATTAGTAAACAAATTACATACATATTACTTAAAGCTGACATGGAATGTTCATAATCGATTCGACTTTTATACTATTACGCACATTCATGGTAACTTTGTGAAATGGCATTAATAAAAAAATGTAACTGAAGTAAAGTTACTTTAAAAAAATTTGTTTTAATTCCGGCCAACTTGCCAGAATGAGACTTAGAATAAAAAGAAACAAAACTTTTACACCAGTGAAAAGAAATGAACTTTATTTGCTGTTGGTTGAACCAAGTCAAAACTAAATCTGAATCTGTACTGATCTTACAATTCTAATTAATAGATAAACCTCGGTTGCCAAAGAATCATGCGTATTGCATACGGACTCCGAAGGCCAAAATACAAAGCGCGTGTAGACTATTAAGTTATTAAATGAACGGATGGTCCAGCTACGATTCTGGCCACCTGAATAAACAAACGATTCTGCAATATGCAATATGTGCGCAACTTTGTTGCTCTATATTGCGCATACGCAACGTGTTTGCACAGCTGCAGAGTCATAAACTTTGGAATGTTAATAGATCATAAATTAAATACAAAGCAAGCATTAATCGATCATAAATTAAATATAAAGCACGCGTTGCAGAGTCGTAAACTTAAGGGATGGTTATTGATTAAAGACATTAGAATATATTTTTAGATGTCTGGGGACCGAAAGGGCAAACCGTACCGTGAAGACGATCTTCGCACAACTGTCCGGCACACAACAGCGTACACGGGACGATAAGATACCTGAAATCATGCTGGCAATCAACAATCAACAGGGTAGAGAGCCACGCCTCTCACACAGTCTGTTTGACGAAGTCACAGCCGGAACCGGCACACTGCCCAAAACACCAGATGACAGAGCGAAACAGTTATCAGAAGTCTTCTTGATATTTCTACAAAATATGGAACGGGCAGCAGGAGAGCAGGCGCGACATTATAATTTACGACGACGTCCCTTGAAACCGGAAGTCGGGCAACTCTTCCTGGTCAAACAGCATCATCTGTCCAACGCACTCGAAGGATTTGCCAGCAAGCTCGCACCAAAGTACGACGGGGCTCGTTTCACCTGTCATAACAAAACTGAGGTTATGCGGCCAGACGAAGGAGCGTACCGCTCACGTGGGAGAACTTAAGCAATTCCACCAAAATTCCCCAACCGACACATGTAAAGGTACATACCGCAGGGAACAGCAGCCACACAAGAATCCATCAACAACAGGCCAGAAACATGTTCGGCTACACGGAGATGACAACAAAGTCCTGAAACAAGTTTCAACACAGGCAACGAGACACAATGTGTCAACAACAACCCAAACTATTTAAGCAACAACATCCTAGAACAGACAGGGACATCGGCCAACACAACATGTAATAACAATTAAAAAATTAGCAACAGTAGTAGCAGTAGCAGCAGCGATCGTAACAGCAGTGGCAACCGTAGAAAATGCAACAACAGTGGTAGCAGCAAACAGCACAACAACACTAGCAGCAGCAGCGCCAGAAACAGTGCAACCGGCGACGACAGAAGCAGTGACACCAGCAGCAAAGACGGCGAACGGAGGAGACGTACTGGTACGAACCTCGGGAAACGCCCCGGCAACCGCCAACATCAGCCGGCACAAAAACGTCAGAAGGAAACCCCTATAAGAGAGGACGCGGCAAGACACACCCAAACAGAGTACAACGTCCAAATCAAGGGAGAAGTCGCCGCAGCAGATTGTCCCCAGGGTCTACGGGAGAAGATCGACCAGGCAAGATCGAACCTCAAGACGAGAGGATGGCGGAGAATAAAGTTCTCCCACCACCAAGATAACACCTTGTTCACGGCCATCGTGACTAACACCGGAAGAATCAGCGTTGTCCGGGAGGTGTGAGGAGTCAATTCGGCAACGAATTAACCCCACAAATGATCAAAAGTCAACAGATGAGGTCAAGGACCGAGGAGCGTTGACCAACAAGACAAACGGAATCCCCTACAACAACAAAACATAAAGGGATTTTTGTCAACATTTTGCAAACAACGATGCCGTTAAGCGCATAGCCACAGTGGGCAAATTGAAAGGAAAAGTACAACAACAAAACACAGGTGGAATTCTCGCCAACATTTCAATAACAGCCTGCAGCGTATATACACAAGTGACAAAAATATGAACAACAACAACAACACGGCATAACGCATACGCAATGCAGTTCCGATGAAATTAACCCTGTAAAGGAAAAAAACAGCATAGCAACAACGGTGATTTACCGAATGGAAAATATGGAAAAGGAACAACCCGGTTCAAAGTTTTAAACCGCTTCACGTCCTATAAAAGGGGACACAGGTCGGACTCTATGATCAGGCTGGGTTTCAATACCTCTTGTTGTGTCACTGTCAGCGAGATCGCAGCAACGCCAGATCTACAGGCAGGGTGTGCCGACAATTAGTAGATCTGGTCGTGTTTGTCGAAGGAAGGCGGTTAGAGCCGATGAATCGTTCACCTCGAAAACTCTGTCACTTTGAAAACTAACCTATGGGTATGGTTTCGGATACAGTTTGTGCAATTGGAAAGCGACATTAGTAAACAAATTACATACATATTACTTAAAGCTGACATGGAATGTTCATAATCGATTCGACTTTTATACTATTACGCACATTCATGGTAACTTTGTGAAATGGCATTAATAAAAAAATGTAACTGAAGTAAAGTTACTTTAAAAAAATTTGTTTTAATTCCGGCCAACTTGCCAGAATGAGACTTAGAATAAAAAGAAACAAAACTTTTACACCAGTGAAAAGAAATGAACTTTATTTGCTGTTGGTTGAACCAAGTCAAAACTAAATCTGAATCTGTACTGATCTTACAATTCTAATTTATAGATAAACCTCGGTTGCCAAAGAATCATGCGTATTGCATACGGACTCCGAAGGCCAAGATACAAAGCGCGTGTAGACTATTAAGTTATTAAATGAACGGATGGTCCAGCTACGATTCTGGCCACCTGAATAAACAAACGATTCTGCAATATGTAAGACTACGTGATCAAACGCGAAATTACGGATGGTCCAGCTACGATTCTGGCCACCTGAATAAACAAACGATTCTGCAATATTTAAGACTACGTGACCAAACGCGAAATTATGATTAGGGTTTTATTCAACAAAGTTGTGCGCAACTTTGTTGCTCTATATTGCGCATACGCAACGTGTTTGCACAGCTGCAGAGTCATAAACTTTGGAATGTTAATAGATCATAAATTAAATACAAAGCAAGCATTAATCGATCATAAATTAAATATAAAGCACGCGTTGCAGAGTCGTAAACTTAAGGGATGGTTATTGATTAAAGACATTAGAATATATTTTTAGATGTCTGGGGACCGAAAGGGCAAACCGTACCGTGAAGACGATCTTCGCACAACTGTCCGGCACACAACAGCGTACACGGGACGATAAGATACCTGAAATCATGCTGGCAATCAACAATCAACAGGGTAGAGAGCCACGCCTCTCACACAGTCTGTTTGACGAAGTCACAACCGGAACCGGCACACTGCCCAAAACACCAGATGACAGAGCGAAACAGTTATCAGAAGTCTTCTTGATATTTCTACAAAATATGGAACGGGCAGCAGGAGAGCAGGCGCGACATTATAATTTACGACGACGTCCCTTGAAACCGGAAGTCGGGCAACTCTTCCTGGTCAAACAGCATCATCTGTCCAACGCACTCGAAGGATTTGCCAGCAAGCTCGCACCAAAGTACGACGGGGCTCGTTTCACCTGTCATTACAAAACTGAGGTTATGCGGCCAGACGAAGGAGCGTACCGCTCACGTGGGAGAACTTAAGCAATTCCACCAAAATTCCCCAACCGACACATGTAAAGGTACATACCGCAGGGAACAGCAGCCACACAAGAATCCACCAACAACAGGCCAGAAACATGTTCGGCTACACGGAGATGACAACAAAGTCCTGAAACAAGTTTCAACACAGGCAACGAGACACAATGTGTCAACAACAACCCAAACTATTTAAGCAACAACATCCTAGAACAGACAGGGACATCGGCCAACACAACATGTAATAACAATTAAAAAATTAGCAACAGTAGTAGCAGTAGCAGCAGCGATCGTACCAGTAGTAGTAGCAGTAGCAGCAGCGATCGTAACAGCAGTGGCAACCGTAGAAAATGCAACAACAGTGGTAGCAGCAAACAGTACAACAACACTAGCAGCAGCAGCGCCAGAAACAGTGCAACCGGCGACGACAGAAGCAGTGACACCAGCAGCAAAGACGGCGAACGGAGGAGACGTACTGGTACGAACCTCGGGAAACGCCCCGGCAACCGCCAACATCAGCCGGCACAAAAACGTCAGAAGGAAACCCCTATAAGAGAGGACGCGGCAAGAGACACCCAAACAGAGTACAACGTCCAAATCAAGGGAGAAGTCGCCGCAGCAGATTGTCCCCAGGGTCTACGGGAGAAGATCGACCAGGCAAGATCGAACCTCAAGACGAGAGGATGGCGGAGAATAAAGTTCTCCCACCACCAAGATAACACCTTGTTCACGGCCATCGTGACTAACACCGGAAGAATCAGCGTTGTCCGGGAGGTGTGAGGAGTCAATTCGGCAACGAATTAACCCCACACATTTTTTTATAAATATGTATATATATACTACACTAAAAACCACATGGGAAAATTATAATTATAATGAGATCATTTCTACAGCAACATTCATGAAACTGAAAACGCCAACGACATCTCTGCTCAGATTCAGACCGACTGCACTTCTCCAATGTATGAAAGCGATTATTCGGCCACACCTCCATTTTTGGGACACTGATCGCAATCAACCGAAAGACAATTACGAGTATTGAGTAACCGCGCCACCAAAATGTAACAACAGGAGAGGAAAAGAGACAGTACATATTCCATGTGAACTCTGTACGCGGTCGGGAGCACAGAAGCGTAGGCAGAATCTCAACATAAAAACAAACGCATGCACAACACCAACATCCACTAAAACAGCACAAACGCAATCAGGAACTAATGATCAAAAGTCAACAGATGAGGTCAAGGACCGAGGAGCGTTGACCAACAAGACAAACGGAATCCCGTACAACAACAAAACATAAAGGGATTTTTGTCAACATTTTGCAAACAACGATGCCGTTAAGCGCATAGCCACAGTGGGCAAATTGAAAGGAAAAGTACAACAACAAAACACAGGTGGAATTCTCGCCAACATTTCAATAACAGCCTGCAGCGTATATACACAAGTGACAAAAATATGAACAACAACAACAACACGGCATAACGCATACGCAATGCAGTTCCGATGAAATTAACCCTGTAAAGGAAAAAAAAACAGCATAGCAACAACGGTGATTTACCGAATGGAAAATATGGAAAAGGAACAACCCGGTTCAAAGTTTTAAACCGCTTCACGTCCTATAAAAGGGGACACAGGTCGGACTCTATGATCAGGCTGGGTTTCAATACCTCTTGTTGTGTCACTGTCAGCGAGATCGCAGCAACGCCAGATCTACAGGCAGGGTGTGCCGACAATTAGTAGATCTGGTCGTGTTTGTCGAAGGAAGGCGGTTAGAGCCGATGAATCGTTCACCTCGAAAACTCTGTCACTTTGAAAACTAACCTATGGGTATGGTTTCGGATACAGTTTGTGCAATTGGAAAGCGACATTAGTAAACAAATTACATACATATTACTTAAAGCTGACATGGAATGTTCATAATCGATTCGACTTTTATACTATTACGCACATTCATGGTAACTTTGTGAAATGGCATTAATAAAAAAATGTAACTGAAGTAAAGTTACTTTAAAAAAATTTGTTTTAATTCCGGCCAACTTGCCAGAATGAGACTTAGAATAAAAAGAAACAAAACTTTTACACCAGTGAAAAGAAATGAACTTTATTTGCTGTTGGTTGAACCAAGTCAAAACTAAATCTGAATCTGTACTGATCTTACAATTGTAATTTATAGATAAACCTCGGTTGCCAAAGAATCATGCGTATTGCATACGGACTCCGAAGGCCAAGATACAAAGCGCGTGTAGACTATTAAGTTATTAAATGAACGGATGGTCCAGCTACGATTCTGGCCACCTGAATAAACAAACGATTCTGCAATATGTAAGACTACGTGATCAAACGCGAAATTACGGATGGTCCAGCTACGATTCTGGCCACCTGAATAAACAAACGATTCTGCAATATTTAAGACTACGTGACCAAACGCGAAATTATGATTAGGGTTTTATTCAACAAAGTTGTGCGCAACTTTGTTGCTCTATATTGCGCATACGCAACGTGTTTGCACAGCTGCAGAGTCATAAACTTTGGAATGTTAATAGATCATAAATTAAATACAAAGCAAGCATTAATCGATCATAAATTAAATATAAAGCACGCGTTGCAGAGTCGTAAACTTAAGGGATGGTTATTGATTAAAGACATTAGAATATATTTTTAGATGTCTGGGGACCGAAAGGGCAAACCGTACCGTGAAGACGATCTTCGTACAACTGTCCGGCACACAACAGCGTACACGGGACGATAAGATACCTGAAATCATGCTGGCAATCAACAATCAACAGGGTAGAGAGCCACGCCTCTCACACAGTCTGTTTGACGAAGTCACAACCGGAACCGGCACACTGCCCAAAACACCAGATGACAGAGCGAAACAGTTATCAGAAGTCTTCTTGATATTTCTACAAAATATGGAACGGGCAGCAGGAGAGCAGGCGCGACATTATAATTTACGACGACGTCCCTTGAAACGGGAAGTCGGGCAACTCTTCCTGATCAAACAGCATCATCTGTCCAACGCACTCGAAGGATTTGCCAGCAAGCTCGCACCAAAGTACGACGGGGCTCGTTTCACCTGTCATTACAAAACTGAGGTTATGCGGCCAGATGAAGGAGCGTACCGCTCACGTGGGAGAACTTAAGCAATTCCACCAAAATTCCCCAACCGACACATGTAAAGGTACATACCGCAGGGAACAGCAGCCACACAAGAATCCACCAACAACAGGCCAGAAACATGTTCGGCTACACGGAGATGACAACAAAGTCCTGAAACAAGTTTCAACACAGGCAACGAGACACAATGTGTCAACAACAACCCAAACTATTTAAGCAACAACATCCTAGAACAGACAGGGACATTGGCCAACACAACATGTAATAACAATTAAAAAATTAGCAACAGTAGTAGCAGTAGCAGCAGCGACCGTACCAGTAGTAGTAGCAGTAGCAGCAGCGATCGTAACAGCAGTGGCAACCGTAGAAAATGCAACAACAGTGGTAGCAGCAAACAGCACAACAACACTAGCAGCAGCAGCGCCAGAAACAGTGCAACCGGCGACGACAGAAGCAGTGACACCAGCAGCAAAGACGGCGAACGGAGGAGACGTACTGGTACGAACCTCGGGAAACGCCCCGGCAACCGCCAACATCAGCCGGCACAAAAACGTCAGAAGGAAACCCCTATAAGAGAGGACGCGGCAAGAGACACCCAAACAGAGGACAACGTCCAAATCAAAGGAGAAGTCGCCGCAGCAGATTGTCCCCAGGGTCTACGGGAGAAGATCGACCAGGCAAGATCGAACCTCAAGACGAGAGGATGGCGGAGAATAAAGTTCTCCCACCACCAAGATAACACCTTGTTCACGGCCATCGTGACTAACACCGGAAGAATCAGCGTTGTCCGGGAGGTGTGAGGAGTCAATTCGGCAACGAATTAACCCCACACATTTTTTTATAAATATGTATATATATACTACACTAAAAACCACATGGGAAAATTATAATTATAATGAGATCATTTCTACAGCAACATTCATGAAACTGAAAACGCCAACGACATCTCTGCTCAGATTCAGACCGACTGCACTTCTCCAATGTATGAAAGCGATTATTCGGCCACACCTCCATTTTTGGGACACTGATCGCAATCAACCGAAAGACAATTACGAGTATTGAGTAACCGCGCCACCAAAATGTAACAACAGGAGAGGAAAAGAGACAGTACATATTCCATGTGAACTCTGTACGCGGTCGGGAGCACAGAAGCGTAGGCAGAATCTCAACATAAAAACAAACGCATGCACAACACCAACATCCACTAAAACAGCACAAACGCAATCAGGAACTAATGATCAAAAGTCAACAGATGAGGTCAAGGACCGAGGAGCGTTGACCAACAAGACAAACGGAATCCCCTACAACAACAAAACATAAAGGGATTTTTGTCAACATTTTGCAAACAACGATGCCGTTAAGCGCATAGCCACAGTGGGCAAATTGAAAGGAAAAGTACAACAACAAAACACAGGTGGAATTCTCGCCAACATTTCAATAACAGCCTGCAGCGTATATACACAAGTGACAAAAATATGAACAACAACAACAACACGGCATAACGCATACGCAATGCAGTTCCGATGAAATTAACCCTGTAAAGGAAAAAAAAACAGCATAGCAACAACGGTGATTTACCGAATGGAAAATATGGAAAAGGAACAACCCGGTTCAAAGTTTTAAACCGCTTCACGTCCTATAAAAGGGGACACAGGTCGGACTCTATGATCAGGCTGGGTTTCAATACCTCTTGTTGTGTCACTGTCAGCGAGATCGCAGCAACGCCAGATCTACAGGCAGGGTGTGCCGACAATTAGTAGATCTGGTCGTGTTTGTCGAAGGAAGGCGGTTAGAGCCGATGAATCGTTCACCTCGAAAACTCTGTCACTTTGAAAACTAACCTATGGGTATGGTTTCGGATACGGTTTGCAATTGGAAAGCGACATTAGTAAACAAATTACATACATATTACTTAAAGCTGACTTTGTGAAATGGCATTAATAAAAAAATGTAACTGAAGTAAAGTTACTTTAAAAAAATTTGTTTTAATTCCGGCCAACTTGCCAGAATGAGACTTAGAATAAAAAGAAACAAAACTTTTACACCAGTGAAAAGAAATGAACTTTATTTGCTGTTGGTTGAACCAAGTCAAAACTAAATCTGAATCTGTACTGATCTTACAATTCTAATTTATAGATAAACCTCGGTTGCCAAAGAATCATGCGTATTGCATACGGACTCCGAAGGCCAAGATACAAAGCGCGTGTAGACTATTAAGTTATTAAATGAACGGATGGTCCAGCTACGATTCTGGCCACCTGAATAAACAAACGATTCTGCAATATGTAAGACTACGTGATCAAACGCGAAATTACGGATGGTCCAGCTACGATTCTGGCCACCTGAATAAACAAACGATTCTGCAATATTTAAGACTACGTGACCAAACGCGAAATTATGATTAAGGATTTATTCAACAAAGTTGTGCGCAACTTTGTTGCTCTATATTGCGCATACGCAACGTGTTTGCACAGCTGCAGAGTCATAAACTTTGAAATGTTAATAGATCATAAATTAAATACAAAGCAAGCATTAATCGATCATAAATTAAATATAAAGCACGCGTTGCAGAGTCGTAAACTTAAGGGATGGTTATTGATTAAAGACATTAGAATATATTTTTAGATGTCTGGGGATTTGTGGGTATGTCACTCCTCCCCCCTTTGGATTGAGGCACGTCCTCGTGGCTAAATTTAATATTACGATTCGTATGATTCTTTGGTTTTACAATGTTGAGGTATGTATATATAATGATAAGAAGAATACATATTATATTAAAAATTGCTCCTGCGTAAGAAGTATGTTTTACCAATTTTTTGTGGTTTAAATGTAATTCTTGTAAAGTAATGTTATCTAATATATTTTTATGTATAATTTTGTCGATTTCTGGTAAAATAAAATCTTCATTTTTGTTGTGCCAAGTGGCTTGAATTGTTCGGTTATTTAATTGGATTTTATAATTTTCAATTTTAATTAAATTATTACCAATTACTTTTGTTTTTACTAATCCACAGTTATTAATTAATTCTTGTTTTTTTATGTTTTTGGTGATTATGGAATTTTCGTTTAATCGAACTATTTCTTCTATAGTATTTATTCTGAGATTACAATTCACTTTATTACTGTTCATTACATTTTTAATGCATTCGTTGTTAATCGGAAATAGTTTGCCATTTTTAATTATCATAGTATCATTGTTTTCTAGAATAAATTTTTCGTTTATGTTGTCAAAATCGAGTTCTTCAAATCGTTCGTTGGGAATAGGAATGATTTTATATATTAGTTTAGGATCGGAATATATAGGTAAGGATAAAATAAAAATTAGTAATTCGTTTTTCTGCCATAAGGATATTTTGATCGTTTCTAACTCAATGGTATTGATTGAACCTGAAACTATCCTGTCTGGGTGGTTTCGTTTTCCGGATCCCTAGAATTATTATGGGTATTAGATTTCTTTTTCCTACGAAAATCATATTTAAACTTTTTCCTAGTCCTGCCTTGTTTATCTACTCTAACAACTACATGATCTCCTTCTTGTTTAATTGGATGTTTTATTCTAATAAACGGATTATTTGATTTAATATTTCTTTTGTTTTTCAAATATTTTGTATCTACTTCGTGTTCTTTTCTGTTCTTATTAATATTGTTTATTCTTTTTTCTTTAATAATTTGTGGGTCAACACTGGGTTCTTTGTTTTGGAAGAATATCTCAAAAGGACGTCTGTTAGTAGAAGTATGTATTAAGGTATGATTATATGTGAATATTATTTGTTCAATTGCTAATAATTTTAATTCTTTGTCTGATCCTGTATTTATTAACCTTAATTTTTCATTAAGACTACCATGTAGCCTTTCAATGTCGCCAATTCCTGTCTTGCCTGTTGTTATTTCTATATTAATCTTTAAATCTTCTAACCATTTTTTCATAAGTTCGTTTATTAAACATGGATCTTGGTCCATTTTGATTGTTTTTGGTACACCCATTGTATTAAATACTTTTAACAAAGCTCTCTTTGATTCTAACGTGTTTATCTCTGGTATACCTTTAATTTTTAAATTCTCATCTATTAATTGGCTCATTTGCGTTGAGTTACAATATTCTGGAGTGCTGATTTCATCGTATTCATATAAACATGTTGCTGGTCTTTTCCTATTATAATTTTCAAAAAATGTTTTTACTTTATTTATTTCGATGAATCTTTTTTTTAAATTTAATTCAGCTCCTAATAAATTTTGACCTATGATTCCTACGAATTTATTATTTTTTATTCTCATTAACATCCATGCCATGGTAGATTCTTTTTCATTGAATTCTAACGGTACTTCCGTTACGATCGCAAATTTAATTATATTTTCATTGTTTAAAGAATTAATTTTGATTGGAACTTTCAATGGAATTCTCGGGGTTTCTAACAGTTGTGACTCATCAAGTATACTTGTTGTTGAGCCAGTATCTATTAGAATATTAAATCTTCTATGATTTATTGTAATTTTTATTATGGGGAGTGATTCTTCTTCCCCGTTATAATAAAAATTTACCTCTTCATGTTTATTTTCAGTATGGTTTACATCCATAGGTTCTACCCTTGGATTCCTATTATTATTATTGTTAGTATAATTATTATTCCTATATTGTCCTGAATTTAATGACCTTTGATTGTTATCAAAATTTCTAAAATGTCCCTGTTTGTTGTTGTGGTTTCTTAATTGTCCTGAATTCTGTGGTCTTGGATTATTATAATCATTTCTAAAATTATTCTGGATTTTAGTTATTCGTACCCCTGTCCTTTGAGTTTTTAAATTTGGTTTCCCAAATACAATATTATAATTTTCTTCTACTTTATCTTCATATTCATTAAGCAATTTATATTTTATTCCATTTAAAATTATTTCCTTATTTTCGTAATCAATTTTACCGTGCAAAATATTTAAAATGTCATTGCCTAAGAGGATATCATAATTATCACTGAATTTATGCACGTATAATTTTAGTTTTCCTTTTAAGGTGCCTATCGCGTCAATCAGTTGTATTTTATTCACTTTTATATTACCTGTCATTGTTTTAATAGTTTTAGTTTTTGTTTTTAACTCGGGTGTTTTTAGTAAATTTGGGTTTACATAACTTTGTGTAGATCCGGTATCTACTAACACTTTTATTTTTGGTCTGAGACATTTAATTTAATGTAGGGTAATTTTTCTGAGGCTCGTTGATAAAAATTTTCTCCATCAACATCCATTGGTCTCGGTTCACCGTATTTTGGAATTATTGATTGGTTACTATCATTTTCCCTGAATCTTTTCATAGGACTATGATAGTTAGAATTATTATTTGGCATATTAGAATTTTGGTGTTGGCCATTGTTGAAATTATGGAAGTTATTATTGGGATGTTGGGGTCTATAATTTTGGAAATTGTTCTTAGGATATTGGGATCTATAATTTTGGAAATTGTTATTTTGATATTGATATTGAGGTCTATAATTTTGTAGACGTTGATTTTGAGGAACCGAAACTTGACTTAAACGCGGTAATGATTTCGGAACAACAGATGTACTTTCATCTGTTAAATTGTTTTCAATAAGTAGTGAAAAGGCCGCTTCTATTTTCGATACCCCGCGCGAGAGAATTAACGCTTGAAAATGTGGTGGCAAACCATTTCGAAAAACTTCAAAAGCTTGTCTCTCACATTCGCTATTGTACATTGTTTTAAGGGATTCTGCCTCGTTGCTGAGACATATACGGTCCTTAATTCTACATAAATGATTAATTATATTTTTATAGTTTTCCTTAACACTACTCTTATATCTAAAATTATTAAATTCAAGGAGTAATGTTGAGATTTGTGCCTTCTCACCGAATTCTTGAATTAGTGCTGTCCTTAGTTCTTCCCACGTCGAGATTTCTGTCTTCCTTAGCACTGTTCTGGCGTCTCCCTCGATGGTTTGCAGGATATTCATCAAGAATAACCGCTGCTCGTCTTCTCCAAATTCATTTAGATAGCCGCTCACTGACTCGATGCTCTTAATGTATTGCGTCAGATCTTCTTTCCTTCCATTAAATGGTCTTATTGACTTGAGGGTTTTCACAATTATGTCCTTTTTTATTTCCAAAATGTTATTTAGAATTCACTTCGAGATTTTCCTTTTCACAATTTTCACTTGTATTTAATTTTGATTACACAAGTTTAAACGATGTTCGCAATTTTCACTTGCATTTATTTTTTTGTGATTAATTTACAAGAAAAATTTTAACGATGTTTGTAAACAATTTTCGCAATTTTCACTTGCATTTATTTTTTGTGTGATTAATTTACAAAAATTTTAACGATTTTCATTCGTCTTTAAATTTTGCGAACGAAAGTTCTTAATCGGATACCAACAATTGGTATCCTACCGACTGCGCCAAAAATGTAACTGAAGTAAAGTTACTTTAAAAAAATTTGTTTTAATTCCGGCCAACTTGCCAGAATGAGACTTAGAATAAAAAGAAACAAAACTTTTACACCAGTGAAAAGAAATGAACTTTATTTGCTGTTGGTTGAACCAAGTCAAAACTAAATCTGAATCTGTACTGATCTTACAATTCTAATTTATAGATAAACCTCGGTTGCCAAAGAATCATGCGTATTGCATACGGACTCCGAAGGCCAAGATACAAAGCGCGTGTAGACTATTAAGTTATTAAATGAACGGATGGTCCAGCTACGATTCTGGCCACCTGAATAAACAAACGATTCTGCAATATGTAAGACTACGTGATCAAACGCGAAATTACGGATGGTCCAGCTACGATTCTGGCCACCTGAATAAACAAACGATTCTGCAATATTTAAGACTACGTGACCAAACGCGAAATTATGATTAGGGTTTTATTCAACAAAGTTGTGCGCAACTTTGTTGCTCTATATTGCGCATACGCAACGTGTTTGCACAGCTGCAGAGTCATAAACTTTGGAATGTTAATAGATCATAAATTAAATACAAAGCAAGCATTAATCGATCATAAATTAAATATAAAGATTAAAGACATTAGAATATATTTTTAGATGTCTGGGGATTTGTGGGTATGTCACTATAATGATTGTGTAAGTCGGAGTAATGTATATTGATGCTTGAGAAATGATGTGAAACCAAAGTTTTCTGTTTGCGTTCATTATTAGAAATAATGACATTATTAATAACCGTGTAAGTGCCGAGTTAAAAATATGGCGACGCAAACTCGTAGTGCTTCCATTAACAGGCAGAATAGATTTTGCAATCAAAATCCACAACCCAAAACCAAGCAGTGCAGCCGACTGCGCAGTACACATCGCACACAGTCATTAAAGTACGACGGTATCTGATGCCACTATATGATATTTAAAAAAATGTATAAGGGCTTTGCGGCCGAACCCAGGGCCCGATCACTACCAAATTTTAGAAAAAGTATTGTTTATTGGGTATACACATGTGTGTAAAATTTGAAAAAATCGGGTAATTTGTATGGGAGCCCCACGAACCGGGGCCCGATCACTTCCAAATTTTAAAAGAAAGTATTGTCACCGAAAATACACATGTGAAGTGCGTTAAAAATGAATAATTAAAAAAAAATTTGTATGGGAGCCCCCCGACCCCGGGGCACAATTGCTTCAAAAATTTTACAGAAAGTGTTGTCCATCAAAGATACACAAGCGTATAAAATTTGAAGAAAATCGAGTAAATTTTTTAAAAATTTTGTATGGGAGCCTCCCGACTACGCTACCCGAGGTGCCCAAATTTTAATAGAAAGTATTGTCATGGCTGACACATGTGTGCCAAGTTTGAATAAAATCGGACTTTAGGAAGTGTGTTAAAAATTGATCACAAGATTCTCCAAGCCAGCCAGCCACGGGCACGCGAAGTTAATATAGAGAATTTAAAAAGCATTAGACTTTCCTAAACTAACCACAACCGTAGCTTATTATAAGCCGATTTATAGGTTTATAATTTCGGATGTCATGAATTCAGTAATGGCGGTCAGCCATCAGCAGAATAGGGGGAACAACACAGAATGCTCTAGAATTGCAGGTGGCCGGAATTATCTCTGACTGGTGGAAGTGCGATCAAACCTCCACGTGGTGGCCGCCGGTAATTTTCCTCCAAAATCAGCCTCGGATACATTGATAAACGACGACGACCACGGCAACGAAAACTGTGTAAGAATATTCTCATGGAACGTACGCTCACTGTATAGAGCTCGAGCTGCACAACAGCTGGCCTATACCCGATAACAGCAATTCAGGAGATATGGTGGACAGTGAATGGTGTCTTACAAAAATCAGAATATGACATATATTACAGCTGTCATGCAAGACATCATGTGCTCGGGGTGGGGTTTCTAGTCAGCAAAAGAATGAAACCCACCGTTATCGGCTTTAAAGAAATAAATGAACGGCTATGCACCTCCACTATCATACTATGCTGCCGCCAACAAGCATAGTCGAAGTTAGCAGAGCAATAAATCGGCTCAAAAATAATAAGGTCCCAGAAATCTGATGGGATCCCAGTGGAACTGAAAATTCATGAAATAATAGTGCAAGTATGGGATGAAGAAGTTATGCCAGAAGACTGGCGAAGAGGCATCCTGTGCCCCATACATATGAAGGGAGATATCACAAAATGCAGGAGTTATCATGGTATAACGTTGTTGAGTACCGCGTATAAGATTTTCTCCTCTATCCTTCAAGACAGGATAGCCCTATACGCTAAAGTTATCATTATCATACCAGTGTGGGTTCATCCCAAGCAAATCAACAACTGATCAGATTTATACCATTAAGCAAGTGATGGAAAAATATCTAGAGCTTCAAAACTCACTGCATCATCTTTTTATAGACTTTAAAACCGTCTATGATAGCATAGCCAAAGTAGAACTTTATAAAGCCATAATAGAATTCGGCATCCCAAATAAACTGACACGACTATGTAGGTTGATCATGACCAATGTTATAAGCCAAGTAAAAATATCAGGATCACTATCAAGCCCATTCAACATCTATAAGGGGCTACGACAAGTGGAAGGACTCTTGGGTCCTCTTCAACCTGGCGTTGGAGAAAGTGATCCGAGACTCTGACGTGTAACGGCGAGAGGAACAATCCTCTATAAGTCCATTCATATACTGGCTTCTTCCTTTCCTTTACTTCGCGGGGGAGCATAGGGCTTCTACAAACGCCCGCCAACGAACTCGATTTAACGCCTGAGATTTCAAGAGACACCACTCGGTCCCCTGGGATCCGATACTGGCTTACGCAGACGTTATTGACATCGTTGGTAGAAACCGAAGAGCTGTACAGGAAGCTTTCATCCAGATCGAGCAGGGGGCACGAAATCTGGGGCTGCACATAAATGAGAGCAAAACAAAGTATGTGGTGGCCACGTCTGCGAATAAAAGATTCAACATTGGTCCTGCAATTCAAATAGTGGAGCACGAATTTGAAGTAGTGCAATCCTGTAACTATCTCGGGTCAACTATAGCAGCCGATAACAGCATGGAACCAGAAATACGCGCACGGTTGCTTAAAGCCAACAAAGCCTACTATAGCCTGTCAAGACTCTTCAAATCCAGGAACTTAACCATAACATCCAAGCTGCATATATATAAGACAATGATCATACCAGTACTTACATATGGATCCGAGACTTGGATGCTTAGCAAAAAGCATTCTGACCTCTTAGCCGCGTTCGAGAGAAAAGTCTTACGGAGAATTGTTGGCCCCGTATGTGAGGAAGGACGATTCCGGAGACTCTATAATAATGAGATCTACGAGCGTTACCGCGATGTCGACATCGTGAAGAAAATTAAGCTCGGTAGGCTCCGGTGGGTAGGACACCTAGCTCGCATGAGCGAAGAGGATCCTGCTCAGAAAGTCCTTTGCGGTAGGATTTATGGAACACGACAGCGAGGCCGGCCAAGCCTAAGCTGGAAGGATGGCGTAGACCAGGACGCCCAGAGTTTAGAGATGCCAAACTGGATGACATCGGCTCGAAATCGGGACCGGTGGAGAGACTTTTTGCGGGAGGCAAGGACCGGACCCCGGTTGTAGAGCCAAATATGATGATGATGATGAATTCAGTAAAAATATAAGCCACATGTTTGTTTGGCCAAAAAATGAAGGATCTCGTGGGTCTCAGGAAATTTCATCATGTCTAATAAAGTACTTAAACACTTATGCTAAAAACTTTGAAAAAAATAACATGTTCCGATTCCGGGTAATATAGAAATATTAAAACTGTTTAAAGTTTATTGAAACTTGTTCAAATTACGGAAATAAGAGCTAAGTCAATTGAAATTACATTTTTAGTAAGTGGACATAGCTATTTGCCTAATGACTCAGATTTTGCCAGTCACATGCGAAAAAATTCAATTCATTCTTTCACTAGATGATTAGTACAATATAATCAAAACATGTAAAAAGCAAGCCCCGTTTAATTTAATCAAAATTATCCTCCAAAATTTTTTTTCAACAAAACCTTTAGAAAAATCAATCATTAACAGAAAAGTAACCGTTACAGGGTTTCCAGCAAATTGGCTTAAAATACGCTGGATAAAGTTAGAAAGGTCCAAACCTCCAAACCCCACCTCATACAATTCAAATATGACTATAATGAAGATTCAGGATTTAATGCCATTAATATAAGGTAATCTGTAGCAGGATAGACCACAAAGTTTGAAAAATGTAATAAAAATATATGATAACTAACTTTTTCTGTAATAAAAAACTTAAAAATTTAAATACTAAGGTTAACTTTATTTCTTTTTTCAGTTGCCAAATCGATTAACTTCACCAGTTACATAAAAATTGTAACATTACCTACGATTATCTTTTTGCTATTCTTTCTTATTATTTTATATACCGTTAAATGAAAGCTGTATCTATATTTATGCATTTTACAATATAATTTGAATTTATATTATAAAGGGAATGTTAAAAAACAATGTACATTATTTCATCGCATTTCTCAACTTTTTGTTTTATGGAGTTAATCGATTTGTGCACTGAACAGCTCACATGTGTATAAAATTTAAAGAAAATCGGGTACTTTTTTATTAAATTTGTATGGGTGCACACCAACCCCGGGGCCTACCAAATTTTTACAAAAAGTGTTGTCAATCGGAGATACACATGTGTATAAAATTTGAAGAAAATCGGGTACTTTTTTTATAAAATTTGTATGGGTGCCCACCCACCCTGGCGCCCGATCACTTCCAAATTTTTACAAAAAAACGTTGTCAATCGGAGTTACACATGTGTAAAAAATTTAAAGAAAATCGATTACTTTTTTTAAAAACCATAACATAACCGACCCCTGGGCCCGATCACTACCAAATTTTTACAAAAAGTGTTGTCTATCGGAGATATACATGCGTATAAAATTTAAAAAAAATCGGGTAAATTATATAAAGTGAAAGATTTTCTTAAGGTTAGGGAAGTTGCACAATTATGACCGTAATTTTAGATGACATAATCGGTGAGTTATCACCAGACGGATTCCGGAGTTCCAAACCGGAAAGGCAACAGGCCGATCAACCACGGTGTCGGGTGCCGTGTGCCATTATTCAATTTCAATGAAAGGAATGAAAATGAAATAAAACTTACGTGTGAGTGTAAAGATCCAAACCTCGTCGCCAGCGCTGTCGATGGGCCAGAATCCAAGCTGTATAGAATCAAATGCATTAGTAATTTATTAATAACCGATGTTAACTCTGCGCGTATAACTCTGACTGGGGTTTGGAACCCTTACATGGACACTCGGCAAATAGCACTAGGCAGAAATCCGATAAAAAGGAATATACTACAACTATAGTAAAAATGAAAGGATTGGGTCAGCATAAGGCTTAACAGTTCTTTTGGCGATAGCTTTGCTCGCTGCAATTTCTTTACAATTACCGATCGATGTAAAAATACAACTTTATACAATTAATCTAAGAAATAATGATCTTCGTTTGAGATCCCTCACTCTCCGTAAGCAACTGGAATCTTCGTAAAATTTACCTTTCGAAGGTTAACAGCATCCCCTAGGCTACGAGAATATTCTCTGCTACACTCGAGTATGAGATTAGTTAGTTCAAAGTTATGGTGAAACCGTTCTTCTTCGACAAAATTTAGTCGAGCATCACAAGCGAATAAAGTATTAACTTTCTCGCATGGAATGCAATTCGGAAACTTTGCAATAGTTTCTTTTACGGCCCCGACCAATAGCGACCGAAACGTTCACTTTTTCTTTATTATGTCTTAAAATGCCTATAACATGCACATCTACAACTAATCGTGGCACATCATCGTCATACAAAACAACGAAAAGAAAGTCATTGTAAATCTTCTGGAAAGCTACTTGGTATATTTATCTCTTTTATCTTTGGGTGGGTGTGAGAATTTTACTTACCGCGATGAACTTTTCCCAATGCAAATTTAGTTTTTTTCTTTGCACAAGGGATTTGGCTAATTGCCGACCCTAAAAAAAATTCTTGCTAGTCTTGCTGATGATAAAAAGTGCCCCTTTTTTTTTTTTTTTTTTTTTTTTTTAAATTCTATATTTTAACTTCACTTGCCCGTGTGTTTGTGGGTTTGTGGGCTTGTGGATTTGTGTGTCATGGAATCTTGCGATCAATTTTTAACCCACTTCCTACGATTTTATTGAAATTTGGCACACATGTATATCTCCCATGACAACACTTTCTATTAAAATTTGAGGCCCCTCGGGCCGCGGGGTCGGGGGGCTCCCATACAAATATTTTACAAAATTTACCCGATTTTCTTTAAATTTTGTACACATGTGTGTCTTCGATGGAAAACACTTTTTGTAAAAATTTGGAGCGATCGGCCCCTTGGGGACCCCAATATACAATTTTTAAATATCGCTATATCGCATCAGATCATGGCAAAGTATGAGCTCTGTGCTTTGTGAACAGCGCTGTTCGCTGCCGCTACGGCATTTGGTGGATGATTTTGCCACAAAACGAGCACGCAGTGTGTGTGTGTGTGTGTGTGTGTATCCCCGATTAGAGAATTTACAAGAAAAATTTTAATTTTTATGGGTTGTTTTTTTTATACATTACCTTATTGCCAAGGGAGAACTCCCTAAATAATTTGTGTCATGTCAGGGCTATGCCCTGTATTAAAATTAAAATCACATTCCTCACGTTTGTAGCTACTCATAAAACAATTCTTGCACGAATAGTTAACTGGTAATTTAATTTTTTTCAATGTACAGGCTGCATAACACCAGTAGTAATTACTATTTTCGCTATGAGTTAAATTCTTATGATAGCACAAATTTTTTTCTCTAGTTCCTACGGTACACTTTAGAAATACGAGTGCAATGTGTGGTGCACGAAACAATTAGTAACAAGATTGGGATATCTGCTAGTTTAATATTGCAAAATTAACACTTTTATTTAATTCTTCTCGAATAAAACAAATTTTCTCCGCTAGAAAAAAATAAATCAAAAACATATAAATTTATCTTCTATACAGGGTGGCTGAGACCAAGTGTTACCAAATAAAAACTGTAATTTTTTTAATTTTGATTATTTTTTATTGAAATTTCATGGAATATGTTGAAAACATATTACATTTTATGAAAAACATGTTACTGCTCGATCTGACCTCCTTTGGCTCTGATTATTTGATTCAGTCTTCCATAGAAAGCATTGCATGCTGACCGAACGTGGGCTTGCGGAATTTTATTCCATTCTCGAACAAGAGCTGACTTCAATGCATCAACACTTTCGTATTTTTTAGTGGAAACCTTACTCTCCAAAATGGACCATATGAAGAAATCCATGGGATTCAAGTCTGGTGAATATGGTGGCCATTCTTTCGACGAAATCAGCCGCGGAACGCAATTTTGTAAAAATGTGCTGTGTCGCTCGAGCTTTGTGTGACGGTGCCGAGTCCTGTTGGAATGTCCAACGGTTCGTACCAAAGTGTTTACGTGCCCAAGGTAGCAAAGCATCGTTTAGGATCTTTGGTTTACCTTGACTCCATGTTCGATGAAAACCAGAGGAGTGCGTCCATCTGCAGTCACTGCAGCCCAACGAGCATGGCAACTCGTGTGTCCAAATTATCGTTGGACTTGTGCTCTAACCAAGCACGATCATTTTGTTTATTCACATACTGTTGAATGGTGAAAATGTTCTCATCAGAAAAGACAATTTTTGGAATCTCATCACGTTCGGCCAAAGCCTTCAATGCTCGTATTCTTTCAAGCCTAACTTTTTTTTGTGCCTCCGTAAGATCTTGAACTTTTTGTATGTTTTTCATAAAATGTAATATGTTTTCAACATATTCCACGAAATTTCCATAAAAAATAATCAAAATTAAAAAAATTACAGCGTTTTGATTTGGTAACACTTGGTCTCAGCCATATAAAGAATGTTCGAACAAGTGTAAATTTTTTGCCTGATAAGTGTCGATTCTATAGTTTTCTGGATTGGTTAATTGGTTAGTTAGCGGGGTGTAAGTGGGCGTGGCGTCAGTGGCCGGGGTCAGTGGGATGGGACAGCCGGGAAACGCCGGGTATTTCTGCTAGTTTAATATATAAAACTAGCTGACCCGACAGACGTTGTTCTTTCCCACTTTCAATAAATTTGTTTGTGACCGTTTTGTGATCTGGTAAAAAGCTATTTGTTTTGCGATATCGCGTCACAGTATTAGTCACATCAGTATTAGCAGAAATACCCGGCATTTCCCGGCTGTCCCATCCCACTGACCCCCGCCCACTGGACTCCCGCCCTCTGACCTCCCGCCGACTGACGCCATGCCCACTTACACCCGCGTATCATAAATAAGAATTTTCTGAAAAAACCCATACCAGCGCCATCTGCCGGGCTGATTTGTGAATCTAAACCATCCAGGGTGTCACCCAAACGCATACAAAAAATTCATTCAAATCGGTCCAGCTGTTTAGGAGGAGTTAAGTGACATACACACGTACAGTAGAATTATATATAAAGATAATATTATGTAAAACAACCCAAAAAATTTTTTCATGTAAAATCTCTAATAACCAAAAGTATACTGAATTCCACTATTAATTCTGAAATATAAAAACACATACGAAGCACTGCAACCCAAAAACAAAACAACCACAATCGTTAAGCAACCAGCGCTACTCATAGCGCACAGCGCACAACGCACACAGAACACAGTCATTATAGTATGAAATGATCTGATGCCGCTTTATGGGAAAAACAATTTGTATGGGAGTCCCTGTACCCCGCGGCCCGATACCTCGCAAATAATAGAAAGTATTGTCACCGGAAATATACATGTGTGCAAAACTTTAATAAAATTGGGCTTTGGGAAGTGGGTTAAAAATGTATCACAAGATAAATGCCAGTCCGCCAGCCATGTATATTTATGAACACAAATATGGAGAGACCTACAATTTAATGCCGGATCCGAACGGCGAATAAGGAAGCTTTCCGTGATAAGTTATTACTCTCGGACGTTCATCAAACTTTCGCGAGAGGTGGGATACAGTGAAAAATACTTTTGGTGTTACTGGGATTCGAACCACGAACTCCTGGGGTGGAATCGGCTAAGGCGATAGCTGACTGTCACTGTTTCGATTGTCAATTTTGATTATCAACTTCTCTTTGTTCTGCGTAAAGTGATCGCTATTACGACCAGCTGTTGTGTTTTATTGTGATAATTTCTGCTGATAATTCGGCTTTATGCTTATGCGATTTTGTTGTAAGCCAAGCTGGATTAGCCAAAGCAAATGTAAGTAAACCTAACTTAAAATATAAATTGAGAAAAATGTTTGTTTTCTTTAAGGAGTGTTTAGTCGAAAATTTTTCAAGAATCTGAAATATATAATTTATATATTGAATATAACTGATTAATGAATATCCATAGAGTCTTATAGATACATTGGGTTAGGAAGTTCCAGAATATTAGCTTTATTCCTTAAGTTAATTCTGAGCAATTGAACTTTTTTGTAGTCTCTTTCTTCATTTCTCGTTCTGTTCGCCGCATAGAAAATTTGCATTGAAGTATACATTAATGTTCACTTATTTTTTCTTTTAACTTTAATAACTTTTTCACATTTTTTCACTAATCTTTCGATTTATAGTTGAGATGATGCTGACACAACTTCTCTTCCTCAAAATAATTGAACAAAATGTATGAAAGTGACACCTAAATAGCTGTCACCCACAAACCATAGCAAAAAAGTGATAGTCAATTTGATTATCACCTTACGTGGAGCAAACGCATTTATTTTGATGATCAACAATCAACTATCGCCTTAGCCGATTCCACCCCTGCTCAGAAGTCCATGCTCTTATCCACTGAGCCACGGCGCCCACACAAAAAAATCTTCCTTGAAGTTTTTTTTTAATATTCGATATCGATTTCGGAATTAAAATTCCTTCTTCAGTAGTTGATATATTATTATATACTATACCAGCGGAAATACTCGGCGTTTCCCGGCTCACTGACGCAACGCCCACTGACCTCCTACCAACTGACCCCCCACCAACTGACTGCTTATGACATCCCGCCGGTTCACCACCCACCCACCGACCACCCATACGCACAAACGTATTTATATATTGTTATGTATATATGCACATCCCGTAATTATATTAGTATGATATTGATTTTTGTGATGAGTTCAGTACAGTCTGGATAGTGAAACAATAAAGATACCAATAGCAAGAAGTCGTGTTTTAATTGCTGAATGTTAGAAGAACTAAAAGTAAAGATATAACATTTGGCGACGAGGAAAATCAAGAGTTTTAATAAAACAGAAAAGTAAATCGTATAAAAACAATACGCGTGTTGAACTAGCAAAAACCTGTTCTATTAAAAGTATGTGATTCCGTTAGTTAAATTGATAGCGTCGGTCTTGTATAAAGCCGCCTACAGAGAGTCGTATGACGGCGAAAAACGTTTTTGTAAAGCAAAGGGATACAACAGCGAAATTAATGATGATCGGCAACATTAAACCAAATGCTTAAAAGATAATTTTACGGAATATGCTGAACTTATGGATCATTTTTTTTCATTGAATGATGTAACGGAAAAATTATAGCCGTTCTAAACAAACACTTTATACCTGGGGCCTATAACACAAAGTTACAAGTTTACAGGCTTACAAGCACTTGTAGGTTTATGCTAAATTCACAAGTGTAGATGATTTCTGTAACACAAAAAAAAACTTTACAGTTGTAGCAAAGAAAAATTTGCCTTCATATAGTTTTGTGTAGAGAATATCAACTTTATTTATTAAGAGTTTGATTAAAACTATAGAACTACTGTAGATGCATTTTACTTAACACCTATGTCGCCCTCAAGAGGCATATGCGTACGTGACTTCTTATACATAAACTTATTTGCTGATTGGACGCATTTTATGTTCTATCCGCAAGATCATCACATTGTTGTGACCACACACAACTCCTTAGACATGTGCTACGCACATTTCATACTATCCTTCACTTCCCAAACATGTGCTATACACATTTCCCATTTTTTCTATTTCTAATGTTACATCATCCATAATGTAACATTACCCATTTTTTCAATAACCCAAATCCATTATTCTAAATCCGACGACCCACCGCGGCGTCTTCAATCTATCCTTTTATTCCAAATCCTAAATCGGACACCGACGACCCACCGCGGAGTGTACATTCTCAATTGTCCATTGCATTCTCGCATTCGCTTGTTCGTACAACGACTGCGAGAATTGTGATGCGGACACATACAGGTCAACCGAGCGGTTCAGCTTGACCTGCACTAAAAAATGAAGTAACAAAGGCATGTAGGAAGAAATGGAACGATGGATGAAGGAGTCAATTCCAAACATCCGAATAGGACAGTCGTCCTAAACTCTGAACAAAGTCACATTCCAACTCCAAAATAGGCAAGCCGCCTATCAGCTAAAGGGACCGAATTGCAACCTCAGCTAGTTTTCTTTTAAATAATAAAGTAACAGCTAATAATTATATTGTAAAAGTGTTTTATTTTCTTTTCGGAAATTCGGTGGGATAACTGGGATAAAGCATCTGCCCAGTATCTCGACTTTTTTTTTTGTGCCTTATAAAAAAATTTTAAAAAATGTTTTAAATTATAATAAACAAGTGTTTATTGGCAAATAAAAGCAATGAACTCGCCGAAAATTTCTCAATTTTTGTGATTATTCATAAATCTTCAATTAAATTAAATTAAATTAAAAGTCTTGTATACTGACTAACAGACTCTATACAATAAATTACGATTTTCAAAACGGTGATAAAAAGCAAATGGAAGCCTAAATTAAGGTGTTCAGTGAACCAATTCAATTCAATCAATAAGTCATCAATCATCATCACAAGCATCTACTTCACCGACATCATCAATCATCATCAACATAATCACCAGAATCCAACCAACAGCATCCAGCACATCTCAGAGGGCAACATCCAACAACAACAAAAACATGAATTTGTAAGAATTTTATTTTCTTTTTTTTAACTTATAAATATTTTTCTATGCATGTCCAAAACATATATTTCGTGTAAAAAAAAAAGTTTGAACACAATTAACCGAAACGATAACAAAATCTTTACAAAAATTCAGATAAATATACACATAGAAATTTTTTAGTAAAAAATAAGTATTCACGAATGAGGCAAATATAACAAAAGAGACCTTCTCTAATTCTATAACCCATCAAATCCATTCCGATATACTCCTTTTCTTTATTTCCTCCTATTTCCATATTTGACCTTTATGTCAACCCTCAATCTTAACATATCGTTAAGAAACCGGGAAGTTCCGAGGCAGGTCTTAGAGTTAGTCAACGAATCTTTAAATATTGAAGTTCCCCAAGTAGAAATAAAGGACTCAGAGTTAGTTGAAGTTCCCCAAGTATTATTAAAAGACTCAGAGTTAGTTGACGAAACTATAAATATTGAAGTTCCCCAAGTATCATTAGATAAAAAATTAAAAATTTTCAAATTTTTCAATTTAAGCAAGGCTACAGGGAATCAGTTGCTTCATACGCGGAAAGAGCCAATGCGTTGTGCGATTATTAAACAACGCAAACGCAAACACTGAGGATGATTCATCCAACAAAGCAATCCGTTCGCTAAACAGCGCAATGATGCTAAATATTTTTTGCAATGGTTTGAGTCCACAAATAAAACTTCTTGTCAAAAGTGCACGATGTAAAGAGTTTGACGAAGCAGTCGACATAGCGATGGAAGAAGAAAAACTTCTTGCATCCACAAGTAATCGGTACTCAAACCAAAATAACATGTACTGTAAACACTGCAAAACGAAAACCCATAATACCAGTGAATGCCGCACAGTCAGAAATTTTAATTTTAGCCCCGGTGACGCTAGGTTTTTAAATAATACAAGCCACAGACAAAATATACAAACCACCCAACCTTTTGTAAATAGGCCTACTCTTAACTACACTCAGCCATTAACAATGTAGATACCTTCCGCAGTGACATCATTTGTAAGTACTGTAAAAACCAAGGTCACTCTATAGACCAATGCCGGAAAAGAGTTTTTATTAACAAAAGAACTCCGGTAACGAAGATAACTATTCCAATCAGGGAAACTCCCAGCGACCTGGCCCGACAAGCACTCGGAGTCAGGTAAAAGACATCAAACCTTGTGCGTAATTCAAAATCAAAATCAAAATCAAAATCAAAATCGAAATCAAAATCAAAAACAAACTATTCCACATGCAAAGTCTGATAAAATTCCTGGCCATAGTATGCCTAACAGAGACTCAAATCCGGAAAAAGTCCGAAAGCAAACAATAAAACAAAATATTTTGCAAATGAACACCACCATCAAAATCGAAGCCAAAGCCAAATCCGAAGTTCAGCTAAACAAATAGCCAACATCTCTTCTATAAACAGAGCATCTACTTTTAAAAGCGAGACAAAGATAAAGTCTCAGGAATCAAAGGCTAAATCTAATATTATGCTGCTCGATACGGGGGCAAGTCTTAGTTTAATAAAACTCGGAACATTAAAACTAAATGCCGAGGTAAACTTAAAAAATGTTATTGAACTGACAGGTATAGGCAAAACGTCAACGTCAATGCTGGGTACAATACTACTAAACATTGAAATTACACTAGGTCAACATCTCAAACACCCTTTTCACATAGTACCACAAAACTTCCCTATTACGCAAGATGGAATCATAGGTGAAGACTTTTTTAGAAAATTTAATGCGATATTGGATTACAATGACAATATATTTATATACCACTACAAAAACAGACAATTCACAGTAGACTTCAGCAACGAATGTAAGACCCTAACCATTCCAGCTAGAACTGAAAAGTGGGTAAAATATGGACCAATAAAAGAGAAAATGGAACAAATATATTTTTCTCATGAAATAGCTCCACGCGTGTATTCGGCATCAACGATAACAACACCCAAAGACGGTTACGTATTCATATCTATTTTAAATACCAACAACGAAGATGTTAGTATAAAAAACTTAAGCCTTAAGTCTGAAAACATGGACCACTACACAGTGTATAACCTTAACTCGATATCAACCGACCAAGTACTCGAGGAAAGATTAGAAAAACTTTAAACAGAATTAAATCTTATTCACGTAAATCTCGAAGAAAAGCAATCCATAGAGGAAATCTGCAGAAATTTTAATCACTTATTCTTTATTGAAGGCGACTACCACATCAGGAATAAAGCATTCCATTAAGACAGAAAACACTGCTCCTGCCAACATACGCCCATATCGCCTAGCAGAAATCCACAAACAGGAGATAAGAAAACAAGTTAATAAAATGCTCCAAGATGACGTAATTAGACCCAGTACTAGTCCGTGGAATGCGCCACTCCTGGTAGTCCCCAAAAAAGGAGATCAAAAATGGAGAGTCGTAATAGACTACCGAAAATTAAATGGGGCTACAATTCCAGACGCATACCCAATTCCCAATATCGAAGACATTCTTGGGCAACTTGGAGACTCCAAGTACTTTACTACGCTAGATCTGGCGGATGGTTTCCACCAAATTGAGATTTCTGAAGAGGATAAAGAAAAAACAGCGTTTAGTACTACCAATGGTCATTTCGAGTTCAACAGAATGCCGTTTGGTTTACGAAATGCTCCGCCAACCAGACACTTATGAACGTTGTTCTCTCTGGATTGCAAGGTTTTATGTGTTTAGTATATCTTGACGACATTGTGATTTACGGAAAAAATTTGCAAGATCACAACAAGAAACTTAGTGAAGTTTTTAAAGCTCTAGACAAATTCAATCTAAAAATCAAATTATCTTAATGCAAATTCCTTCAAACAGCAGTTATGTATTTAGGACACGTCATTTCAGCAGACGGTGTTAAACCAGATCCCGATAAGATTGCAGCGATTAATAATATCGAAATCCCTAAAACCCAAAAACAAATAAAGTAATTTCTAGGTCTGTCGGGGTATTACCGAAAATTTATTAAAAATTATTCACAAATTGCAAATCCGCTGAATAAACTTTTTCGTAAAGACGTACCTTTAAAAGCACTTGCAGTAGTCTGGGCATTCACATACTTTCGACCATACGTTTTCGGACGCCACTTTGAAGTCATTACCGACCATAAGCCATTGGTATGGATGTTTAACCTGAAGGATCCTTCTTCGAGAATAATGCGCTGGCGCATAAAACTAGAGGAGTATGACTTCACGGTTTCGCATAAAGCGGGACATCTAAATACGAATGCGGATGCTTTGTCGCGTTTAAATGTACCAGAAATTAATGTGGTAGCCCGTAGTCGTACTAAGATGACGCCAGGCGAACGGCAGCAGAACAGTCAGGTTACAGAAATCACAGACCCAGTAAAAATACAGCAAATACTATTCGAATTTCACGACACACCCTTAGGAGGTCATCAAGGAGTTAAACGCACACTAAAGCGTATCAGAAAGGCGTACAAATGGAAAAATATGTACGTATACATAAAGAAATACATCATGTCTTGTGAACTATGCCAGAAGGATAAAGTATATACACGCAACAATCTACCTATAATCAATTCAATAGCAACAACGACACCCATTTATGTAAATGGAAATTTTATGATTCAGGTCAGCATACCGATGGTTAACGAAGAATTTAATCTATTTAGAATTACCCCTCTCCCAACAAAATATCTAGAGCACACATATCGATACGTCTCAACTGGTAGCGAACTCGTTGCCGTTAACGAGAACTACAGGAGATACATATTTTAAAGCATTAATGATTTGGAAAAATGTATCACAAGCGAACCAGAACACTTCGTATGCCAACAAATTTTCGTTATACATAATTATGACATGAATAATTGCATAATACAGCTAATATCAGGAAACCCAAATCCACAGATTTGTGAATATCGAGTATTCCAACTCAAACACGAGTTATGGTTCACGTTGAAGAACAAAAACTCATGGCTATATGTTATGCCAGAACCAAAAAACGTACGAATCATATGTGGCGATACTCCACACACAATAAAATTATCAGACAGCGGAATCCTTAAAATAAAACCATACTGCAAGGCAGTAACGAACGAAGTTTACTTGCAGGCGTCAAATGACATTTACAACAAGGTCCCTATTCTCTATCATTTCCAGGCCATACCCGTAATTGAAAAAATTGATATCCCCAGTAACCTATCCCAAATCTCATCCCATGTAATACATGTTGAAAAGTTAAATTTGGATAAATTCAGTATTAACGTCAAAGATTTAGTAAGAAAAGATAAATCATTTGTAACAATAAAACATGAAACTTTATATATTTCGACCTCTACCCTCATTGCCATATGTCTTATTTGCATATTAATACATGTAATAAAGAAATACTTCAAAATAAAAGTCTGGGTGAACAAAGAAGCAGTAGAAACTATAACAGAAAACGCATAAAAATGTAAATAGAAAAATAAAATGCTCAAAATCTCATATTGTAATCATTTATATATATTTAAATGAAATACATATATCATTATCATTTATCAATTATAAAAATATATAATTATAATTTATCATAATTATCAGTATTGAAATTAAATAAATAAATAAGCAAATAATGTCCAGCAAAAAAAAAATATTACAATATAGACATACTAGACAAGAAAAGTTTGTTTGTATAAACTCCATTCATCGTTCATTGACTTCTACATGCCATATGTCGAAAGTCTTCTCTCCTAACGTCGCGCGTCTTTCGTATTCTAAGGGGGGAGGAGTGTTGTGACCACACACAACTCCTTAGACATGTGCTACGCACATTTCATACTATCCTTCACTTCCCAAACATATATTGCAATAAGTCCGGTTAGGCTTGCTCTGATTGTCCAACATAGTACTAGCCTTTTATAGCTTATGACACGAACTTTCCAACGATGGTAATATTTGATCATAAAATTCAAATCTTACCCCACTATCAAATCAAAACCTTCAACAATTTTTAAAATTTAGTACCCAACATTTTATTTAATTGCGATAATTCCCGATAGGCTTGATCTTATTATCCAACATGTTACTAGTCTTTTATAGCTTATGACACGAACTTTCCAACGATGGTAATATTGAATCATAAAATTCAAATCTTACCCCACTATCAAAACCTTCCACAATTTTTAAAATTTAGTACCCAACATTTTCTTTGATTGCGATAAGTCCCGTTAGGCTTGCTCTGATTGTCCAACATAGTACTAGCCTTTTATAGCTTATGACACGAGCTTTCTAATGGTGGTATTATTTAATAATAAAATTTAAATCCTGCCCCACTAACAAATCAGAAACCTCCAACAATTTATAAAATTTAGTAACCAACATTTTCGTTAATTGCGATAAGTCCCGTTAGGCTTGCTTTGATTTTACATTATGTTACTAGCCTTTCATATCATATGACACGAGCTTTCTAATGATAGTAATATTTAATCATAAAATTTAATGATTTAATTTATGCACATTTCCCATTTTTTCTATTTCTAATGTTAATCCTAAATCGGACACCGACGACCCACCGCGGCGTGTACATTCTCAATTGTCCATTGCATTCTCGCATTCGCTTGTTCGTACAACGACTGCGAGAATTGTGATGCGGACACATGCAGGTCAACCGAGCGTTTCAGCTTGACCTGCACTAAAAAATGAAGTAACAAAGGCATGTAGGAAGAAATGGAACGATGGATGAAGGAGTCAATTCCAAACATCCGAATAGGACAGTCGTCCTAAACTCTGAACAAAGTCACATTCCAACTCCAAAATAGGCAAGCCGCCTATCAGCTAAAGGGACCGAATTGCAACCTCAGCTAGTTTTCTTTTAAATAATAAAGTAAAAGTGTTTTATTTTCTTTTCGGAATTTTATGACACAACAACATAATGATCGTTTTGTTTAAGTAAGTTTTAATGTGCACGATCATTGTTGTAATAGCATTGCATTGTTGCAAGATGATCGTGCTTATGCTTCATGTGTGTGATCATTGTTGCAATATCATTTTATTGTTGCGAGATGATCACGCGCAATATTTTATGTAAGTTTATTGTATAAATGGAGAGTGATGTCACTCTAGAACCCATGTATAACACCCCCTTCCTTAGATACAACCGTCTCGGTGTGTAAATATGAATTAAAATTATTTCTTGAAAATCATAATGGTCATATCAGACACCCACCTTACTAGTGTAAACAACTTCAAAATACACGGTTTTAAATTTTACGACATTAAAAATCAAGATAGAAAAGCTTGTAGTTAAACAGCTATCCAGCTGATCATGCAGTGAAAACTTTCGCGTAACTTTATTCAGGCTACGGATGCTAATACCTCAACTCCAATGCCAAATAATGTCAAACACGAGTGACGCATACAGAAATTAAGGCTGCCTAAAGTCTGAAAAGGAATCTAAGAAGAGAATGGCAGATTCAGAGATTACACAATCCTAAAAAAAAATTTAAAAATGCACAAAGAAGTTGCAAAGACTATTCAACTTCAATAAAGAGACGTCCTTCCATAACTATATTAAAAACTTCTCACCGTCTATGAGTTCAGACAAGTCTCTATGTAAAGCTGCTAAGAACCTAAAACGACTAACTAACGCTGAAGCACGCATACGATGACTGGGCTGCAATAATGCTGAAAAAGGGAATGCATTCGCAAAGCATCTACAAAACGTGTTTATCCCAAACCAGTCCTTAGTTGGGGATCTGCATTGCGATTGATCGGGAAACTCTGACTGCTCAAAACTTGGTTTGAGCCAGTAGCGCAACAATCAGGTTCGTGATGTAGTGCTTGCTCTACCTCCTAGCGGTGGTCCCCGGGCATCTATGTGTATAAATCCTTTATGTTTCTAGTCTAGGTACCAACGGTTAGCACCCTGCGGTACCGAAAAATGCCCGCTACTGAAACCGACACAACGCCTCGGATAAGTAATGATAAAAATGACGACTTTTGGCTATTGTACCCGGACTAAGATTGGTTTTTGGAATGTGAGGACGCTCCTTGACTCAGGAAGTGAAGGACCTCAAAATACCAGATTTGTTCAACTGGAACGTGAGTTTCTTCGATATAATTTGGACATACTGGGAGTGAGTGAAGTAAGATGGTTCGACGCAGTTCCCGTGAATCTGAAGTGGATCTGCTGCTAACGCCAACAGCACGCAGAGGCCTAATTTCCTGGCATTCACATGGTGCTAAGAGCTTATCGGCCATATTTCGGACTAGAGTACGGCGCGTCACGATCATACAGTATTACGCCCCATCGAATCCCTCGACTGAGGATGAAAAGGACAACTTCTACAAGCAACTAAGCGCTGTATTAAACGCAACGCCGAACGGAGATATCGTCATCGTGATGGGGGACTTGAATGCCAAGGTAGACAACGACAACGAAGGACTTAGACATGTGATTGGGAAGCACGGCCTCGGCGAACGAAATGACAATGGTGAGAGATTTGTTGATTTGACACAACACCAACCACCTTCACATAGGAGGCACCATGTTTGAGAATAAGACCTGCCACAAATTCAGCTAGGTGTCAACTGACAGGCAATCACTATCCAACCAAATCGACCATGTGGCGATCAGCCGACGTTTGAGGAGCTGTCTTTTAGACGTCCGAAACAGACGAGGAGGCGATATGGGTATGGTACGGTATCATGACCTTATGGTAGTTACTGTCCAGTTACGTACTGCATCAGTTCAAAGAATCCGCATTATCATCCGGATGCCTAGGTATAACATCGACCGGCTAAAGATCCCCTCAGTACGCCAACAATTAAGGGATCATTTATCGCAAGGAGTGGAAGCAATCAGCATCTCACTGCCGACAACCATCCAATAACATTGGAAGTTTGTGAAAAATGTTTTCACATTTTAAGGGGAAAGTATTGTTGGTAGAAGCCAGGAACGTGGCTTACAGAAGATACCTGTAGGCGGATTGAAGCGCGTAAGCTAGGTGACAAACGTAATTATATTAACAACCTGGCCTCAGAAGAAGAGGAAGCAGCGAGCAGGTGCGATAGCAGAACCGTTTACAGAATCACCAAAGAGCTGGCAGGTGGTCACCGCTCTAGCCAATATCCGGTTAAATGCCTAGATGGTGCCGTACTCGTTTCAGATGGAAGGAGCATTTTTCTACGTTCCTTTACCGTGTATTCGCCAACAATATGCACCCAAATCAAAGAGGAAGAAAGGAATGATTGTAAAGCTCCCTAAAAAAAGGTAGTCTTATGGAGTGCGAAAACTGGAGAGGCATTTGCGTTCTTCCTGCAGTTGCAAAGGTAATGGCCAACGTAGTATTTGAGCGAATTAAGGAGCATCTGGAAGCTACACTCGATGCCGAACAAGCAGGTTTCCGCACTGGATCCTCATCCAGTAGACCACATCAACACCCTGCGGATCATTATTGAAAAGTGCGTTAAATTCCGCTCACCACTGCACCTGCTGTTGGTAGAGAGAGTAGAGAGTTTCCAATATCTTGGGAGTATTGTCTCGACCGAAGGTGGAACCGAACAGAACATAGTCAACCGAATCGGCAAAGCCAAATCTGTGTTTGAAATGATGTCCATGATATGGCGAAGCAATGCGATCAGCTTAAACACCAAGCTGCGACTCTTCCGTTCAAATGATGAATCTGTGCTGTTGTTTGGGTGCAGCACTTGGAAGGTGACCGCTACTATCACAAAAAGATTACAAACGTTCGTAAATAGGTGCCTACGGAACATCTTAAGGGTTTTCTGGCCTAACCGTATCTCTAACGAACATCTTTACCAGAGAACGGGTCAGGAACCAATAGTCACAACCATGCAACGACGGAAGTGGCAGAAGATTGGTCATACACTCCGAAAAGGCGACAATTTCATAGCAATGTAATGGAATCCGTTATCTCATGATTCTAGAAGAACGGGTCGTCCGAGAAATATATGGCGCAGAACAGTTGAGGAGGAGTCACTCACGGCAATTGGGGATGAGTTGGAAAGAGCTGAAGCTCATTGCCAGAATCAGAAAACGATGGTGCGTAGGCGTAGTAGAGGCCCTAGGACCCACAAGGGGATATAAGGCATAAAGAAAGAAAGAAGACCTTAGTTGATCATGAACTTAGTCAGATTCCTAATGCCCCCGTTTTTTAATTTTGTCTTAAGGTAATAGACTTGTACTATGCCGTAAAAATGGTTAAGGAGTTGCCCCAAATTGCAGTCAGACATCTATTACATACGTGTATTACATAGGTCTATTAATTTATAAATTACAACTTTATTAAACAAACAGTAAAAAACAACCTATAAAAATTAAAGTTTTTCATGTAAATAATTCATGTTTCTAATCGGAAATACCCATGTGTGAAAGGTTTGAATAACACATTACTATTATTTCCGTGGTTACTTAAAAAAAATAGAGCCCCGGACCACGGTCCCCAATCACTCAAAGTTTTTACAAAAAGTTTTGCCCATACACATGTGTATAAAATTTGGATAAAATAGGGTTACTTTTTAAAAAATTTAAAGACAGACAAACACACGGGCACGCGAAGTTAATATAGGGAATTTAAAAATAACAAAAGTTCACAAATTAATACTGATTATAACTTTAAATATACACAAAACACTTATTACAACAACACTTGTACTTCACTATAATTCCCTTCGGTGGTAGCTTTAAACAATGAATGAATCCTCTACAGCGGGCGTCACCTTTTAGACAGAAATATCGAGAAAAGACCAGAACATTGTGGCAACTTCCCTTATTTACAACCAACCATTCTCATATGTAATGAGTCATCTTCCAAAAATAAAATAAAACCGATGTGCAATGATGTTCCTACACAAACCGGACAAACCGGTTTGACTTAATTTTTGACACCACCAGTACATAATGATTTAAACTTATAGTCGGTTAATCTTACAGCCTAATAGTACGCTTATGTAAGTGCTTAATTCTAATTCAGTGCCTATTTTTATACGGTCCGATTCTTATTCCTTTTTAGGATAGCGTTTTGTTCATCTACTACTAACTACTTTTCGTAACATTACCCCCACCTTAATTATGTTCGTCCCGAACAGATTCAGCATTCCTTCTGATTTTTACCTTGTCAATCTGTCAATGTGAACATCTTTCATAATACATCTGGGGCTTTCTTGAATCGGATATACTACATCAATAATCCTCTTCCCAAATCTTCCTTCTCTTGGGGCTGTAAAGCCATACCAAATCTCCTTCCTGAAATCCTCAACAGTTTGCACGCAGGTTATATCTTGTTTTCGTCCGGCTGCTGGCATCCACTATGTTGCTCCTTATTGCAGCATGAACAGTAATCATCCTCTGTCTTATATCACTAACGTAGTTCTCCTTTATTGTCGGCTCTACTGGTAGTGATCCACATTCGCATGCTAGGCGAAGTTCTTTGCCAAATACCACCATTGCTGGTGAGTTTTTAGTCGTGTTTTCTACAGCGCTACGATAACCAACCATAAACAACGGTATACAACGATCCCATTTATCTTGGTTGACATTCCAGCGTTCTGTTAAACCTTTCGACCATTCCATCTGAACTTGGCACAGCTCTTGAAAAACTCGTGATTCAAAATTCAGCCCTTTATCGGAACGTAGTTCCAGTTGTACTCCAAATCTGCATATCAAATTGTCCACGAATGCCCTTGCCACGCTGCCAGCTTCCTGACATGATGGGATACGCTTCTGCCAATTAAATGAACTAATCAATGTACACGAGTATATAGCGATTTCCGTCTCATGTTTCTGGAAATGGACCAGCTATGTCCAGTGCTACCCGCTCAAATGGCGCTCCAAAATTTTATTATTGCATTTTTCCTCTAGACACATATGTCGCACGATCGGACCAGTCTTCCACATCTCCACGGCAATTGACCCAGTAGAAGCGACTCCCAACTTTATTGTAAATGAAGCTACTTTATCGGCGGGGAAGAGACAATTTAACAGCGATTCGTATGAAATTCGGTATGTAGGACTAAGATGCGACTATTAAGACTTGTTCCTATGGAAATTCTTTGATAGGGCCAATAGGGTCTGGAATTTTGTGGACCAAGCCCTTTCTCAAGCGATTCGTATTGTTTTAACGCCTGTGGGAAGAGTTACTTGGGCGGAGAGTTAATTAAACACAATTTTTATACTTCTAAATTATTTTTATTTAAATATAATATTTAATGAATTTCTGGTTATATACTTCTAGGGAGGCCCGCTGTCTTTAACGTGGCTGCGACCTCTACTAGATAGCTTAGAATGATAAGTTTATATTATATTTTTATTATAAAATCCTAGGGAGGCCCGCTGTCGTCAGCTTGGCTGCGACCTCTACTAGAATTACTTTCTGGTTTAAACTTCGGAGTAACTCTAGATTATATTATTAAATATTCTAGGGAGGCCCGCTGTCTTCGGCTTGGCTGCGATCTCTACTAGAATGTATTGGATTAACTCTGACTTTTTAACTAGATTTTACTCACCTTTTATATGCTCAAATCCAAACGATCTTTGTCCCCAAATCAAACGCAGTTCACGGATATGCACTCATCAGCAATATAGTGCGATGCACACTATTAACTGCGTAAGCAATTAAATTATTGCACAATATTAATGCATCAGCATAAAATTCGTCAATGGCTCTGGATATAGTTCATACACCCAGCTAATGCCGTTGACGATGTCCATACACCCTTGTTCTCTATACCTACAATTCATAATTGTACTTGACTTTGGATTTCGTGTGTATCCGCCGCCGTATAGCATTGTATTCGTTATAGCTGCAGTGTTGTATATACACAGCATTGAATGCAGAGCGATCGCATGAATTATATGTATTGCTATTTGTTATAGCGGCAGTGTTGTATACACACAACATTGAATGCAGAGCGATTGCATGAATTATGTGCATTGCTATTTGTTATAGCTGCAGTGTTGTATACACACAACATTGAATGCAGAGCGATTGCATGAATTATGTGCATTGCTATTTGTTATAGCGGCAGTGTTGTATACACACAACATTGAATGCAGAGCGATTGCATGAATTATGTGCATTGCTATTTGATATAGCTGCAGTGTTGTATATACACAGCATTGAATGCAGAGCGATCGCATGAATTATGTGCATTGCTATTTGTTATAGCGGCAGTGTTGTATACACACAACATTGAATGCAGAGCGATTGCATGAATTATGTGCATTGCTATTTGATATAGCTGCAGTGTTGTATATACACAGCATTGAATGCAGAGCGATCGCATGAATTATGTGCATTGCTATTTGTTATAGCGGCAGTGTTGTATACACACAACATTGAATGCAGAGCGATTGCATGAATTATGTGCATTGCTATTTGTTATAGCTGCAGTGTTGTATATACACAGCATTGAATGCAGAGCGATCGCATGAATTATGTGCATTGCTATTTGTTATGGCTGCAGCGGCTAACGGGTGACGAGCTCCTGAACATGAAATATTTATGTCCGACAAGAAAAGTGAGCGCGCAGCGTACTTGGCGTACTTCCGATATTGTGTCGCATTTGACGTCGTGGGAAAGAAGATCATATTTAGGAGTGTTGATTTGATGAGGCGACATGAAGTGCGATCACTACAGTATGAAGTTCGGTATGTAAGACTAGGATGCAGCTATAAGACTTATTCCTATGGAAATTCTTGGATAGGGCCAGTCGGGTCTGGAATTGTGTGTACCAAGCAATTTGTCCAGCGATTCGTATGAAATTCGGCATGTACGACTACGATACGAATATAACCCTTGTTCCTATGGAAATTCTAAGAGCTGGCCAATAGGATCTGGAATTTTGTGCACTATGCCATTTCTCAAGCGATTAGTATGAAATTCGGTATGTTGGACTAAGATGTGACTAGAACCCTTGTTCCTATGGAAATTCTGGGATCTGGGCAATAGGGTCTGGAATTTTGTGGACCAAGCCGTTTCTCAAGCGATTCGTATGAAATTCGGTATGTAGGACTAAGATGCGACTATAACTTTTGTTCCTATGGAAATTCTGGGATCTGTCCAATAGGGTCTGGAGTTTTGTGGACCAAGCCATTTCTCAAGTGATTCGTATGAAACTCGGTATGTGGGACTATGATGCGACTATAAGACTTGTTCCCATAAAAATGCTGGGACTTAGCCAATAGGGTCTGGAATTTTGGGGACCAAGCAATTTCTTAAGCGATTCGCATGAAACTCGGTATTTAGGACTAAGATACGACTATAAGACTTATTCCCATGCAAATTCTGGAATAAGGTCATTAGGGACTAGAATTTCGGGAACTAAGCCATTTCTCAAGCGATTTCTATGAAATTCGATATGGACTTTTGGGTGTGTTTTGGGTGTGTTTTGGGGGTCTTATGAGGGTCTTTTTTATGATTCTTTTTGCGGTGTTGTAGGTCTTTTGATAGTCTTTTGGGGTCTTTTATGGGTCTCTTAAGTGTTTTTTGCCCTCACAACATCAAAAAAGTTTCACTTACACAGTGCGTAAAGGTTAAACGCACTGATTTTCTAGAGTCTTGTTAACGGCCAAATGTGTTCTTGATGACCCACTATGTAATTCTAGCAGGACTTCTTTGACTCGGTTCGTTGGTAGCATTTTATACTTCAGCCGAATACCATTGTCTAACCAGTAGTTTATCTTCCAATCTCAATGACTGCCTTTGAGCCCAGTAACTTTTTACTGGAGGACTTACTGTGCCACTCCGGTCTTTCTCCTTGCTCTATCCATTTAAATATTGGAGCAATCGAATGATCGCGCACTTATTCCTACCTTAGCTGCTTTTTTGTCCAGCGATCTTCAATGTATTAGTCTTATCTGTGCAACTACTTCAGAGCACTTCTTTTTTTCTTGCCTTGTACAGTGTTTGTAATTGGGTACACAAGGTCTTCTGGATAATCCATCGGCTTATTGTGCACCATTCCTTTTTAATGCTCTGTCCTGATTGAGTTTGCCTGGAGTCGTTCGATCCATCTGGCCACTTGACCCTCTGGTTCCATAAACTGCATTAGCCACTTGAGTGCTGCATGGTCAGTTCGAAAAAGAAACTCTTGACCATACGAAGGTGGGTCAAATAAGTTACATAATTAATAATTAAACATAATAATTAACACAAATTGTGTCTTCACCTTAAATTTATATTTTTTTTTGTCAAGAACCATCTTTCAAAAGAACGTACCAAAATTTTCAGACAGAGTTGTCAAATAGTTTTGTTGTGGCAGCCATTTTGTATAGACGCTTACGACTAAAAAGGAAAAAAGTTAATTTCGAGTGCTCATTAAACACTATTTTTTGCGAGAAAAAACCACCACCCAAACGAAACAAAAGCTTGACAAATATTACGAAGACTATTCATCAACGATTGGAGCCATTCACCACTGGTTTACTCAATTTCGCGGTCGCTCAAGCACAAGTGATGCCGAACGTTCTGGTCGCCCAATTGAGGTCACCACACCAGAAATGGTCGACCAAATCCATGGTTTGATAATGGAGGATCGGCGAGTGAAAGTGCGCGAGCTTGAAGATGCCACAGGTTTATCACATGGCTCAGAGATTTCGATTTTACATAAATATTATGTACATGAAAAAGATTTCCGCAAGATGGGTGCCGCGTTTGCTCACAATCGACAACAAAAGCATTCATTTGACAACTTCAAAAAAATTCGATAAACGTCGGATGAAGTGTATTGAGCTAAAAGGAGACTATGTTGAAAAATAAAATGTTTTTATGCCGAAGTGTTCCTTATTTAATTTTTCAGGGCGATTATGGCCTTCAAACGGCCGAAAAAGTTTTGCATGCAGCACAAAAGTGGCTCTGCGGTATTTTGGCCCATTCCCGGCGAATCGCTTGAGATGCTCGACACTTTGTTATTTTTTTGTCCCAACCTTGCTCTTCAAAATTTTCAGTAGAACGGCCGGGCAAGTAAATCCGGTCGTTTTCCTTGTTCACATATTTCTCAATAACGAACGGTGACTCATCGGAGAAAACCAAATTCGGCAAATCGCCACTTTCGTGCAAGCGTAACAACTCCTTCGCTCTTTCCACTCTAACTTTTTTTTGAGCATCGGTGCGTTTTTTCGAATTTCAAGGCCTTTAGTCCAAGATGATCTTTCAATATGTGCTGCATCCGTTCGAGCGAAATGTTCGCCTCACGAGCCATTTTTCTGCCGCTACGGCGCGGAATCGAGCCAATTTGGCCTTCACCTTCTGAATGATATCCGGCGATGTTGCAGTGCGTTTCGGTCCACCACCATGGCGTTTAACAATGCAGCCAGTATCGCTATAACGATTTATGGTGCGATACACAGACATTTTATTCACATGCAGATGTTTTAACTGGTTAACAATCTGCGGTTGCGGTTTTCCAGCCAAATACAAAGCAATCACACTATTTTTCCCACTAAAATGCTTTTGTACTCTTGTAAACAATGGAATGAACTGTCATTAGTGTAAATTTGAGGGCTCTGTCATCACTGGTTTGACAGCAATGACAGTCTGAAGTTGGTAACACTTCGTGTCAGTCACCCGGTATGTTGAAAAATAAAACATCGACAAATAAAAATGGCGCTTGTCGATGTCGCACTATATTGGTTTTTCCAATTTTGTTGTCGCTGACAGCAAACACGTCGGCAAACTGTTCTAGCACTTTTTCTGCTGCTTGTTGCTGTGCTGCTGGAAGATGTTTACCTAGCGAACAAATTATCTGCTTCCTTTCCAGATCTAGTGGCGTATTTTTTACTTTTACAAGCTCTACAGCTTACTCCCTGAGTGTTGCCAATGACCGTTCCTTCTTTTATTACGTTCGGTGATGGCCTAACATTCATTATCCTCACTGGTATCTTGGACTGGAGATTAACTAGAGTTCTTCCGCATAGCACTACGTTCTTGTTGAAATTTGTGGGCTCCACTATTCCTACTCTACTGTCCCCAAGATCACCGTTCGCCTTGCCATAGATGATTTTCTCCCACATCGGTGGTATCTCCACTTTTTCTTTTTTAATGACTCTTAGCCCACCACTCTGGTTGTCGTTAATTTGCAGGGGTACTTATTACTCCATTTTAACACGTGGTTCTTCAGATCAAGGGACATCTCATCCTCTGACACGAAATCCAAGCCAAATATGCATTCATCTGTAATGCTGGCAACAATAAATCGGTGAGAAAATCGTATTCCTCCAAACATGACAATACAGGAGCACTCTCCTTTAATTACTGCAGCTTCATCTGTCGCTGTCTTCAAATTATAAAGAAATACTTTTTCCACTTGACCTTTGAACAATTCTTTGGGATTTACAACTGATCTGGAAGCTCCTGTATCCAAGGTAAACGTACGTGGTATTCATTCCAACACACCACTAAAAACCAAGCTATTGCTGTCCTTTCCAAGTTTGGCAATGTTTACCGTAAACTTGGGGCTGTCACCCCCTTCACTAAATCAGTGAAAACATCCACTGCCAGTCCGTCCAAGATACCAGCCGGAACTCCACTATAGGCTTATCGTGCGAACTTAGTTATTTCGCGTTCTAATTCTTGAAGACGTTCTTCTCGTTGTTTCTACATCTGGAGCTGTAATTTGCTTAACTCCTGGGTGTGAAACTGTCCATAGCGCAAGTCCAGCTCTTTTGAGATTCTTTCGGAACTCACCTCGGCATTAGGAATCATCTTTAATACGTGTAATACGGGGCTGCCTTGCCCCTCAACGCTAGGATGAGCGATTTTAGCTGTTCTTCAGCACCCCATCTTGTACCACAGCTCCAAACTGGACTTTGAAATTTTCAAATGCTGTCTCACCATCGAACACATTAGATTTCAAAATTCCTTCCTGGATACTAGATGATTCTGGAATAACTCTAGTACTGCTTTGCTGAGTGTTTTCTCCAACAAATTGGGGACGACTGTCTAACCAGATCTCAAGCTTTTTAATTCTGCCTTCCAGACCACTCACTTCTTCATGAATCAATTCATGAAATCATGAAGAGTTAAGCTTTTGACTTTGCTGATAAATTTCGCCTGCCCGTGTGTTTGTTTGTTTGTCGTGAAATCTTGCGATCAAGACGCTAGTCAAGACAACAACGCTTGCACAATTAACAAAAGAATTTCGTAAATACCATCTAGAGATTCTTGGTCTTAGTGAGGTGAGATGGCCTGGTGTAGGAGAAAGCCTGCAGGAAAACACCACGCGAATGTATTGGGATTTCTACTCTCTAAAGTCGCAAGAAGACCGTTACAGGACTGGCAAGCAATATCCGAAAGAATTATTATTGCAAGATTTAAATCTGCTGTTCGACAGGTCGTCTTTGTTCAAGCTTACGCACCAACGGAACAAGCCACCTCTGAAGAAAAAGACGCGTTTTACTTGCGTCTAAATAATTCATTAGATAACCTACGGAAGAGTGACATCGTTATTTTGATGGGTGACCTTAACGCAAATGTAGGCAGCGACAACAGTAATTGAGAACATGTCATGGGAAACCACGGCCTTGGTTCTATGTATAACAACGGTAAAAGGTTTGCTGATCTATGTTCTGATCGCAACCTAATCATTGGAGGCACAATTGTTTCCCACAAAAACATCCATAAAGCCACCTGGACCTCTCCTGATCACATGTACAACAACCAGATTGATCACATCGCTATAAGCAAGAGCGATCATCGTTGCTGGACGTTAGAACCCGAAGAGCGGTCCACTCAAACCGCACGAAGTCAAACAATGAGAAAGCCAGCTGTATCAGACCTGAAGAGCTGAAAGACCCAGATCTGAAACTGCAATATGTATCCCGCATACAACAGTCTCTCTCTGAGATACAGCCCCAAACCCTAGAGTCTAAATGGGAGAAAACAGTAAATGCGTATACGAAAGCAGCCTCAACCATTTTAGGTTATCCTGACAAATCTAGAAAAGAATGGATATCAGATAGCACATGGTACACCATTCATGAACGCCAATCCATCAAAGTAGAGTTAAACGCAGCCTTGGGTGCCGCGCGAAGCGCATTAGCGCGGAAATATAGGGATCTGAACCGGCAAGTTGGCTGTTCAGCTAGGAACGACAAACGAGCATGGCTAAGCGACATCGCAACACAAGCACAGCAAGCCGCTGATAGTAGACAATACAGCACAGTCTACCAATTCGCTCGTAAGCTCGCCAACAAGAAACACCACATCAATTACCCTGTTAAGGCAATAGACGGCTCTTTAATCCTTAGAGGAAACACCATTAACCCGCTGGACAGAACATTTTAAGAATGTTTTGAATTGTACTTCGCCAGGCACGTCTACCAACCCACATATGCACCCTAATAGGCGTCGCTACTCCTTCGTTGGATGAGATAAGGACAACAATTCGTTCACTGCAATCAGGTAAAGCAGCAGGCAATGACAACATCTACGCAGAACTCCTTCAAGCCGACGTCGAGTTAACTACGAGAACATTGCATGCGATAAATCAAGATATCTGGAAATCTGAAACCATTCCATCGTCCTTAAAATAAGGCTTAATAGTCAAACTTCCAAGAAAGGTGATTTGAGCAATTGCGAAAACTAGAGAGGAATTACCCTGCTAAACACAATAAACAAAGTGATCTCCTCTATAATAGCTAGGAGCTTACGGAGCTTCTACCAGCGGTGCTCAAGAGAAATAGCCAGCAGCATGCCACCTCTCATTGAATTCAACCGCAATACTCGTGGCGCTCTAAATGCACATCAGTTTACCCTTAAGCCCATCTTCGGACGTACAGTTAAATTCAGGGATTCGTTCTTCAGCCGTACCACACGTATGTGGAATGCTCTGCCAAGCTCTATTTTCCCACATCACTATGATCCACAGGCATTCAAAACACAAGCTCATTGACATCTCCTCTTTTCTCCTCCTCTTCCTTAACGCCCACGCTGTGCCAAGCATATAGCCGAGCATTATAAGGGTGCGAACCCCTTGAAGCGTGCGCGAATTATAAAAAAAAATAAAAAAAAAATTAAAAAAAATTTGGAATTAATCGGGCCCAGAGATCGGGGGCACCCATTTACCCGCTTTTATTCAAACTGCACATTGTGTATTCCCGATTAGAGAATTTACACGAAAAATTTTAATTTGTATGGGTTGTTTTTATTTCTGTATAGATATGGAATCTGAGCTAAGTTTAAGCAAGTTAGTGTACATATGTACATACATATAGATTTTAATGTTTATATTCTTCAAACTTTTAGGTGAAATAGGACAAATCAAACTATCCAACGACCTTCCTATTCTCCAGAAAACAGTGTTTGGTTGGATAATCGCTGGCAAAGTTACAAAGTCCAAACCAGCCACAAATTATAATACAACATGCAACCTAGCCATCGAAGAAGACACTAATCAATTAAATAAAAAAAATAGAGAAATTCTGGCAAACAGAAAGAGTTCCTGAAATCAAACATCTCACAATAGAAGAAGAAAGATGTGAAAAACACTTCCTTGCAAATGTCAAACGCGATTCTATTGGAAGGTTCATTGTTAAACTACCGCTCAGGGATGACAATAACAGTCATAAAACGATTTAATTTTGCGGAAAATAGACTTGAAAGAAATCTAGAAGAAAAAGCAATGTATTATGACTTCATTAAAGAGTACATCAATTTGGGTCATATGGTGGAAATAGATTCAAATTTGGTAGCACAGCCAAATTACTTTTTGTCACATCATGCTGTTTTAAAAACCACTAGCACCACAACGAAATTGCGAGTGGTGTTTGATGGGTCATTTAAAACGAGTAACAACAGATCACTCAGCGATCATCTCTGGGTCGGTATATCAACACAAAGTGATCTTTTTACAATCATATTAAGATTTCGGAAGTATCCAATAGTTATGACCTGCGACATAGCTAAAATGTACCGACAGGTGCAAATTGACCAAGAAGATCAAAGGTTCCAACAAATCATCTGGAGAGAAAGTCGTGATTGTCCAATTTCAATTTTCAAACTGACAACGGTGACATATGGGACAGCTTCGGCACCTTACCTTGCAACAAAGTGTCTACAACAATTGGTATGTAATAAAGCAGATAATTTTCCGTTGACATATACCGCAGTCATTAACGATTGTTTTGTTGATGACATCCTTACTGGAGCAGAGTCACTTGGCAATAAGTCTCTATATAAAAAAAAAACAAACAGCCATTCAGTTACAATCCGAACTATGTCAAATGTTACAAAGTGGTGGGTTCGAACTTCACAAATGGTGTACACAATTATTAGAACAAATTCCTAAAGAAAGTAGAGAACAAAAAACTATACTTCAATTCGACGATGAACATTCCATAAAAATTCTTGGAATATTTTGGGCTCCGAAACAAGACACACTGTCTTATAAAGTCATTGAACATAATAACAGTCGTCAGGTAACAAAAAGAAGCATTTTATCAGATATTGCTACTATCTACGACCCACTTGGCCTCATTGCCCCAGTAATCGTAGTAGCAAAAATCATATGCAACAATTATGGCAAATCCAAGCGGAAGCGGTTTCGACAACAATTAATTCATTTAAAGACGCTGAATATCAACAGACATATTCAATCATCATTAGACGGTTTTTGCGATTAATCAGAATCAGCCTACGGCGCTTGTATCTACGTAGGAAGTATATCAAACAGTAAAGTTAACGTTAGCCTACTCTGTGAAAATCCCGTGTAGCTCCGCTCAACAAAGTTACTATTCAAAGGCTTGAATATGTGCAGCAAATTTATTAGCAGAACTTCAAACCAAGGTCTACTCAGTAATGCATATAAAATTTGATCGACAATATCATTGGTCCGATTCAAAAATTGTGCTTTCATGGCATGCAGCATCATCATTAAGATGGAAGAATTTTGTGGCCAACTCGCTAACATACAACAACTACCCCCGTTGACGACTGGCATCATATTGGATCGCGGCAAAACCCAGCTGACCTATTATCTCGAGGTGTTTCTTTCTGCATTAGAGCTGAGTCGTTCGTGACTGATCCGTTCGTACTGAACGGAACAGTACAGTGAACCAAAAGAGCGGTACACTTCATACGAAATGAACGGAACAGTAGTGATCCAAAATGTCAACCGTTCAGTTCAGTCTTCAGTGGCTCAGTCGTTCAGTCTTCAGTTCATTCACTCACTTACTGGTTCTGGTTCTTCGATTCTATTCTATAGTGAATCAAAAGAGCGGTACAGTTCGTTCGTATTGAAGATTGAACGGAACAGTATTGTTTTTATTATTTGTGGCAACACAGAACAGACGATGATGAGCGAAACATTGAGGATTGGGCCATTGGGTATCTATGGCTGATGGCTCACTCTCACCCATACGGAAAACAAATTGGTTTTTGTTTCATTTATTACTTTTTAATGAAATATTCTAAAATACCGGGTGATTTTTTAAGCTGAAATTCAAATATCTCGGGAAATAAACTCTACGAAAAAAATCTCCAAGATAAAAATTTAATCATTCCGCGGGTGAAATATATTAGTGTTAAAAATAGTACCCCCATCCATTTTTAATTCTCCTACTGAGAACCTATGTATACGATTCAGCATTATGTTTGCAATGTAAATAATTGTTTTTTATTAGCTCGCTTTCGTGTATTTCTGTCTGTGCGGGTGGAATTTTGTCTAACTTCCCATTGAGCTAGAGACTTGAAACAAAGCTCAGAACTGGATGAACAATAACAAATCGCAAAAAATTAATTCAACGCGAGTTTGCAATTTGTTTCAGGTCAAAGCAAACTACTACGCACAATATTAGTTTTAAACGTTTTAAATTTTTTTTTGGCTAACATGTTAAATTTTAATTGAGAGCCCGACAATGACAGGAACAATTTTTCAGCGTGCATGTGTACGTTTGTCAGTTTCTCTACTCGTATATCTCAGCTTCTACCAATCAGAACCTAATGGGACTTGTTTTAAAACAAGAGGTTAGGTTAGCGATGGCGTAATTTGTAACGCGTATGGCGCGTGTCGTATGTGGCGCCTGTCGCATGTGGCATGATCATTATCATGATCGAAAAAATGTTTCAGACAAATCTTAAGTACTTTTAGCCGTATAATCCAAAACTACAATAAAAAATAGGGGCTCCTATTTTAATTTCAAAAGTTACCACCGCCCCACCTACAAGGAGGGGAGGGGATATTAATTTTAGCACCAATGTATTTCCCCGCGGAAACATTAAATTTTTATCGTTGACAGTTTTTTCGTAGAGTGCTTATTTTCCGTGATATTTGAAAGTTTCAGCTAAAAAAAATCAACCAGTATAGAACTAGATAAAAAATATAACCCATAAAAATAAATTTTTTTATGTAAATTCTCTAAAAGGAGATACATATGTGTGCAAAGTTTGAACCGGGTTAATTTGGAAAAAAATAATATTAGAGCCCCTTTACTTCAAAATGTTTACAAAAACTGTTGTCACCGGAGATACACATGTGTAAAAAATTTGTATGGGAGCCCCCGACCTTGGGGACCGATCACTTCCAAATTTCAAGTGTTGACATCGGAGAAACACATGTGTTGATAATTTAAAGAAAATCGGGATAGTTTTTAAGAAATCTATTTATGCCTCAGAGCCCTCAGGGGCCGGTCACTCCAAAAATTGTACAAAAAGTTTTGTCCATCGGAGATACACATGTGTTTAAAATTTTAAAAAACCAGACTAATTTTTAAAAATTTTTGTATGGACACATTGCTCGTTCACTCCAAACATTTTACAGTTTTGTCCATCGGAAATACACCAATTGCAAATTTGAAGAAATCGGGCTAATTTTCAATATATTGTTTTATGGGCAACTCTCGGGCCACCCTTTTTACAAAATTGTTTGTCGATCGTAAATACAGATGTGTTTAAAATTTGAAGAAAATCGGTCTAATTTTAAAAAAATGTATATGAGCCCTGGGGGTGCTTCAGGGCCCGTTCACTCCAAAAACTTGTACAAGAAGTGTTATCCATCGGAGATACACATCTGTATAAAATTTGAAGAAAATCGGGTTAATTTTTTTGAAAAATTTGTATGGGGCCTCCAGACCCCGGGGCCCGGGGTCACCAAAATTTTTAAAAAAAAGTGTTTTCCATCATAGATACACATGTATATAAAATTTGTAGAAAATCGGGTAAAATTTGTAGAAAATCGGGTAAATTTTGTAAAATAATTGTATGTGAGCCCCCAACCCCGGGACCCGAGGGTCAAAACATTTTAATAGAAAGTGTTTTCATCGGAAACACGCGTGTATGCAAAGTTTCAATTAATTCGGACTTTGGGAAGTGGGTTTAAAATTGATCGGAAGATTCCACGGCAAACAAACAAACAGACAAACAAACACGCGGGCACGTAATGATAATATAGAGAATTTAAAAAATAAAAAATATATATAGAACATATAAAGGGTGGTCAGATTGGAGGTACTTTTTCTTATAAGATTTTTTTGACATGTCACGCGTGACTACTGTCAAACTAAATACATAATTTTATTCAGTATTCATTGACATTTCATCATGGAAAACTAACGTCTCAACAACGTTTACAAACCGTACAGTATTACGAAAATCGACGCTCTGTGAAAAGTATCGATCGCGCGCTCAGGCCAACTTATGGTGTTCAGAGACGAGGTCCATAAGCTTCGTCAATAAGCAAAATTACCGTGTTTGAGCTGAAGAGCAACCCGAAGCCATTCACGAACTGCCATTTTATCCATTGAAAACTACCGTTTGTCCCGGCCTATAGGCTATAGGAATCATCGGCCCGTATTTCTTCAAGTATTTCTTCAAGTACTAGGCTGGGGCCAATGTAACAGTGAATGGCGAACGCTATCGCGCCATGATAAACGACTTTGTGATGCCGGAAATTGATCTCCACGACATTTGGTTCCAACAAGACGGCGCTACGTCCCATACAGCTCGTGACACAATGGATTTACTGCGTCCTCGTTTCGGTGAGCAATTGATCTCTCGTTTCGGACCGGTGGATTGGCCACCAAGACCGTGTGATATCACACCTTTGGACTTTTTTTGTGGGGGTATGTAAAGTCTACATGTTTTTTTGATAAACCAGCTACAGTTGAGGCATTGGAAGCCAACATTACTCAAGTTATTTGCGAGATACCGACCGAAGTCCTCGAGCGTGTCATTCAAAATTGGTGTTTACGGATGGCCGAATTACGACGCAGTAGTGGCCAACATTTGAAAAATAATAAAGATTGCCCAATCAATTTGAATTTTTGTTGTTTTATTTCAATTTAAAATCCGATACCTCTAAATTGATCACCCTTTATTTATAACCATATGACCATAACCCAGAATTTACATGGGAACAAGTCTTATAGTCGGATCTTATTCCTACATACCGAATTTCACACAAATCGCTTGAGAAATAGCTTAGTTCCTGAAATTCCGATTCCTAATGACTATATCCCAGAATTTCTATAGTAACAAGTCTTATAGTCGGATCTAAGTCCTACATACCGAATTTCACACGAATCGCTTGACAAATAGCTTTGTTCCCGAAATTCCAGACTATAATGACCATAACCAAGAATTTCCATAGAAAAAAGTCTGTTTTCTGTCGCATTGATGATCCATTTAAATTTAGTATATGTTTTATTTTGGGTTAAGATTTCAAACGTCAAACCGAACATATGAATGTCATACACATTTGATTAAAGTAAAATGAATTATTAATGCTAACACCGTCCAGTAGATGTCGGGAAGAATAAGTAGAAAGAATTTAGCAGTACCTCTCTTAGTACTTTGTTTTGTGACTAGTACTTTTTTATTTAATTGATAGTTTTGGCATATTTTTGTTCTCCCTTTTCTTTCTTTGTTGGTAAACTAGTTAATGTGTAAAATTTATGTCTGCAAAAAATATTGAAAAAATTAATAATCGCAAGAGAATAAAATCATCATTGTTTTAAATAACATATTTTTTGGTCCTTCGAGCCGGATAACCGGAAACTATCATAACAAGTAAATTATTTTAATTATTTTAAATTTATATAAAATACATCTTTAACAATGGCGGAGCGCAAAACGCTCAACATAAATCGCGGACATGTGTTATCTTGAATTTTAGGTTTTAAATCACATCAACAACAATTTGCCAAATTTCCAAATTTGCGACATCAACGCATGGAACATTCTAGAATCAATTAAATTAGCTGATTCATCATTTCTGGTAAAAATGATATGTTGCTAGGGTCCGATATATTCTTCAAACTTTTAGGTGTTGGACAAATCAAACTATCCAACGACCTTCCTATTCTCCAGAAAACAGTGTTTGGTTGGATAATCGCTGGCAAAGTTACAAAGTCCAAACCAGCCACAAATTATAATACAACATGCAACCTAGCCATCGAAGAAGACACTAATCAATTAAATAAAAAAAATAGAGAAATTCTGGCAAACAGAAAGAGTTCCTGAAATCAAACATCTCACAATAGAAGAAGAAAGATGTGAAGAACACTTCCTTGCAAATGTCAAACGCGATTCTATTGGAAGGTTCATTGTTAAACTGCCGTTCAGGGATGACAATAACAGTCATAAAACGATTTAATTTTGCGCAAAATAGACTTGAAAGAAATCTAGAAGAAAAAACAATGTATTATGACTTCATTAAAGAGTACATCAATTTGGGTCATATGGTGGAAATAGATTCAAATTTGGTAGCACAGCCAAATTACTTTTTGTCACATCATGCTGTTTTAAAAACCACTAGCACCACAACGAAATTGCGAGTGGTGTTTGATGGGTCATTTAAAACGAGTAACAACAGATCACTCAACGATCATCTCTGGGTCGGTATATCAACACAAAGTGATCTTTTTACAATCATATTAAGATTTCGGAAGTATCCAATAGTTATGACCTGCGACATAGCTAAAATGTACCGACAGGTGCAAATTGACCAAGAAGATCAAAGGTTCCAACAAATCATCTGGAGAGAAAGTCGTTATTGTCCAATTTCAATTTTCAAACTGACAACGGTGACATATGGGACAGCTTCGGCACCTTACCTTGCAACAAAGTGTCTACAACAATTGGTATGTAATAAAGCAGATAATTTTCCGTTGACATATACCGCAGTCATTAACGATTGTTTTGTTGATGACATCCTTACTGGAGCAGAGTCACTTGGCAATAAGTCTCTATATAAAAAAAAAAACAAACAGCCATTCAGTTACAATCCGAACTATGTCAAATGTTACAAAGTGGTGGGTTCGAACTTCACAAATGGTGTACACAATTATTAGAACAAATTCCTAAAGAAAGTAGAGAACAAAAAACTATACTTCAATTCGACGATGAACATTCCATAAAAATTCTTGGAATATTTTGGGCTCCGAAACAAGACACACTGTCTTATAAAGTCATTGAACATAATAACAGTCGTCAGGTAACAAAAAGAAGCATTTTATCAGATATTGCTACTATCTACGACCCACTTGGCCTCATTGCCCCAGTAATCGTAGTAGCAAAAATCATATGCAACAATTATGGCAAATCCAAGCGGAAGCGGTTTCGACAACAATTAATTCATTTAAAGACGCTGAATATCAACAGACATATTCAATCATCATTAGACGGTTTTTGCGATTAATCAGAATCAGCCTACGGCGCTTGTATCTACGTACGAAGTATATCAAACAGTAAAGTTAACGTTAGCCTACTCTGTGAAAATCCCGTGTAGCTCCGCTCAACAAAGTTACTATTCAAAGGCTTGAATATGTGCAGCAAATTTATTAGCAGAACTTCAAACCAAGGTCTACTCAGTAATGCATATAAAATTTGATCGACAATATCATTGGTCCGATTCAAAAATTGTGCTTTCATGGCATGCAGCATCATCATTAAGATGGAAGAATTTTGTGGCCAACTCGCTAACATACAACAACTACCCCCGTTGACGACTGGCATCATATTGGATCGCGGCAAAACCCAGCTGACCTATTATCTCGAGGTGTTTCTTTCTGCATTAGAGCTGAGTCGTTCGTGACTGATCCGTTCGTACTGAACGGAACAGTACAGTGAACCAAAAGAGCGGTACACTTCATACGAAATGAACGGAACAGTAGTGATCCAAAATGTCAACCGTTCAGTTCAGTCTTCAGTGGCTCAGTCGTTCAATGGTTCAGTCGTTCAGTCTTCAGTTCATTCACTCACTTACTGGTTCTGGTTCTTCGATTCTATTCTATAGTGAATCAAAAGAGCGGTACAGTTCGTTCGTATTGAAGATTGAACGGAACAGTATTGTTTTTATTATTTGTGGCAACACAGAACAGACGATGATGAGCGAAACATTGAGGATTGGGCCATTGGGTATCTATGGCTGATGGCTCACTCTCACCCATACGGAAAACAAATTGGTTTTTGTTTCATTTATTACTTTTTAATGAAATATTCTAAAATACCGGGTGATTTTTTAAGCTGAAATTCAAATATCTCGGGAAATAAACTCTACGAAAAAAATCTCCAAGATAAAAATTTAATCATTCCGCGGATGAAATATATTAGTGTTAAAAATAGTACCCCCATCCATTTTTAATTCTCCTACTAAGAACCTATGTATACGATTCAGCATTATGTTTGCAATGTAAATAATTGTTTTTTATTAGCTCGCTTTCGTGTATTTCTGTCTGTGCGGGTGGAATTTTGTCTAACTTCCCATTGAGCTAGAGACTTGAAACAAAGCTCAGAACTGGATGAACAATAACAAATCGCAAAAAATTAATTCAACGCGAGTTTGCAATTTGTTTCAGGTCAAAGCAAACTACTACGCACAATATTAGTTTTAAACGTTTTAAATTTTTTTTTGGCTAACATGTTAAATTTTAATTGAGAGCCCGACAATGACAGGAACAATTTTTCAGCGTGCATGTGTACGTTTGTCAGTTTCTCTACTCGTATATCTCAGCTTCTACCAATCAGAATCTAATGGGTCTTGTTTTAAAACAATAGGTTAGGTTAGCGATGGCGTAATTTGTAACGCGTATGGCGCGTGTCGTATGTGGCGCCTGTCGCATGTGGCATGATCATTATCATGATCGAAAAAATGTTTCAGACAAATCTTAAGTACTTTTAGCCGTATAATCCAAAACTACAATAAAAAATAGGGGCTCCTATTTTAATTTCAAAAGTTACCACCGCCCCACCTACAAGGAGGGGAGGGGATATTAATTTTAGCACCAATGTATTTCCCCGCGGAAACATTAAATTTTTATCGTTGACAGTTTTTTCGTAGAGTGCTTATTTTCCGTGATATTTGAAAGTTTCAGCTAAAAAAAATCAACCAGTATAGAACTAGATAAAAAATATAACCCATAAAAATAAATTTTTTTATGTAAATTCTCTAAAAGGAGATACATATGTGTGCAAAGTTTGAACCGGGTTAATTTGGAAAAAAATAATATTAGAGTCCCTTTACTTCAAAATGTTTACAAAAACTGTTGTCACCGGAGATACACATGTGTAAAAAATTTGTATGGGAGCCCCCGACCTTGGGGACCGGTCACTTCCAAATTTCAAGTGTTGACATCGGAGAAACACATGTGTTGATAATTTAAAGAAAATCGGGATAGTTTTTAAGAAATCTATTTGTGCCTCAGAGCCCTCAGGGGCCGGTCGCTCCAAAAATTGTACAAAAAGTTTTGTCCATCGGAGATACACATGTGTTTAAAATTTTAAAAAACCAGACTAATTTTTAAAAATTTTTGTATGGACACATTGCTCGTTCACTCCAAACATTTTACAGTTTTGTCCATCGGAAATACACCAATTGCAAATTTGAAGAAATCGGGCTAATTTTCAATATATTGTTTTATGGGCAACTCTCGGGCCACCCTTTTTACAAAATTGTTTGTCGATCGTAAATACAGATGTGTTTAAAATTTGAAGAAAATCGGTCTAATTTTAAAAAAATGTATATGAGCCCTGGGGGTGCTTCAGGGCCCGTTCACTCCAAAAACTTGTACAAGAAGTGTTATCCATCGGAGATACACATCTGTATAAAATTTGAAGAAAATCGGGTTAATTTTTTTGAAAAATTTGTATGGGGCCTCCAGACCCCGGGGCCCGGGGTCACCAAAATTTTTAAAAAAAAGTGTTTTCCATCATAGATACACATGTATATAAAATTTGTAGAAAATCGGGTAAAATTTGTAGAAAATCGGGTAAATTTTGTAAAATAATTGTATGTGAGCCCCCAACCCCGGGACCCGAGGGTCAAAACATTTTAATAGAAAGTGTTTTCATCGGAAACACGCGTGTATGCAAAGTTTCAATTAATTCGGACTTTGGGAAGTGGGTTTAAAATTGATCGGAAGATTCCACGGCAAACAAACAAACAGACAAACAAACACGCGGGCACGTAATGATAATATAGAGAATTTAAAAAATAAAAAATATATATAGAACATATAAAGGGTGGTCAGATTGGAGGTACTTTTTCTTATAAGATTTTTTTGACATGTCACGCGTGACTACTGTCAAACTAAATACATAATTTTATTCAGTATTCATTGACATTTCATCATGGAAAACTAACGTCTCAACAACGTTTACAAACCGTACAGTATTACGAAAATCGACGCTCTGTGAAAAGTATCGATCGCGCGCTCAGGCCAACTTATGGTGTTCAGAGACGAGGTCCATAAGCTTCGTCAATAAGCAAAATTACCGTGTTTGAGCTGAAGAGCAACCCGAAGCCATTCACGAACTGTCATTTTATCCATTGAAAACTACCGTTTGTCCCGGCCTATAGGCTATAGGAATCATCGGCCCGTATTTCTTCAAGTATTTCTTCAAGTACTAGGCTGGGGCCAATGTAACAGTGAATGGCGAACGCTATCGCGCCATGATAAACGACTTTGTGATGCCGGAAATTGATCTCCACGACATTTGGTTCCAACAAGACGGCGCTACGTCCCATACAGCTCGTGACACAATGGATTTACTGCGTCCTCGTTTCGGTGAGCAATTGATCTCTCGTTTCGGACCGGTGGATTGGCCACCAAGACCGTGTGATATCACACCTTTGGACTTTTTTTGTGGGGGTATGTAAAGTCTACATGTTTTTTTGATAAACCAGCTACAGTTGAGGCATTGGAAGCCAACATTACTCAAGTTATTTGCGAGATACCGACCGAAGTCCTCGAGCGAGTCATTCAAAATTGGTGTTTACGGATGGCCGAATTACGACGCAGTAGTGGCCAACATTTGAAAAATAATAAAGATTGCCCAATCAATTTGAATTTTTGTTGTTTTATTTCAATTTAAAATCCGATACCTCTAAATTGATCACCCTTTATTTATAACCATATGACCATAACCCAGAATTTACATGGGAACAAGTCTTATAGTCGGATCTTATTCCTACATACCGAATTTCACACAAATCGCTTGAGAAATAGCTTAGTTCCTGAAATTCCGGTTCCTAATGACTATATCCCAGAATTTCTATAGGAACAAGTCTTATAGTCGGATCTAAGTCCTACATACCGAATTTCACACGAATCGCTTGACAAATAGCTTTGTTCCCGAAATTCCAGACTATAATGACCATATCCAAGAATTTCCATAGAAAAAAGTCTGTTTTCTGTCGCATTGATGATCCATTTAAATTTAGTATATGTTTTATTTTGGGTTAAGATTTCAAACGTCAAACCGAACATATGAATGTCATACACATTTGATTAAAGTAAAATGAATTATTAATGCTAACACTGTCCAGTAGATGTCGGGAAGAATAAGTAGAAAGAATTTAGCAGTACCTCTCTTAGTACTTTGTTTTGTGACTAGTACTTTTTTATTTAATTGATAGTTTTGGCATATTTTTGTTCTCCCTTTTCTTTCTTTGTTGGTAAACTAGTTAATGTGTAAAATTTATGTCTGCAAAAAATATTGAAAAAATTAATAATCGCAAGAGAATAAAATCATCATTGTTTTAAATAACATATTTTTTGGTCCTTCGAGCCGGATAACCGGAAACTATCATAACAAGTAAATTATTTTAATTATTTTAAATTTATATAAAATACATCTTTAACAATGGCGGAGCGCAAAACGCTCAACATAAATCGCGGACATGTGTTATCTTGAATTTTAGGTTTTAAATCACATCAACAACAATTTGCCAAATTTCCAAATTTGCGACATCAACGCATGGAACATTCTAGAATCAATTAAATTAGCTGATTCATCATTTCTGGTAAAAATGATATGTTGCTAGGGTCCGATATATTCTTCAAACTTTTAGGTGTTGGACAAATCAAACTATCCAACGACCTTCCTATTCTCCAGAAAACAGTGTTTGGTTGGATAATCGCTGGCAAAGTTACAAAGTCCAAACCAGCCACAAATTATAATACAACATGCAACCTAGCCATCGAAGAAGACACTAATCAATTAAATAAAAAAAATAGAGAAATTCTGGCAAACAGAAAGAGTTCCTGAAATCAAACATCTCACAATAGAAGAAGAAAGATGTGAAGAACACTTCCTTGCAAATGTCAAACGCGATTCTATTGGAAGGTTCATTGTTAAACTACCGTTCAGGGATGACAATAACAGTCATAAAACGATTTAATTTTGCGGAAAATAGACTTGAAAGAAATCTAGAAGAAAAAGCAATGTATTATGACTTCATTAAAGAGTACATCAATTTGGGTCATATGGTGGAAATAGATTCAAATTTGGTAGCACAGCCAAATTACTTTTTGTCACATCATGCTGTTTTAAAAACCACTAGCACCACAACGAAATTGCGAGTGGTGTTTGATGGGTCATTTAAAACGAGTAACAACAGATCACTCAACGATCATCTCTGGGTCGGTATATCAACACAAAGTGATCTTTTTACAATCATATTAAGATTTCGGAAGTATCCAATAGTTATGACCTGCGACATAGCTAAAATGTACCGACAGGTGCAAATTGACCAAGAAGATCAAAGGTTCCAACAAATCATCTGGAGAGAAAGTCGTGATTGTCCAATTTCAATTTTCAAACTGACAACGGTGACATATGGGACAGCTTCGGCACCTTACCTTGCAACAAAGTGTCTACAACAATTGGTATGTAATAAAGCAGATAATTTTCCGTTGACATATACCGCAGTCATTAACGATTGTTTTGTTGATGACATCCTTACTGGAGCAGAGTCACTTGGCAATAAGTCTCTATATAAAAAAAAAAAAAAAACAGCCATTCAGTTACAATCCGAACTATGTCAAATGTTACAAAGTGGTGGGTTCGAACTTCACAAATGGTGTACACAATTATTAGAACAAATTCCTAAAGAAAGTAGAGAACAAAAAACTATACTTCAATTCGACGATGAACATTCCATAAAAATTCTTGGAATATTTTGGGCTCCGAAACAAGACACACTGTCTTATAAAGTCATTGAACATAATAACAGTCGTCAGGTAACAAAAAGAAGCATTTTATCAGATATTGCTACTATCTACGACCCACTTGGCCTCATTGCCCCAGTAATCGTAGTAGCAAAAATCATATGCAACAATTATGGCAAATCCAAGCGGAAGCGGTTTCGACAACAATTAATTCATTTAAAGACGCTGAATATCAACAGACATATTCAATCATCATTAGACCGTTTTTGCGATTAATCAGAATCAGCCTACGGCGCTTGTATCTACGTACGAAGTATATCAAACAGTAAAGTTAACGTTAGCCTACTCTGTGAAAATCCCGTGTAGCTCCGCTCAACAAAGTTACTATTCAAAGGCTTGAATATGTGCAGCAAATTTATTAGCAGAACTTCAAACCAAGGTCTACTCAGTAATGCATATAAAATTTGATCGACAATATCATTGGTCCGATTCAAAAATTGTGCTTTCATGGCATGCAGCATCATCATTAAGATGGAAGAATTTTGTGGCCAACTCGCTAACATACAACAACTACCCCCGTTGACGACTGGCATCATATTGGATCGCGGCAAAACCCAGCTGACCTATTATCTCGAGGTGTTTCTTTCTGCATTAGAGCTGAGTCGTTCGTGACTGATCCGTTCGTACTGAACGGAACAGTACAGTGAACCAAAAGGGCGGTAAACTTCATACGAAATGAACGGAACAGTAGTGATCCAAAATGTCAACCGTTCAGTTCAGTCTTCAGTGGCTCAGTCGTTCAATGGTTCAGTCGTTCAGTCTTCAGTTCATTCACTCACTTACTGGTTCTGGTTCTTCGATTCTATTCTATAGTGAATCAAAAGAGCGGTACAGTTCGTTCGTATTGAAGATTGAACGGAACAGTATTGTTTTTATTATTTGTGGCAACACAGAACAGACGATGATGAGCGAAACATTGAGGATTGGGCCATTGGGTATCTATGGCTGATGGCTCACTCTCACCCATACGGAAAACAAATTGGTTTTTGTTTCATTTATTACTTTTTAATGAAATATTCTAAAATACCGGGTGATTTTTTAAGCTGAAATTCAAATATCTCGGGAAATAAACTCTACGAAAAAAATCTCCAAGATAAAAATTTAATCATTCCGCGGGTGAAATATATTAGTGTTAAAAATAGTACCCCCATCCATTTTTAATTCTCCTACTAAGAACCTATGTATACGATTCAGCATTATGTTTGCAATGTAAATAATTGTAATTGGTCGTCAAAAAAATTTTCATTTTGCTTCTTCATAAACCAGAACCATTTCAATTTTCTCTTGTATAGTTAAATACACCATTCTAAAGTAGTATTAATAGCCTAACACAGATATTGTTGTTTTCGAAATAATCTTCAAGCTGAATCGGTATTTTTGAAACAAAATAGAAAAACATTCATTAATTTAAAAGCAGATTTAATCGCCTGATCCTGAAAAACGTTGTATTTTTATTGCAAACGTATTGCAGAATTATTCATAGGTTCTCAGTAGGAGTAATCGAAAAATTGAGTATCTTCTTACGGTGCCATCTATCATGAATCGAAAAAAATGTTTCAGACTTTTAGCCGTAGAATCCAAATTTGCAATAAAAAATAGGGGTTCCAATTTAAATTTTAAAAGGTAGCCCCACCCCACCTAAAAGGGAGTACCAATTTTAGCACTAATTTATTTCCCCCGCGGAGCCATAAATACGATCTTGGATATTTTTTCCGTAGAGTGCTTATTATCCAAAATATTTTAAAGTTTCAGCTTAAAATAATCACCCGGTATAAGGGATGATTGTGTTGCTGTTAGCTTTTTATTTCGCAAATTTTTGAACTTAAGGTTTTCTTTTTCTTTCAGCCGTGAAAGTATACTGCGTTGTACCGTTTCTTTCATCGCCTGACAAAGTCGTTGTGTTTTATCTCGTTTGTATACGTATGTTCTAAGTGAAAAGTGAAAAGAACCAAATGAACGAAACGAACGAAATGAACGGATCTTTTGAATGGCTCTTCGTCGTGACTGAACCAAATGATTTTAGTAAACTCAAGAGATCCATTTTTCCCACCTCTATTCTGCATCTGACTTGAGTCACACAAACTTATGGTTATCAACTCACAATGAAATTATATCAATATCAATGAAAACAGTAAAATCATAAGTGCTAAATCCATTCTTTGATAAGCAAGGCATCCTTAGAGTCGGGGACAGACTGCCTAATGCGGATATTCCATTAAATCAAAAACATCAGATGTTACTTCCAACTGGTCATCTGACAGATTTATTAGCACAGTATGAACACAGGCACAATTTGCATTGCGGCCAACAATCGCTACTATCAATTTTTCGTTTGAATTATTGGCCATTAAGAGGACGAAATCTGGTACTTCGAACAGTGCACAGTTGTATTCGCTGCTACAAAACCAAACCTAAATCGATACAACAGTTGATGGGTAATTTACCTCAACAAAGGGTGGAACCATCAAGACCGTTCAACACCAGCATAGACTTTTTTGATCCATTTTTTATAAAACCTGCTTTAAAACGTGGAAACAATTCTGTCAAGGCTTATGTGGGTACGTTCATATGTTTTGCCTCTAAGGCGATGCACATCGAGCTCATTGGCAATTTGACCACAGAGTCTTTCATCGGTGCACTAAAACGATTTGTTGCACGACGCGGCAAATGTTCAAGAATTTATTGCGACAATGCAACCAATTTTACTGGAGCTAAAAAAGAACTCGACAATTTCAGGAAGTTTTTTAACTCTCATGAAAATTAAACTAGCATCATGAATCATGGAGTAATCAAACGGGTAGTTCACAAATTGTGTCCATTTCCAACTTCGGATGAATAATTAATTTACATATTTTATCAATATCAATTAATTTACTATGCATTAATTATTTATATTTTTATCACTCAAGTAGTATTGTGGACACATGGAAACTTTCTCTTTCCACAAAATCATTTGTATATTTAAATTGATCACGATAATTTGCAACTTGTATTTATTCCCTCAGGAGCTGCGCCCGGTATGTTTGCTGTCGCACTGATTTCGTGATCCATTTAAATTCAGTAAAGGGTTTTTTTAGGTTAAGATTTCAAACGTCAAACCCAAAATATGAATGTCAGACACATTTAATTAATGTAAAATGAATTATTACTGCTAACACCGTCCAGTAGATGTCGGGGAGGATATAAACAGAATTTAGCAGTACATTTCTTAGTACTTGGTGTTGTTCTCCCTCTTCTTTCTTTGTTAGTAAACTAATTACATGTGAAAAATTTATGTCTGCACTAAATATTGAAAAAATTAATAATCACAAGAGAAAAACAAATTATTATTGTTGTTTTAAATAACAAAGTCTTATAGTCAGATCGTAGTCCGTCATACCGAATTTCATACAAATCGGTTGAAAAGTGACTTATTTCCCGAAATTCAATTCCCTTATGCCCCAGTATCCAAAAATTTCCATAAAAACAACACTTATACTCGCACCTTAGTCCTGCCTACCGAATTTCATAGAAATCGCTTGAGAAATGGCTTAAGACCCAAAATTCTTACCAAAGTCCACCAATTCTTCCGAATGTAGGCCCAGGTATGTCTTCAATTTATTTCCGTCGTCGGGTTGTTTCCAATATTCTTAAAGAACTTGACCCCAATAAAGCAACTGGACCCGACGGTATTCCACCATTATTATTGAAAAGATGTCATCATACTGAAGACAGGTGTTTTTCCGTAAATTTGGAAAATAGCTAATATTCAACCCGTCCCGAAAAAAGGTGATAAATCTGCACCTACTAACTACCGCCCTGTTGCTCTGTTGTCAGTTTTATCAAAAGTAATGGAATCTATCATTAATTTCAAACTAATGAGCTATCTGGATGCTCTTTTATCCGATGTTCAGTATGGATTTCGAAAAAATCGATCTTCAGGTGAACTAATGACGTGCATGACTCATTGTTGGGAGCGAAGCATTGAAAATCTAGGCGAAACAAGCGTTGTGTCCTTGGATATTTCTAAGGCTTTTGATAGAGTTTGGCATATTTGTCTTATTAATAAGATTCGTGCGCTCAACTTACACCCCTCTCTCATTACATGGATTGAGGATTATTTATGGAACCGCAAAATAAAAGTAGTATTGAATGGTTTTTCCTCATCTTCGCATGAGATCAATGCTGGCGTTCCTCAAGGGTCATCCTTATCGCCTACATTATTCTTAATATATATCAATGACTTGTTGTATCCTACATCATGTGATATCCACTCATTTGCTGATGATATGACGTTATCGGCTTCCATGGAGTTTGTTAGTCAAAAAGAATGCAATTCTCGTTTGATTGGTTCGCGTGAATTAATGAGTTCGACAATTCTGTCGAACATTCAAGTCATTCTTGATTGGGGCAGATCTAATAGGGTGGAATTTACCCCAAATAAATTCCAGGCTTGTCTTTTTTCTCTAAAGGGAATTCAACATTACGTAGCACTAGTAATTAATGGTGCCACTATTGCGAGATCAGTTTCACTTAAGACGTTAGGTTTGAAAGTTTCTAGTGAACTTTCCTGGAAGAAACATATTTATGAAATCTCAAAAAGAGCAAGCCAATGCTTGGGCTTTATAAGACGTTGTAACTTTTACTTTAGCCCCTCTGAAGTATTAAGATTATATAAATCTTATGTTAGACCAATTTTAGAATTTAATTCATTTGTGTGGGGTGGGGCTCCAAGATCGCATTTGGTTCATCTTGATGGTGTTCAGAATAGAGTTATCCGTTTGATAAACGATGTAACCATTACTCCATCTCTTGATTCTTTGGAGCATAGACGTAATGTTGGAGCTTTATCTGTTTTCTACAAATTTTACAACGGTAGATGTTCTTAAGAAACCCGTTCTATATTCCCAGTTCCTTTTGTCAGCAACGTTAACACTCGTTTGAGGTCTAATCAATATAGATTTGCCTTAAAACCGTTTTCATGTAGAACCCAACACTTCAAATCGTCTTTTTATCCGAGAGTGACTTCGATGTGGAATCAATTGGTCGAAACCGTATTTCCTGAATTTTATAATTTACAGGCCTTCAAAATAGCTGTCAACAACTTCCTGAAGGACGAGCGTAGTGTTCATTAGAGGATACGATTATTTTATATAAAAAAAATTATTATTGATTGTATTTTTTATGTTATTTATAAAATTTGTTGTTTATTTTGTAATATTTTCTTGGTCAAGGTTTTTTGTAGTTTTCCCTGACCATGATTCATTGATAAAAGTATTTGGACTCGCGTCGTTTTAGTTTCGTGTTCGTTTTTTCGTATTGCTTTTTTCAATGAATCAGAGATAAATCTGAGAAAATAAATTCAAACCGGCTACAAACGTGAGGAATGTGTTATATTGTAAATCACATTCCTTCGAATTTTTAATTTTAATAAAGGGCATAGCCCAACTTATTGCCGTGACGAAAGTCATTCAGGGACTTATCCCTTGGCAATGAGTCTTTAAAAAAAAAAAAAAAAAAAGAGATTCCAGAATCTAACGACCATATCCCAGAATTCCTATAGGAAGAAATTTTATAGTTGGATCGTAGTCCTACATACCGAACCGAAATTCATACAAAGGACCTAATGCCCGTATTACAGATTTTCCGTAGGAACAAGTCGCATCTTCATCCTGCATATCGAATTTCATAGAAATCGCTTGAGAAATGGCTTATCTCCCGAAAGTCCTAATGACCGTATTACAGTGAAAAAGTGTCTGAAAAGTAACAAGTTTTATAGCCGCACCTTAGTCTAGCATAATTTGAACGGAAGTTTGATCAAGTTGTATATGGTTCATGTGGTTTTTCATATAATTGAGTAATGTATCGATTTCTTTTGAAAAAAGAATTTTTCTAAGTGGTTTGATGGATGTCATGGGATAAATTAGTTTCATATGAAAGGTAATACCTTTCTAAACATAAAACAATTGAGCGAGCGAAATCACATCATCAGCTATTTTATATGAAATCATTTGTAATGAGTATAAATTGATCCACATTCCATGTTATTTGGGACAAGCCCATAAAAATAGTATGAAAAATATTTTTTGACTCTAAATATTCTGAGGTAGGTTTGCTTGCTATTTTTTAAATTCTCTATATTAACTTCACTTGCCCGTGGCTGGCTGGCTGGCTGGCCAAATCTTGTGATCAATTTTTAACCCACTTCCTACAGCCCGATTTTATTGAAATTTTGAACACATGTATATCTCCCAAGACAACACTCTATTAAAATTTGAGGCCCCTCGGGCTGCGGGGTCGGGGGGCTCTCATACAAATATTTTACAAAATTTACCCGATTTTCTTTAAATTTTGTACACATGTGTCTTCGATGGAAAACACTTTTTGTAAAAATTTGGAGCGATCGGCCCCTTGGGGACCCCAATATACAATTTTTAAATATCGCTATATCGCATCAGATCACGGCAAAGTCTGAGCTCTGTGCTTTGTGAGCAGCGCTGTTCGCTGCCGCTGCGTCATTTGTGAATGATTTTGCCACAAGCCGAGCACGCAGTGTGTGTGTGTGGGTATCCCGATTAGAGAATTTACAAGAAAAATTTTAATTTTTATGGGTTTTTTTTATTATTATCCTTTATATTATACCAATTAACACCCAAACCTCCTTCAAACCACTGATAAAAATGAGTTCTCGAAAAAAAACTCCAAATTTTGAAAGCTCCTACCTCATAAGGGAGGCGTCTCCCCCAAACAAGATGGCGGATTTCGAGTCTGCCCAATAAGGGCTTTCAGAAAAGGGGTTTCTCAAACCCCTGACCCCTCGATCGCTATACCACAGTTCAGCCTAAGCCTTCATTTATGCAGTTTTCTATACAAATAGCATTCGTTTTTGACTAACCTTGTAACACATATATTATCCGAAACAGATTTGTTAGCGAAACACATACAAGCAAGGCATCTTAGTGCGGGTTTCTGCAAAACTTCATTATTTGAGCTAATAACACGTGCCAAGTAAGGAATACTGCCGGCCTTGTATAACAACATTTGATCATTGAAGGTATGACAGAGTGGAACTAAAATGCTTGTAACATAAGCCTGCGTTTGTATCGAACTTTCTGGAGATGCTAAGCCTAAAATGAGTACATAGTAATATTCAGAAAATGTATTGTTCAAAACAATTTACTTAGCAAATATGATACTGATCCTGAATTTGAGTATAATTGTGTAACTGGTGCAAAAGGAAATTGAAATATGGACCGCAAAGTGCATAGACAGAGTTCAATAAATTTTTTGTTGATGTTTGGTATTAAAATTTGGGAAATTAGTACTGGAACAACGTTGAAATCGTTAACCAACGACTGGATTTGATCAACAGATCCTTTGGCCAATGAACCTGTTTGAAGTAAAGTATATTTAAAACCAGTAGTTAAAATAAACTGGTAATAGTATTAACTTACCCACTATTATTAGTGCATCTAGACGTATTCCAATATCTAACTCATTATTAGAAAATATTTCTATCAGCTGTGGAACAATGCCCTTTGATATTACTAACGCTTTTTCACGGTTACTTCCAATTACAGCATCCTTAATCTGGACTAAAGCAGCTTCGCACTCAGACTTGTTCAGGATATTTAGTCTATCAACATAAAATCGACAACCCGTATCCTAAAAATATTTACTAGGTATAATTGCGATTTAAAATTCAGTTATATAATTTTATCTTTTACAATAAATGTCATTGTAAAAAATCCGAATACCCAATTATAACATTTACCGTAGCACATATAGTTGGCATATCGAATTTGATTAATTGTATAAAATAATTATCTTATTTCTACAAATGTTTCCCGAAAAATATTACAAAAACTAAACATTGCGCACTAAATACACGTACGGAAGTAAATTTAACTATTTTAAGAGCTAATAAAATATACGACACAACGGCTAAACAACCGCTGTTTCGCCTTTTTATTCAAAAGCCGCATAAATTCTTTTTGTGTGTCTGGCTTGGCTTCACAATCATAGTCCCAATCTACACGCTGAAGAATCCTACCATGAAATCTGAAATCTATAAAGGCAACAGAGAAGGGTAAAGAAAATAAATATAACTGTATTTTAATTGAATTCGAATTGGGAATTACAACAATTGCACTATCTATATATTTATTGGAATAAGCAAAACCTGCTGTTTTTGGCTGGTTTTGACATTCGGATTCAGATTCCAAACAAAATACAGCTACAATTGCACTGACGAATTCCTTCTTTGGAATTTGAAAACCTGCTGTTTGGAAGGTTTTGGCTGGTTTTGACATTCGAATTCGGATTGGGATTCCAATAAAATACAGCTTATATATCTCCCGAACCGTCGTGGTCAGACTTGTGCATGAAATTTTTTTAAGTTTCTTCTTTCCTCCATTCGAAATTTTTGACGTCCTGTTTACTCTTTTCGTCAACCACACGGTCGCTACGACACACGAACGGAATGTTTCAGCACACGATTACGCGCCATCTCCACGTCAAATAACAATAATGCTACAATAAAATAAATTGCTAAGGGTGAGTAAAATTATGGAGTTATCGCTGAATAAAACACATGGCAAAAATTAAATAAAAATTTTTAAAAAATATGATATCGTATATGGGAAAACATGATTATACTGTGAAATAACCCTATTTCAATTACATAATTTGACGATTATAACCAAAAAAACAATGTAAAAATAAAAGATTGTTAATATTATTTATTTATTAATTCATCATCATATTTGGCTCTACAACCGGGGTCCGGTCCTGGCCTCCCGCATAAAGTCTCTCCACCGGTCCCGATTTCGAGGCGATGTCATCCAGTTTGGCATCCCTAAACTCTGGGTGTTCTGGTCTACGGCATCCTTCCAGCGTAGGCTTGGCCGGCTTCGCTGTCGTGTTCCATAAATCCTACCATAAAGAACTTTCCGAGCAGGATCCTCTTCGCTCATGCGAGCTAGGTGTCCTGCCCACCGGAGCCTACCGAGCTTAATTTTCTTCACGATGTCAACATCGTGGTAGCGCTCGTAGATCTCATCATTCTGTGTAGAGTCTCCGGAATCGTCCTTCCTCACACACGGGGCCAACAATTCACGGTAAGACTTTTCTCTCAAACGCGTCTAAGAGGTCAGAATGCTTTTTGCTAAGCACCCAAGTCTCGGATCCATATGTAAGTACTGGTATGACCATTGTCAGCAGCTTGGGTGTTATGGTTAAGTTTCTGGATTTGAAGAGTCTTATTATTTATTACCCAGTTAATGGAGTTTTTATTCATGATTTTATGGAATAGTACGGGTGACTGACACGAAGTGTTACCAACTTCAGACTGTCATTGCTGTCAAACCAGTGATGACAGAGCGTTTAAATTTACACTAATGATAGTTCATTCCATTGTACAAGCTTACAGAAGCATTTTAGTGGGAAATATTCAGAGAAAAGTTATCCGCAATGGAATTAAAGCGTAATAGTGTGATTGCTCTATATTTGACTGGAAAACCACAGCCGCAGATTGTTAACTAGTTAAAACATCTGCATGTGAATAAAATGTTTGTGTATCGCACCATAAATCTTTATAACGATACTGGCAGCATTGCAAAACGCAAAACGTGTACCGAAACGCACTGCAACATCGCCGGATATCATTCGGAAAGTGAAGGCCAAATCGGCTCGGAATCCGCGCCGTAGCGGCAGAAAAATGGCTCGTGAAGCGAACATTTCGCACGAACGAATGCAGCACATATTGAAAGATCATCTTGGACTAAAGGCCTTGAAATTCCAAAAAACACATAGTCTCACCGATGCTCAAAAAAGGTTAGATGGGAAATAGCAAAGGAGTTGTTACGCTTGCACGAAAGTGGCGATTTGCCGAATTTGATTTTCTCCGATGAGTCACCGTTCGTTATTGAGCAATATGTGAAGAAGCAAAACGACCGGATTTACTTGCCCGGCCGTTCTACTGAAAATATGGACCAACGGATTGCCACTCGAAACCAAGCACCGCCGATGGTGATGGTTTGGGCCGCCGTAACGGCCGAAAGTCGTTCACCGCTCGTTTTTTTGGGCCGTGGCATCAAGATAAATTTATCGGGATCATTTGTGGACGGGAGCGTTGAAGCCTTGGGCACAAAAACATTTCGGCCGCAGAGCCTGGACATTCCAACAGGAGTCGGCGCCGAGTCATAAAGCGCGCGTCAATCAAGATTGGCTGAAAAACAACGTTCCGCGGCTCACTTCCACTGCCCAATGGTTATTAAATTCACCGAAAATTCGCTAGATTTCTTGGTTTGGGGTATTTTGAAGAGCAAGGTTGGGACAAGAAAATACCAAGGTGTCGATCATCTCAAGCTAACGCTTCGCCGGGAATGGACCAAAATACCACAGAGCCTCTTTCGTGCTGCATGCAATAGCTTTATCGGCCGTTTGAAAGCCATAATCGCGGCTAAGGGTGGCCAAATCAAAAACTGTTAATGCAATTAGAAAATTTAAATATTTGTGAATATTTTTTACTTTGATTCAATAAAATTCATCAACGTTTGTTTTTTGGTAGCACTTCGTGTCAGTCACCCGTATAAATTTTGCATTTTAAAATCGTGCATTAGAAAAGTTAAATGGCTGCACTAAGTAGATTTCCTTGCAAAAGCGTAAATATAAAAGTTATTTTATTCACAAAAAAATCATAAAGTTAACTTAATACCAAAAGTAGTTATAGTATTTTTATATCATGTTATGTACTAATTATAAAGCAAATATAAATGTTTTAATTTTTATGAAGTAGGAGCTATATCAAAACAAATTCGAACACATGTGTTTTTGTTGCATCTGTATCATAACGTAATATGTGCTCTAAATATTGAGTTTGGAAGTGCATTAATTCGGGTTTCATTCATAACGCCCACTACTATGTACATATGTTCTAAATTTTCTTTTCCTCCGTCTCGGTGATTGCAGTGCGACCCAAAACTTCAATTTCAAATTTCCTCATTTTTATTTTTGCTGACCTTGATCGCACAAATAATCCTACAATATTTTCCTTTCAACTAGGCTCACATTTGTTGTAGCATAATGCTACAAGAAATGTAAATGCCCGTATACGTGTACATGCAGCCAAGCAAATTATTTTATTGTACCATTATTGGTATTTGACATGGAAACGGTGCGTTACTTCTCTTAATGAACGGAATAAGCGAATCAAATAATTATATGTCAAAAACTTCAGCAACTCGTTTTCATTACCTTTCATAACGTGGATGTTACCCTGCTCTCACAGAGAAAAACTTAAGACTTCAGAATAAATAAATTTAAACCTTAGCTGTATTTCTTTAAAGTTTATAAACTTAAGAACTAAGATCTACCAACATAACGAGCAGAAATTTGTTTTTGTCAAAACCAAAATCCATACATTTCTGTAACTCTAGTCTTAAGTTTTTTATTGTGAGAGCGCTGTAAGGGCTTTATGTATTCATTTCATTCATATTCTAAAGTTAAAGTTTTAAGTCTGAAGACTTAACTCTTAAAACTTAAACCTTAGAAGAGCTCGCACAATGAATACATATGCTATATTGCTTTGGCAAAGCCAGCTTGGCTTTACTTTAATTATCAAAGCAACAGCTTTTGGTTTTACCGCCTAACGGTGAGCACCATAACTATAAAATGTCTTTAGTTTCTTAATCCTAAAAATTTTTTGGATTTACTTTCGGCTTTATGCTTATGCGATTATTGTTGTAAGCCAAGCTGGCTTTGCTAAAGCAAAATAGCAATAAAGTTTATGTTGTGACAGCAAAGTTTTAAGTTGTGACAAGCTTCATTTTTATTTTAAAATTTGAAGACATAGCAACAACAAAAAAAAATATTTCACATCCGTTTCAAAATGTTACGAACTTTATTTTATATTTCTTCAAAAGTTTGTTAACTTAAGAACTAACATCTACCAACATAACCAGCGGAATTTTTATTGTCAGAACCAAAATCCATACATTTCTGTAACTCTTAAGTCTTGAGTTTTAAATTGTGAGAGCGCCCTTACCCTGCTCTCACAATAAAAAACTCAAGATTTAAGACTTAAAACTTAACCAATAGAAGAGCTCGCACAATGAAGACATAAGTTTTAAGTTCTGACAGCAAAGTTTAATATTGTGACAAGCTTCATTTTTATTATAATTATTGAACATATAACAACAACAAAAAGAAATATTTCACATCCGTTTCAAAATTTATTGTGGGAGCACCCTTAACTGGTTTGCGAAGAACAGCACAAAAGAAAATATGGAAATATTTCACTGTAATCGAAAACATAATGGAGATTCCGTCATAAAAATGAAAGTCATGCCCAGCGAAGTTAATGAGTTGGAAAGAGAAGGCTTGATTACCGTAATTCCAACAAACCATTAACATTCAATACAGCAAATAAAAAAATATAAACATGACAAAAAAGGTACACAAATGTTTCGTTATGTGTAGCCACAACGTTCGTTGGCATGACTTTCATTACCAAACCATGTCAAAATTAGTTGTGGTCTACGTCAATTATTGGCTGTGTTATCGGTGCTGGCACGGAGTATAAATATTATTTGTATTATTATATGTCAATTAAAATTGTTATTATCCTTTTGAAAGTTATTAGTAATTGCAAAACTAAAAACAAAAGAATAAACAAAAAATTGTTGATGTTGTTTAAGGAAAATTTAAGTCACCACATTAGTGATTCGATGACACACATATATATATATCATATATCAGAGTGTATTGCTTATTCATTGCATTACATTTAAATTTTCAACAAAAACAACGAATGACGTTTCATAACTCTATCTGCCCCATATAAATACCAGGAGCAATGTAAAGATAATAATTGCTATATTGCTTTCAACAACATGGGTTTGGTATTTTTTGCGGTTAACGGCTGATCAACGCAACAGCAAAAACTAACCAAATCAATTGGTCAATTTTTTGTTTCATGTGTTTGCCAACTTATCCATATATAATTTTTAAAAGTCGACTCTGGTGGTGGGAATTATAACTAAAAATTTGGTTAAATATTTCTTAACCAACAAATTTTTTTTTGGGTAACGCTAAACCTTTTCTGGTCTATCCAATGTGTTTGTTGTTGTAATTTTTATTTTTTTGTTGAAAGCATTATAGCAAATGATAACATTAGCTGCATTTTATTTGCCGAGCGAGTTCGGAATTCGAATGTCAAAACCAGACAAAACCAGCCAAACAGCAGGTTTTCACAATTCCAAAGAAGGAATTCGACAGTGCAATTGTTGTTGTTCCTCGGCAAATAAAATACTGCTATTAGCTGCATTTTTTTTGCCGAGCGAGTTCGGAATTCGAATGTCAAAACCAGCCAAAACCAGCCAAACAGCAGGTTTTCACAATTCCATAGAAGGAATTCGACAGTGAATTTTTGTTGTTCCTTGGCAAATAAAATACGGCTATTGAAAAATATAGTACTTCTCTCTCTGTATATATTTCAATTCGTATATAATTCGATTTAGTTAACAGAAGCGGTAAGTTGTGTTTTATGTGTTTTTTTTTTGAAGTTATGTGTAATTTCAGCTGTGTACGCCCATTTTAATGCCCACAGTCCAGCAATTCTGGTACTGAGTGAAACTCAGGTATTCGATGATTCCAATACCTCGGAATTAAATCTGCCTGGGTATAACTTGGTGCCATTATTTTTCCCTCGACGCGGGCTCGTAATTTATGTCCGTAGTGATGTTTGTAGATGTTGCAAACACCCTTGACTTGTTCCTTACCTCTCGTCATCATAATTACTCCAGCTCGTCGTTGTCAGCTAGCTCCATGCTTCCAGATTGTGCATTGCTACCGCCTGCACCTCCGAGTATTGTGCACTCTATGGGACAGACCTTCATTCGTACTTGTGCAGTTGCTAGAGTTTTAAACGATTTCAACACTCACAAGTCCGCTGGGCCAGATGGTATATCCCCACTAGTTCTGAAGAGATGTTCTTCCAAGCTGGCATTACCATTGCTTAAGCTTTTTCATCTATCCTATTGTTCTGGACTCTTCTCGAGAAGTTAGAAAACAGCCAATACCCAAAAAAGGCGAGCCGTCGTCTCCTTCTTCGTACCGACGCATAGCACTTACATCCATTCTTTTCAAGGTCATGGAAACGCTGACGAATTTTCAGCTCACGGAATATCTGAAAACCAACGAAATCCTTAGTGACCGGCAGTACGGATTTCCTGGGCGACGTTCTACTGGTGATTTGATGATATATCTTACTGAACAGTGGAACCGGTCTTTGCATCAATTTGGTGAAACCCAAGCTGTTGCACTCGATATTTCCAAGGCATTTGATAGAGTTTGGCTCAAGCTATTTGGTCTAAAACGATTACTTATGGAGTCGATGAAAAACTGCTATCTTATGAACCGCTCAATTTAAGTTGTTTTGGACGGTTTCAAGTCTAAAATACATCAGATAAATGCTGACATTTCCCAGGGCTCTGTTTTGTTTCCGACGCTCTTTTTTTTCATATTTATTTAAGATCTCTTGTCCATTGCTTCTAATCCAATTTACTCTTTCGCTGATGACAGCAGTTCTTATACAAGTTTGAGGAACTTCCACCCACTTCTCATGTGGAACTCAATCAACTACGTATTGTTACGAAATTTAGGCTTCCAATTTGGAAAGGATTTTGCAAATAAAACACAGCACAACTTTTTTTATTTACAAATAATAGCTTTAATTAACGAACAGTAAAAATAACACAAGTTCTCAATTTTATACTGGACAACTTTTAAATGCACACAAAAACCCTTAAAATACTTGTACTTTACAATAATTCTCTTATGTGGTAGCTTTATCACTTTACAAGAACTTTTACAACTTGACTGGTTAAATTCCAAATAACTAAGTATTTCTCTGCAGCGAAAGACCAGAAAATTGCAGCCTTATTCCTTTATTTACAACTAACGATACTTATATGTAATGAGTTATTTTCTAAAAATAAACTACATGTTCCATCATGTTCCTATACAATTTGACCAGTACATAATGATTCAAACCTACGCCGGTTACATTTCAAATAATCTTACAGCCTAAAAGTATGCTACATAAAAGTGCCCGTGGCTGGCTGTCCGGCTGGATCCATTTTTAACACACTTCCTAAAGTCCGATTTAATTCTAACTTTGCACACATGTGTACTTCCCATGACAATAGTTTCTATTAAAATTTTATATTTATAGTGGAATTCAGTATATTTTTTGGTTAATTTACATGAAAAATTGTAATTTTGAAATTCTCTCTATTAACTTCGCATGCCCGTGGCTGGCTGGCCAAATCTTGTGATCAATTTTGCTAAAACTCGATTATATTATGTGTTGTTTTTTTAATCTATTTCAGAAATAGATTTTTTGAATGAATGACCTATCGCTTATGAAAAAAAGACCTACATTTTACGTTGCATACTATTAGGCTTCTAAGATAAATTATTATTTAGACTGAATTACAACTCAATATACATAAACGGGTGTGTGTAGTTACTCGCATAGCTGAATACATAAGCTCGTGTGTCTATTGTAGTAGAAAGTTTTTGGTAGGAACTCGTATATCCCGGCTTTTAGCAGTCAGAATTTAATGGTACTATTTTTTTTTAAAAGAAATTTTTTTGAAATAAAAAAGTTTTTTCAATAAAAAATTTCCCCAAAAATTGTTACGAATTTTGGGAATTAAATGGTTACTATTAGGCTTCTAAGATAATTCAGTGTTTAGACTGAATTACAACTTTACATATGGCGAGCTGAGAAGCTTTTTTGTTTGTTTTGTTTGTGTATCTCCGATGGATACAATTTTTTTTAAATTTTTTGGAGTGAACGGGCCCTGAGTCCCGAAGGTGCCCATGTTATTTTTTTAACAATTAACTCGAAGAATCTCCGATGGAAAAACATTTTGCAAAATTTTTGGAATGATCGGGTCCTGACACCCGAATGTTGCCAAGGTAAATTTTTAAAAAATTAGCCCGATTTTCTTCAAATTTTAAACATATGTATTACAGAATTTACATGAAAAATTTGGGTTGTTTTTTATCTTTATATATATAATTCTACTGTACGTGTGTATGTTACTGAACTCCTCCTAAACGGCTGGACCGATTTGAATGAATTTTTTTGTATGCGTTCGGGTGACGACCTGAATGGTTTAGATTCACAAATCAGCCGGCAGATGGAGCTGGTTTCGTTTTTTTTCCGAAAATTCTTATTTATGGAACGATTTGGCTCAAATTCTCAACATATACTATTTAAATAAAAAGAAAGTCGTTGACAATTTGGACCCGATAGGTGGCGCTGGGGTGGAAAATGTAGTTTTCCCTGCATATGATCTTCATTTACAGAATATTCGAACAAGTGTACATTTTTTGCCTGTTAAGTGTCGATTCTATAGTTTTCTGGATTGGTGAGTTGGTTAGGTAGTGGGGTGTAAGTGGACGGGATGTCAGTGGGCGGGGGTCAGTGGGATGGGACAGCCGGGAAACGCCGGATATTTCTGCTAATACTGATGTGACTAATACTGTGAGGCGATATCGCAAAACAAATAGCTTTTCACAAGTTCACAAAACGATCGCAAACAAATTTATTGAAAGTGGGACAGGACAACGTCTGTCGGGTCAGCTAGTTTTTTATATAAAAAAACAACCCATAAAAGTTAAAATTTTTCATGTAAATTCTCTTATAACCAAAAGTATACTGAATTCCACTATTAATGCTGAAATATAAAAACACATACGAAGCACTGCAACACTACAACAAAACAACCACAATCGCAAAGCAAGCAGCGCTGTTCACAGCGCAAAACGCACACAGAACATAGTCATTATAAAATTTTCTGATGCCGCTATATGGGTAAACAATTTGTATAGGAGCCCCCCGACCCCGCAGCACGATCACTCTCATCTTTTAATATAAAGTATTATAACCGGATATATACATGTGTGCAAAATTTCAATAAAATCGGGGTTTAAAAAGTGGGTTAAAAATTTATCACAAGATTTGACCAGTTAGCCAGTCCGCCAGCCACGGGCACGCAAAGTTAATATAGGGAATTTAAAAACCATAACCACCACAAAAAAAATCGATACAATTTTTTTCAGTTTTTTCAGGGGTAGTAACTTTCGCAAGCCAAGCGCTAACCAATTGTTTTAAAACAAGTCCCATCAAATTTTGACTGGTAGAATCCGAGATATACGACACGACAAACAAACGTACAAATGTACACACGTTCCCTTTATGGTTTTTTTTAGTATGCGGTATGTACTTTGCGATTTATCTTAGGATTCGAATTCTATTATAAGCGTTAATAACTATTTTTCGTAACAGTATGTTAAGCACGTTAATTTCTGAAGTGGATAGCATATTAAAATGGGGAGGAAACAATCGAGTACAATTTACCTCTTCCAAAACCCAATCTTGTCTTTTGTCATCCAAGCGAATCTCCAAAACAACTCCGAAAGAACCTAATAAGGTCCCCAAGAGACCCTCAAAAAACCACTAAAAGACACCCAAATGGCCTTACCGAATTTCGTACAAATCAGTTTAGAAGTAGCTTCCTGATTCCAGTCCCTAATGATCATATCCTAGAATTCCCATAGAAACAAGTCTTATAGTTGCATCTTAGTTCTACATACCGGATTTCATGCGACACGCTTGAGAAATAGCTTTGTTCCCGAAATTCTAGACCATAAAGATCATATTCCAAAATTTCCATAGGAACAAGTCTTATTGTCGCATCTTTGTCCGACACACTTATTGAGCAGACCTCAAAAACTGAAATCTTGTTTGGAAGATACGCCCCCTTTACTTTACAGTGTGTCCATAATATTCAAAAACGCATTTTAAAAGGAAAAACTCAATTCTGAATATAAACCAAATAAGCGAGGGAATCATTTCATCCTTTTGTACTTTTCTTACTTAAACATTGGGCCACGACTATAATGCGACTATGTAGAACTAATCTTTACCTTTAATTTGATATCAATATTCAGGACCGCCCACTTTTAAACACGCCCCTGCTAATCTTTCATGAGAAATTCATTTTTTGGCTGTAACTCTGTCGAGGGGATTTGGATTGGATACAATTTTTAATTTTTTAACTTTTTATAGGACGGAAGGTATTTTTATTTCCTTGATATGTATATGATACCAATTAACCCCCTAAAATCCATCAAACCAATTAGAAAAATACATTTTTCCAAAAATAACTCAAAAATTTGAAATCCTCTCTCTCCTAAAGGGGCGTCTTTTCCAAACAAGATTGCGGTTTTTGAGGTCTGCTCAATTAGGGCTTTCAGTGTCCGAACGCCCATAAAACGCCCATAAAAAAGTTCTGCCGTGTAGAAGTAATTATCACCTTTCAGTTGATACCAATATTTAGGCCCACACACTTTTGCACACGCTCCCTGCTGAACTTTAATGTGAAAGTCATTTTTTGGCTCTAACTCTGTCGAGGGGGTTTGGATTGGATACAATTTTTAATAGAACGGAAGGTATTTTTAATGCCTTTTATATGATACCAATTAACCCCCTAACATCTATCAAACCACCTAGAAAAATTCACTTTTAAAAAAAGAGCTCAAAACTTTGGAAACCCCATCTGCTTAAGGGGGAATTTCCGCCAAACAATATTGCTGTTTTCGAGGTCTGCTCAATAAGGGCTTTCAGACAGGGTGGGTTCGAAAGCCGTAACCCTCTGCTCGTTAAAACGCACTTTAGCAAACACTGTATATCTATATATATAAAAATCAATTGCTGTTCGTTAGATTGGCTAAAACTCGAGAACGGCTGAACCGATTTGGCTAATTTGGTCTTAAATTATTTGTGGAAGTCCAGAAAAGGTTTAAAAGGTGAATTCAGCCCCGCTAGGTGGCGCTGGTATCGTTTTTCTGAAAATTCTTATTTATGGTACGATTTATCTCAAATTCACACCATATAATATTTAAATAAAAAGAAAGTCGTTGACAAAATTGGGACCCGATAGGTGGCGCTGGTGTCTTTTTTCCCCCGAAAAATCTTATTTATGGAACGATTCGGCTCTAATTCACACCATATAATATTTAAATAAAAAGAAAGTCGTTGACAAAATTTGGACCCGATAGGTGGCGCTGGTGTCTTTTTTTCCGAGGTGGGTCAGTGTGTATGAGGTCAATGGATGGGTGGTCAGTGGGCGGAAGGTCAGTGGGTGTGAGTTCAGTGGGCGATGAGTCAGTGTGTATGAGGTCTAAGGGTGGGAGGTCAGTTGGCGGGGGTCAGTGGGATGGGGCAGTCGGGAAACGCGGGTGTAAGTGGGCGTGGCGGCAGTGGGCGGGTAGCAAAGCGCCCGGGAACAGCTCGTTTCTTATATTTATTGATTTTTAGGTCGACCATATTCAGAATTAGCCAAACTGCAGTTAATGCGGTACACTGAATAGCAACTGATGAATTTTTTATTTTTGGGCTAAATAATTATTTGTACCTCTGCAAAAAGTGATCATATTCCTCCATTAATTGTTTATTAATTAAAATTTCTACAGAAAACCTTTTTTCTTGAACTTTTGACCTGTTTTAGAGAAATATTACGTTTGTATAATTAATATCCTTTTAGTGTTTTAAATTGATCATATATTTATTAATCGAACACTTAACACTTTCTTTCAATTAAAATTAATTATTATTTACCGACACTTTTTGTAGAATTGCACTGCGCTTTCTAAACAAAACACAAACGTCTTATTTTAATTGTACCAAAATATTTCAATTTTAACCGTCATATCTACAAAACAGTTCTTTATTACTACTATAACTTGCTATATCGGTTATTTGCCGCTAGTTTCAGCCAAATCACAATCAAAAAAATGAAGTGTTATACGAACTAGATTATAAAACTTATTTATTTACCATCTTAGCCTAGAGTTTCATTTTGTGTGACGAGCATATGTGGTCGTTGAGTTTAATATGACGAATGCTGCTTAGGAGAATGTAGAATAAAAATGAAAATCCAATATTCTTATGTTTACGAATTGTTCTTGCGTAAATAACTTATTTTTTTTTAAAGTTACATATAAAGTATTACACATTACTTCTAAAGTTTGCAGTTTGTAAAGTGAGGACTAATAACTAAATTAATAAATCATAGAACAAGTTTTATGAAGATTTTGTATATATATAGAAAGTGCTGTGACATCAATCAACTAACCTTATGGTGTGTATATAATTACAGTATGGTTTTCTTTTATTTAATATTTTTGAATTGTCAAAATTTAGGTAGTTTGTTAATAAACATGTAATGTTAGAAATTTACAATAAAAAATTTAATCAAAATATACAAAGTATGAATAAGTATGCAATAAGTAACATAAAAGAAAAAGAATAGTTTCCCCTTTTGTATACAATTTTCTGGCTACAATTTATCATCATGGAACTTAAAGGAAGGTAAGTTGTTTTACAATTTATGTTCAAATTATATTGAAATGAAAACATTAATCAATAGTTTACTGTGTGTGTATATGGCAGTTTAAAAAATTGCCTTTAAATACCTATCTATATCTTAATTCAGTTGTCCTGGGTTTAAGCGCATGTGTGAGAAAAATTTATGCAAAAGCATCATTCCTTCTTTCATGTTATACCAGAATATAAGCTTTTTACCACCTGTATCTTTATAAAACCTTTTTAATTTCTAGGAAGCTCTATCTTTCTTTTACTATAAATTTACTGAAATCACAGTTGAACAGTAATTTCTCAATACGTCTTTCTCTGCTTCAGTACATTTTAAATATTCTAAGTATTTTATATTTAATGTTTTAAACAAATATTTCTGCAGTATTATATTGCTGTTCAATTTTCGAAAAAGACACTTAACTTAAAAGTTTTAATATTTAAAAAGAATAATTGTTATTTATTTTAATCAGAACAAAATTTATGTACACTTATTTATATATATATTATAAATATAAGTAAGTTAACTAAAACCATTATTTTACGTGATAAGATTTTGTAGCATAAAATGAATTCTTAAAAGAAAATTATAGGTTGTATAAACTTATCAACAACAAAATTAATTAAATAACTAAATTACAGATATGAAATATATAAGCCATCATAAGATTTTGATTTGTGTATGTATTGATTGAATTCTTCTTAAAATACAAAGTGTACACATAAATCACAATTGCAATTGTAGTGTATATTGTGTATGTTATGCAGTCAAGTAAATTTTAAAAAATATACATTCGTTTTAAAAATTAAATCTATCTTCGAACAATAATTTCATTTAAATTTAAATAAATCTCTGCTTAATTTAATTGATGACATTTTAATTGTAATTGACATTTTTTAATGTAATATGTAGGTAAACCTTTTGCTATCGAAGTTTTTAACTTATTTAGTTTATGGATAATTCACTGTTTATATATATTTATATATATAAAGCTATTACAATTTTTTAAACAGTTCAATGATCAAATTCATATATATATATATCATAATAGAGTAAATAGATATATATATATAAATATATATATATTATATTCAATAATGTTCAAAGTCGTGTAAAAATGTTATTGATAGTGAAATGATAATGTGCTTATGAGTACATACTTAAAGCTAGCGTTTTTTAAATGTAGCTTAAGAAAACACCAAAATATTTTGTCACTGTTAAAAAATGGGATGCTTTACTAGCAAAGATCGTCTCACAAAAGAAGATATGGAATTTTTAAAATCGCACACACGATATGATGAAGCAACAATAAAAGAATGGTACAAAGGATTTAAGGTATTAATGTCTTACACATTCAGTTTACCACTCCCTTCAATATTTTTTATGTTTAATAGCAAGACTGTCCAAACGGCCGTTTAACGCCTGCAAAGTTTGTTGACATGTACAAAATGTTCTTCCCGTCTGGAAATGCGGAAGAATTTTGTGATCACGTATTTCGCACGTTTGATATGGATAAGAATGGGTATATTGATTTTAAAGTAAGTATAAAATTGAAAACTATATTTTAAACTAGTCGTCAATAGCCGGAACACTCCGGCAATTTAATTTGCTATTCTTTTAAAAGAGCTGTACAATATATCGAAATAAGAAATATCCAATAGGTGAGCTTAAAAACTATTCGAATGCAGTGTTATATGTACCTAGCATTAGAAAGAAAACATTTCCTGAACAAAATTAATTTTACATCTCAACATAGTATTCTTTTAGCTCAGTTCACATATTCAAACGTTTTTCTAGCGTATTTTAATTCCTGAATGCTACGATTTCTCCAACCATTCAAAATATTCGTTTTTCTTAATGATGACCTCAATAGTGGCAGATATCTCTATGCTTTCTTCGGCGCCGATTCGCTACGAGATGTCCATTGTTCATCTTTCCATGATCTCTGGTGTGTAGTGTAGTTTTTTCCACTACAAATGTTCCTGTAAGATATTGCGCACAAGATTATCTGATATTTTTACTACCTTAACAATCTCATGTACTTTTACTCTATTATGAGTAGGTAGCCCCGGGTAACGCCGGGTTTTTCAGCTAGTACATGTTTAGTTGTTTATTGAATGACTAGTAGATTATTACAATAATTTAAATTAAATATTATCTTTACCAGTGTAATGAACTATCATGCTCTAAAGATTTGATTTGGAATTTTAAGAGAGAATCCAGTTTCAACCTAATCTAACAAATCTAGAGAAACTCTTTTCTTTAGTCGTTTATGCCAAATTTAGACATGATTTTGATGGCGTTGAGATGAGATGTCTGAGTCTTTTTGGGTATTTGTTGCGCTAAGTGCGGCGGGCCTCAATTTCTGTGGTGGTGGACTTAAGGGAAATCTTTGGATGAATATGTGCGCTTTTATATTTCCTGTATTTAAGCCGGTTTTTATTTCTGTTCTGATATCCTGTAAATATTTTATTTTATTTCATTTATTGATATACAACTACATTTTTAAGAGGAATAGTCTTGTTTACATTTGTTCGATTAAAAATTGCGGGTAATACAAATAATTTATAAAATAATGACGCAACAATTTTAGGAAAAACTAAAAGGTAAATTTAAAAAGAAAACAAGCTTATTTAAAATAATTACAAAATTTAAGTTTTAATTTATAATTTAATTTATACGCAACTAGGGTTGATTATGGTGAGATAGATAACGATCAAAAGGCACAATACTCTTAAAGTTGAAATGATAACGTACTTGGTTGTTAAAGATTGAAACGGAAAAAGATTGCGAATGGTAAGGCACAGACGAGCAGCCCTAATAATAAAATATTGTTCCCTGAAGTTATGGGAGTGTGTAGGAAGAATGAGGTTTTTGGTTCTGGAAGAGAGCGTAAACCTGGGGTTGGAGAAGAGATAATCCGTTAAGCGCCTCTTAATAATTTTAAAAAGAATATTTATAGTCATAAGGTTCAGGAAATTTGGAGGCTTAATCCCCAGAAAATAAAAAGCCGGTCTAGAGATATGATCACAAATTTTTGATTAGTGAATGCACCGTATAAATTAATTTTGGTGGTCATATGCTCTTTTAAGCACATTAAAACAACAATTTTTATCTCCTTATGGGAGTTTTAACGTTTTCTTTATTTAAGAATAATTAAGCACTTTAATACTAATATTAATTTTATTTTGTTTAATGAATTAAAATTAAACACTAATAGATATAATATTAATATTATATTATTAATATTATATTACTAGCTGACCCGACAGACGTCGTCCTATCCCACTTTCAATAAATTTGTTTGTGATCGTTTTGTGAACTAGTGAAAAGCTATTTACTTTGCGATATCGCGTCACAGTATTAGTCACATCATTGTGTTACATTTAAATATTATATGGTGTGAATTTGAGCCAAATCGTTCCATAAATAAGAATTTTCAGAAAAAAACGATACCAGCGCCACCTAGCGGGTGTTTTAATAGTTATTATGCTATTCCTGGCGGAGACAAATCCAACAAAACAAAAATCATAAAAATCGGTCCAGCCGTTCTCGAGTTATAAATGGTGTAACTAACCCGACTTTGTTTTATATATAAAGATTATTGAAGTAAAATTAAAGATTTATCTTAAAAAAAAATTTAAGAATAATTAAGCACTTTAATACTAATATTAATTTTATTTTATTTAATGAATTAAAATTAAACACTAATAGATATTATAATATTAATATTATATTATTAATATTATATTATTAATATTATATTATTATTGAAGTAAAATTAAAGATTTATCTTAATAAAAATTAGCTCCCTATGGGAGAAGAAATAATAACTTTATTTAATTAATATTTTAATTGAGAAGCTCACTATGTGAGATCTAACTTTATTTAATCAATCTTTTAATTGAGCCTGCTCACTATGTGAACTGCACTAACTTAAAAACTCGAGCGAACTGACCAAAGATATCTTCAATATTCATCCATATCTCATCAACGATGATGCGATGCCTGTTTGCTGTTTCGGCAAACGTCGAAGGAAATAACAAGAACGATCAAGCTTGCGGGCCAGCCCAGCGATCGTTGAAACGAAGATAAACAAAAAAGGCAACTTAGCATTAAATGCTAGCTAGGGTTTGGTGCGCGTGTTAGGCGCACAAGTATATTCGCACAGCGAATGTTAGAACGAATATAAACAAAAATGCAACATAGTATCAAAAATTTCGTCGTTGAGAGATAAGATTTTTTGCAACGCAGCGAGAAATGAATGTTCGCTAGTTATTGAATGTGACGTACCTTAAATTATACAAGCATCAAAGCATAGCATAGTTTAAGATGTTGAATTTAAGTTGGGATAATGCCAGAATATAGTTTGACTCCATATATAAAACGCTGCTAATAACTTAAAACGACCAACCTACGCTGAAGCACCAATTCGCTTGGCAAACGGTGACTGAGCTAGAAGTGACGCTGAATAAGGTAATGCATTCGCATTCGTTTATGCAAAACCCCTTAGTGAATCATGAACAGATTCTTAATGCCTCCGCTTTGGAACCGATTCGTTTTAAGATAATAGACTTGTACCCTTCTTTCAAAGAAATTTAAATCCAAACAAATCATCAGGAATCGACAGAATTACAGGTAAACTGGTTAAGGAGTTGCACCAAATTGCAGTCAGACATTATTACATACGTATTGTTACGAAATTCAGGCTTTCGAGTTCGTAAAGGATTTTGCAAATAAAACACAACCCATTGATTAATTTACAAATAATAACTTTAATGAACAACAATAAAATTAACTCAAGTTCACAATTTATAATGGTGATTACTTTAAATGTACACAAGAACACTTATTATACTAGTACTTCACAATAATTCTCTTAGGTTATAGCTTTATCACTTTACAAGAACGTTTACAACTGCACTGGTTAAATTCCAAACAACTAATGATCTTACTTCGTCCTAACGCCTCTACTTATACTCAATCATAAGCTTCCGGAAACTTCTAATATTGTAGACAGAAATATCCAGAAAATTGTACCCTTCCCTTTCCCTTATTTACAACTAACGACACTTATATGTAATGAATCATCTTCCAAAAATAGATTTCATGTTCAATCATGTTCTTTACAAAAACCGGGCAAACCGGTTTGACTACTTGTTTGACCAGCACACAATGATTCAAACTTGCAGGCGGTTACATTTCAAATTTCAAATAATCTAATAGTGCCTAAAAGTATGCTTCATATTTTTAGTATGCAGTATTTTCTTAATTCTAATTTTAATGCTTATTCTTATTTTATTATATGCGCTACTAACTAATTTTCTTAACAGTATAATGGAATCTAACGCAGTGGCTATTAACCAAAAATGTGGAAACATTCCCAAATTATAATGGTACCCAAACCGGGTAAGGACTGAACCCATCCTCATCACATAAGCCGATTAGTTTATTATCGATTCTATCGAAGCTATTAGATATTAGGAACAATTACACAAGTTCACAGACTAGTTAGTCTCTCACATAAGGTATGCGTAAGAAGAAAAACAATAGTAGACATTCGACAACGTCTGGCATGTAATTCGTATGTTTTTACCCTTTAACTAACATACCATCCAAGCTACATGGAAAATCGTAAGTTAATCAATAAATATAATATAAATCTCCGCAATAAATTCCATTAATGCTGGCGTTCCACAATGAAGCGTCCTGAATCCATTCCTCTGCCTACTCTACACTTCTGATTTTTCTACCTGCTGACACAGATTTTTAATGTTCAAACAAGAATTGCCAAGATTGGTAATGACAATGAAGGACTCAAACATGTGATTGGGAAGCACGGCCTCGGCGAAGAAAAATCACAATGGTGAAAGATTTGTTGATTTCTGCAACACCAACAACCTTGTCATAGGAGGCACCATGGACTACTGTTGGTATCAATCGGAAGTCGTCGCGAGAAGAGATGGATCGCGCTTTTCACCTGCCTAACAGTTCGTGCCATACATCTTGAGATTGCCTATGATCTGTCAACGGATGCATGCATCCTGACGATACGAAATTTTATTAATAGCCAAGGAACACCAGTAAGAATTCGTAGTGACAACGGGAAGAATTTTGTTGGTTTAGAAGGACATGCCGGGCGATTCTGTGATGTCTTCGACTGCGGACGCATTCAAGACGAATTGTCATCTAAGAATGTGGAATGGTTGCTCAACTGTCCAATCAACCCAGCGGAAGGTGGCGTATGGATGAGAATGGTCCAGTGTGTAAAGCGAGGCTGAAGCAGACACTGAATGAAGTAGCACCGAGGGAACACACCCTGCAAAGTTTCTTAATAGAAGCAGAAAACATTGTAAACCCACGACCATTAACTCATGTTCCAGTTGCAGCTGAAGATGAAGAATCCATCACTCCGAACCACTTTCTTCTAGGTTGTGCTAATACCGCTCAGACTCCAGCTTGCGAAAGTTCCTCGAATAGTCTACAAGTTTCACGAAAGCAGTGGTGCATTGCGTTGCAAATTTGCGATCATTTTTGGAAACGCTGGATAATAGAATACCTTCTAACCTTAACGCGTCGCGCCAAGTGGTGCGAGAGAACCAAGCCGATCGATCCCACGACGGTAGTGGAGGCGAGGTCGAGTCGAGAAGGTGTATCCAGGCGTCGATGGAGAGATAAGACGAGCTGATGTACGAACAGAGAAGGGAACACTGCGTTGACCGGTTTCCAAGCTGGCTGTTCTGGACGTAGAATCTGGTGAATCCAGTCGGTTCAAGGGGGCGGGAATGTGGCAGAACGGCAACTTAATGTAATTGGTGTTGCAGAACGGCAACTCTGCCAGAAAAGTCTTAATGTAAATGGGTTTGCTGCTCAACTCGTTGTCGTTAAAAGAAGCGATTGCACCAGGTTTTGACACTTTACGTCTGTAATAAGCATGCTTATGCTCTTTGAATTTTCGGCCGGCCATTTTATTAGAAATCGCAGCATTCAACGGGTTGGGCAAAAAAACCACGAAATAAATTTCGAGGGAATTAAATTTCGTCAGCCCAAAACACGTTTTTTAACACTCGGCTGAATGGCAGTCATTGAGATTGGAAGATGGACTGCTGGTAATAGGAATCGGCTGATGGTCAAAGTACAAAATCACAGATTTTGCTACCAACGAGCCCATATGGACGTTAACAAAACGCAAGATAAAGTAAGGAATCGCTTCTATTGGCCGAACGTGTGATACATGGGCCGCAAGCAAAGGACTACAACCAAAAACTAGAGGAAAAATGCAACAGTACAAGGTTGAAGCACCATTTGAGCGGGTGGCAATGGACATAGCTGGTCCATTACTCAGGTGCATTGATTACTTCAGTAAATGGGCAGAAGCATATCCCATCGCAAATCAGGAAGCTAGCACGGTGGCAAGGGCATTCGTGGATAATTTGATATGCAGATTTGGAGAACTACTGGAACTACATTCCGATCAAGGGCGGAATTTTAAATAGCTAGTCTTTCAAAAACTGTGCCAAGTACTCAACATCAAGAAAACGAGGACTACTCCTTTACATCCACAGTCAGACGGAATGGTCGAAAGGTTCAATAGGTCGCTGGAAGGGCATCTGCGAAAAGAAATGAATGCCAACTAAGATGAATGGGATTGTTGTATACCGTTGTTTATGATGGGTTATCGTAGCGCTGTCCGCAACACGACTAAAAACTCACCAGTAATGGCTGTATTTGGCAAAGAACTTCGTCTACCATGAGACATTAAATTTGGATCACCACCGGTAGAGCCAACAACAAAGGAGAACTACGTTAGTGATCAAAGACAGCGGATGATCGCTGTTCGTACTGCAGTAAGGAGCAACATAGTGGGTGCCAGCGACTGGATGAAAACGCGATATGACCTGCGTGAAAACTTTGGTGGATTTCAGGAAGGAGATTTGGTCTGGCTTTACAATCCCAAGAGAAGAAAAGGATAATCTCCAAAACTACAACAAAGTTGGGAAGGATCTTATAAGATCATTAAGAGGATTAATGATGTAGTATATCGGATCCAACAAAGTCCCAGATGTAAAATGAAAGAATCGACAGATTGACAAGGTACATCTACAGAAGGAGAGAACAGAATTAAAGTGGGGGTAATATTACGAAAATTAGTTAGTAGCGCATGTAATAGAATTCGAATCCTAAGATAAATCGTAATGTACATACTGCATACCAAAAATTAACACATTTATGTAGCATAATTTTAACCGCCTGTTAGATTGAATCATTACGTACTGGTCAAAAATATTGTCAAACCGGTTTGTGCGGTTCGCCCGGTTTTTGTAAAAGAACATGATTCAACATGTAGTCTATTTGTAGAAGATGACTCATTACATATAAGTATCGTATCGTTAGTTGTAAATAAGGGAATTTGTGCATAAGACTTGCCACAAGGTCAGCTGGGTGTCAACTGACCGAAAATCATCATCCAACCAAATCGACCATGTGGCGATCAGCCGACGTTTTAGGAGCTGTCTTTTAGACGTCCGAAACAGACGAGGAGCCGACATGGGTATGTTACGGGATCATCACCTTATGGTAGCTACTGTCCAGTTACTTACTGCATCAGTTCAAAGAATCCGCAATATCATCCGAATGCTTGGGTATAACATCGACCGGCTAAAGATCCCCTCAGTACGCCAACAAATAAGGGATCATTTATCGCAATGAGTGGAAGCAATCAGCAGCTCACTGCCGACAACCAGCCAGGAACATTGGAAGGCTGTGAAAAATGTTTTCACATCTGGAGCGGAAAGTATTGTTGGTAGAAGCCAGGCAAGGCACAGCACGTGGCTTACCTAAGATACCTGGAAGAGGAAGCAGCGAGCAGGTGCGATAGCAGAACCGTTTACAGAATCACCAAAGAGCTAACAGCTGGTCACCGCTCCAGCCAACATCCGGTGAAAGGCCTGGATGGTGCCGTACTCGTTTCAGATGAGGATCAGCTCAAGCGATGGAAGGAGCATTTCTCTACGGTCCTTAACCGTGTATTTGCTAACGATATGCACCCAAATCAAACGGAGCTGCCGGAAGTAAAAATTTTCCAAATTCGCACCTCAACTCCCAGTAAAGATGAGATCGCAACCGCGATCAGCGCACTTAAGAACAATAAGTCGGTAGGACTAGATGGTATACCCGCAGAGCTTTTGCGTGCCGCTCCAACGACATCAGCAGAGCTTTTATATCCTCTTGTAGAGAGAGCTTGGGAGGCAGAAAGTTTTCCCCACGAGTTGAAGAAGGGAATGATTGTCAAGCTCCCTAAAAAAGGTAGTCTTATGGAGTGCGAAAACTGGAGAGGCATTTGCGTTCTTCATGCAGTTGCAAAGGTAATAGCCAAAGTAGTACTTGAGCGAATTAAGGAACATCGATGCCGAACAAGCAGGTTTCCGCACTGGATCCTCCTGTGTAGACAACATAAACACCATGCGGATCATTATCAAACAGTGCGTTGAATTCCGGTCACCACTGCACCTGCTGTTCATCGATTTTGAGAAGGCGTTTGACAGTGTCAACAGACAGTTTATCTAAATGTCATGTGCTGCATAGAGGAAAGCTGTCAGAGGAATTCGAGATCCTAAGTGGGGTACGACAAGGTTGCATTCTATCGCCGATACTTTTTTTGTTGGTGATTAGTGATGTACTTCAAGCAGCTTTATCTACTGGAAGCGGAGGAATTCGTTGGAATCTTACATCTCAACTCAAACATCTGGACTACGCTGACGACGTTTGTTTACTCTCACACAGAATTATGGAGCTGTACCAAATGACAACAAATGTGGAGAGGGAGGCAAATGTTGCGGGTTTGAAGATTATACTGCCAAAACCAAAATCATCAACCTCGGCACTAACTCAGTAACTCAAGTTAACATTGCTGGACAGCCGGTAGAGAGAGTAGAGAGTTTCCAATATCTTGGGAGCATTGTCTCGACCGAAGGTGGAACCGAACAGGACATTGTCAACCGAATCAGCAAAGCGGTGTTTGGAATGATGTCCATGATTTGGCGAAGCAATGCGATCAGCTTAAACACCACGCTGCGACTGTTCCGCTCAAATGTTGAATCTGTGCTGTTGTATGGGTGCAGCATTTGGAAGGTGACCGCTAGTATCACAAAAAGATTACAAACGTTCGTACAATAAACAAACCTAAGACATATAACTGGAGTACCGTGGTTTGTAAAAACGCCAACATCCACAGAGTCCGCGAACTTCCCACACTCCAGGAAAAAACTTCATCACAATGCATCAGATATGCATCTAGAGTAAAAAAACATATTTTGAGCACTGGCAAAAGATAATGTGAAACTAAGTTTAGGGTGCCGTAAATGTTTTTAGAAAATGGTAATACTAGTGTTTTCCGATTCAATTCTGTATGTCAGTCAAAAAGTTTAACATTGTTTTTTATTTACTTGAAAAATTTAATTCAGTGAAAAAATGGAATTATCGCATAAAAATTTTCGTGAGATGATTTTTTACGATGTTCGAAAGGGTCTAATTCAACAACAGTGCTTCGAATCATTTCATTTGACTTTTGAAGACGAAGCAACATCCTTGGCTAGTGTTTATAATTAGTACAATGAATTTAAATGCGAACGACGTTCACTCAGAGACGAGCCTCGTGAATGTCGTCCAAAAACAGCTGTTGTGCCAGAAAACATCGATGCTGTGAGAAACCTGATTGAAGAGGATCGTCATGTGACTTATCGGGAAATCGAGGCATGCCTAGGCATTAGTAACACTAGCGTATATACGATCTTACCTGAACATTTAAAGGTTTTATTTATTTATTGAAAAACATTTGGTAATGTTAGTAAATTATTACAATCTAGTCACTAGACTAATAAGCAATTTTGTTTTGACTTAAATTAATAAAGAATACAAAATTAAAAGTTTAAAGCTTTGAAGCTAACTTATACTATACATGAATGGATTTTTTTTTAAATGGCTCTTATGTCCATAGGGTTGACAATTTTTACATTGTGGAATTTTTTTTAAATGGCTCTATTTGTATCTTACAGTACATAATACTTTTGATTTCTATCTATCTATTTTTCTTCTATCTATATTTTCTTCAGGGCTGAATGACAGCATGAAGATATCTAGCGGCTCCCTACTTTTCCATTTTAGTTTATTAACTGCATCGGCTTTATTAACAGCAATAACTCTTATAGGTCTTAGTTGTTTATTTTCATAAAAGTACCAACTGTATTTCCTTTCATTTAGTGCTCTGGTTAGGGCTTTATAAGAATCGACATCCGTTACGTTGGTTTTTAATGTAGTTTTATTCAATAGTTTTGTGTTTTGTATTAAAGTGTTTTTCTGCTATAATTGCTTTAACTTATTTTCAAAATTCATCGTAATCCGGAATCTTATCTACCATTATTGGTGATGGTGGCGGTTGTTTGTTGGTTTCCTTATGTAATATTTTAGAGCCTATGTTCTTAGGTTTATAAGCAGGCAGTGTAGAAACGGGTGCTTCTTTCTGTATTCTAGAAGTGATTGGAGAGATAGTTTCTGGAGAGTTTCTAGCTTTTCTCTTCTTGCTTGCTTTTTTTCCTTTTTCCTTGTCCAATCAGTTTCTTGGATTAGCTCATCTTCGTCTGTTGAGTAAATATGAGGCTGTTTAAGTCCACTACCATTTTTATGGGTATTTTCAGCTTACTTTATTTCAGTCTCTTTTAGCTTGTTATTTTCAGTTTTTATATTGAATACTTCTGTTTGTAATGGATGGCAACTCTAGTTTGTGGATTTTGTTCTGTAAATCAACATTAGCTGTATTTTATTTGCCGGGGAATAAGGAATTACAACAACAATTGCACTATCTATATCCTCTTTGGAATAAGAAAACCTGCTGTTTTTGCTGGTTTTGACATTCGAATTCGAATTCAGATTCCAAATAAAATACCGCTATTTTCCTTTTCAATATCAGAACTTTCTGATCTTTTGCGTTTGGGTTGGTTTTAGATTTCGTACTTCCTCCTACTCCTGGCGGAGGTGTTCTATCAATTCCCATTTTATATTAAATTTATTTTGTTTTATTTTATATTATTTATTTTTATTTTATATTATTTTATTTTATTTTATATTTTTTTTTTTATTTTATATTATTTTTTTTTATTTTATATTATTTTTTATATTTTTTTTATATTTTTTTTTATTTAGCAATGCTGGTGAGAGCTTTTAAGACATTGGAGGAAAAGCTTTTGATCGACATAAAAGCTTATCGGTCTAGGTTCCACAATCGAAAGCTCTAATTTACCAGCTCTGAATGTGATAAGAAGAAGATTTTTAGGTATTTTTTTATTTGCCGGGGAATAAGGAATTACAACAACAATTGCACTATCTATATCCTCTTTGGAATAAGAAAACCTGCTGTTTTTGGCTGGTTTTGACATTCGAATTCGAATTCAGATTCCAAATAAAATACCGCTATTTTCCTTTGTGGCTTTGTGTCGGTTGGTGCCGCCAAATGCTTGAAAAATTCGTTGAAGGTTCTTCCTAAAACGTATGCAAGATGGTGACAGGTGACGAGTCATGGATATTTGCGTATAAGCCGAAAAGAAAAGGACAATCGACTGTTTGGGTATTCCAATTCGAAGAAAATCCAACAAAAGTTGTGCGAGCTCGGAGCGTTGGGAAGCTATTGGGCGTGTTTCTTCACGAAAACCGGTCATGTGGCTTATGCGGCTCAAAAGACGTTCAATTCAGCTTGGCATATGACCATTTGTTTGCCTGAGATTTTCAACAAATTGAGAAAACAACCCAAAACGGCGAATCACTTTGCATCACGATAATGCGAGCTCAAACACATCACATCAAATGGTGATGTGTGTCAAAAGCGAGTATTTGAGCACTCAAACGATCGAATTTATGGGTCATCCACCTTACAGCCCCGACTTGGCACCCAATGACTTCTTCCTGTTCCCAACAATCAAAGATAAGATGCGTGGACGATTTTTATCGCCTGAAGAAGCGGTTAAAGCGTTCAAAAACCATATTTTGGAGCTATCATCTTGGGTCTGGAAAAAGTGTTTCGATAAATTGTTTGAGCGTATGCACAAATGTATAGATCATAAAGGCGAATATTTTGAAAAGCAATAAAGCAATTTTCTATGAAAAATTTTAATTTTTTATTACTTTTTCTATAAACTTTTACGGCAACCCTCATAGTAAAAGGAAGTATAGTAATCATGAAAATGTTCGAACTCGGGATTTTTGCAGATTTACCTATTACCGTATCTCCTGAGACACAAAAAAGAAAATAAAAAAAACTCTGTCAGTGTCTACTCTACAGCCCAGACGGCTGAACTTATCGGGAGGAAAATTCATATTTAAACTTTTTACATTGTGAGGGGCCAGATGATTTTTGCGGAAATCTCAAAGCCGCAAGTATCAGTTTACTTTGACGACATTTTTTCGAGTTTTTGCAAAAGAAATTTAAACAAAAAATGGAGGTGTGGGCACAACACAACTTTCTTTTACAGGCGGGACCGGAATCTTCAGTAAATGTATATTAATTTTTTTTTTATTTTTTTTTTTTTTTAATTTTTTGTTTAAATTTCTTTTGCAATTAACAGATTTCTTCTAAGTGCTATACTCTTTGAGTTATTTGCAAAAATAAGCTGTCTAAGAAACTGTCACTTCCGGCTGTCAGATTTCCGTCAAAATAAAATTATGTATACCACAGTTACAAACAAATTAAATCCATAGGTTTTTCGGTATTATAATATTCTTCAATGACTATACCAATAGATATGCAGTTTTTTTTTTTAATCATGAAATGTGGTAAATATCTTGTTACGAAATTCAGTCTTTCGAGTTCGAAAAGGATTTTGCTAGAACAACACAACACATGTTTATTTATTTACAAATAACAACTTTAATAAATAGAAAGTAAAAATAATATAACTTCACAATTTATACTGGTGATAACTTTAAATGTACACAAAAACACTTATTACTTGTACTTTACAATATTTCTGCAAGCAAGAGCTTTTCAACTGCACTGGTTAAATTCAAAATTAAATTAACTAATGAATAATCTGCAGTGAATGCCACCTTTTATACTCATTGAAAAGCTTCCAGAAACTTCCAATGTTATAGACAGAAATATCGAGAAAATACCAGAAAATTGTAGCCTATTCCCTTATTTACAACTAACGATACTTATATGCAATGAGTCATCTTCTAAAAATAAACTACATGTTCAATCATGTTCTTTCACAAAAACCGGGCAAACCGCACAAACCGGTTTGACTACATTTTTGAACAGTACATAATGATTCATACTTACAGGTGCAGTGAATGCCACCTTTTATACTCATTGAAAAGCTTCCAGAAACTTCCAATGTTATAGACAGAAATATCGAGAAAATACCAGAAAATTGTAGCCTATTCCCTTATTTACAACTAACGATACTTATATGCAATGAGTCATTTTCTAAAAATAAACTACATGTTCAATCATGTTTTTTCACAAAAACCGGGCAAACCGCACAAACCGGTTTGACTACATTTTTGAACAGTACATTCAAACTTACAGGCGGTTACATATCAAATTTCAAATAATCTAAAGCCTACAAGTATGCTACATAAAATGGCTTATTTTTAGTATGCTGTATTTACATTGCGATTTATTTTAGGATTCGAATTCTATTATACTCGTATGAGCTACTGACTACTTTTCGTAACCATATTTTTTATAAAGGTTAAGAGTGCTTGGTAAAAAAAAGTATAAAAGCAGCTATTTTAAAAAAATGCGTGTTTAATGCAATTTTAAAAGTGGTATAATACATATTTTTATCTAATGTAAATCGACTAAATAACAACCTTTAAGAAATTCAATCATTTCTTTTTTTAAACTGTCCTGATGATAGGGGCTTCATAAAAAAAAAAACATAACACAGTGATAAAACTTTATTTGACTTATGTACATTTAAAGTAAATGCTCAAATATTGATAATAATGCTTTGAACAGATAAGTTCTGGGCAGTTCAAATGAACCAATTATCATTTCGTTTAATATGCCAGTCAAATAATTTATTTTGAACTGGTATTGAGATCTGTATTCTCGCATAAGATGCGGATTTGAAAGTTACCAGCTGTACAGATTCTGCATGTTGAAGTATCCACCTCTCTTCAGCGTTGATTCATCGCTCTACAGAATTTTTTTTTCAATACACGGTCTGCGATCGCAATGCGTCTGGCAATTGCTTTTGTAGAGGTAGACGGACTCATTCAATTTCTTCAAGCACCGTGTCTTCAGTGTCAGTAATAGTGGGTCTTCCAGTGCTAGTACCACCCCACCGCTGCCAGGTATTCCTTCTTCCAAGTAACACCCGTGTACTCTGATAAATACGCGGCAATTCGGGCAGTTCACTATCGTATAGTGGAAATACTAACATTACAAACATTATTGGAATACACTCAAAACCAATTGAGCTTGAGGTAATCGATGATACCGCGCGCCAAAGTTCATCTAAACTAACGTTCCTGAATGAGAAAGTCTCATACTATTAGGCTTAAACTACCGGAGTAGGGGCTTTAGTGCGAAGTATGAATTGACTGTTTCAGGAACAAGACTACTCAGATTGGTGCTAGGATCAGAGTTGATGCCAATACTTCGGAATGAACGCCAAAGTTACTTAGGATGTTGGTTGACATTGAAAAACAAATTCCCATAGTCCTCTTTGAGCGTCTTATTAATGAAGTAACTTACTTTGTTATGGTTCGTACAGTAACATTCGTGGGCTAAAATCCAATTTCTTTGCCACATATGCCCACGTAGCAGATAATAACCCGCTGTTTTGGCACTAAGTGAAACCCAAGTGAATAAAGACTCTGATGTCTTAGAACTAAGTTTATCTGGTCATAACTTTGTGCCGGTATTTTTTCCACATCGCGGTTCAGCCATTTATTTACGTAATGAATTAGCTTATATATGTACTTCTAACTGGTTAAAACCAATACTCCAGCCCAGAATTCAATTTAATTTGGTTTAAAGCTAAAATACATAAGAAAGAAATTTATTACTGTTCATATATAAAAGCCTCAACTTAGACAGAGCTTCAACTTTAAACGAATTTGATGCACTGTTTGACTCAATTTTAATAATTGTAACCGAAGACCACTATGCTCCATCGTTATTGCGGGCGATTTCAATATACACAATTCTGGTTGGCTTCGCTACTCTGGACAGACAACACCCGAAGGAGAGCGTGCTGAGCTATTCGCTGAGACAAACAATCTTACTCAGCTCGAGAATGATCCTACACAAATTCCTGACATTGCCAATCATTCCGCCAATACTCTAGACTTGTTATTAGTGACGTGGATGCCGCCGCTGATGCGATCACAAAACATCATTCACATTGGTATGAAATACTTTATTCCTTTCAGAAATAAGTCTGTCAAAAATTTTGGGTCATTCATGAAATAAACCAAAAATACTGCCTCGTAGTCAATTCCAACGATCATTCACAAAAACATTCCAGCTGTCAGCTCTAAGGACAAGGCTAATCTACTTGCTGCCCATTTTGCAACTAGCCCAAAGCTTTTAGACTGTGCTTTGCTTCCATCTGTACTTCTGAGTGTCGAACACCTTATGTGACAGATTATGGTGATCTGATGGCATATCCCACCGAAAAGTGGAACCAGTCTTTTCACAAGTTTGGTGAAAGCAAAGATATTGCACTTGATATTTCAAAGGCATTTGACCGGGCTAGGCACCAAGCTTTCTGTCTAAAATGCGTGCTTTTGGAATCGATGTAACCCTGTTTCAATGGATTAGAAGCTATATTTCAAACCGTTCAATCCAAGTTGCGTTGGATGGTTTTAAGTCTGATATTGACCGCCTAAATGCGGATGTGCGAAAAGGTAACCTGCAGCCATTATGAATAGCACTTGCATCAAGGAAACAGATATACTAGCAATTCTTGATATATGTGTCTACGAAAAGCTTCGTTGCAATTACCACATATTCAACGTCGAAAGCCGCTAAGTGCCTTGGCTTCCTAACAGGGTGTAAGAAATATTTCACTCCCTGATCTGGCTGCTATCTACAACTTTCATGTCTGTCAGATGCACCTTAGAACACCTTTCATCTGCTTGACAGAATACAGAACCGTGCGATAAAACTTATCGGTAACGCAAACCTAGCGACATCAATAGATTCGCTTGAACACCGCAGGAACGTTTCCTGCTTGTCACTGTGCTCAAGAGAAATATCCAGTTGCATGCCACGTCTCCTTGAATTCAACCGCAATACTCGTGGCGCTCTAAATGCTCATCAGTTTACCCTCAAGCCCATCTTCGGACGTGTTGTTAAATTTAGATACTCTTTCTTTAGTCGTACAACACGAATGTGGAATGATTTACCAAGCTCTGTCGATATGATCCACAGACATTCAAAATGCATGCACATTGACATCTCCTCTTTCTTTCCTTGATACCTTAGTGCACACGCTGTGGCTAGCATAATAAAGGGTTTAACCACTTGGGCGTGTGCCGATGGATAAAAAAGTTCTCTAACGGACATTAGAACTATATTAAATAAAAACACGAAGAGATTAATCCCTAGTACCATGGCATGCTTTAGGTGATACTCGACAGGTACGAATAGGGACGTGGAGGTTAAACAAGGCCAACAATGATGATGTAAGGATGGAGACCTAAGAATCGACGTCGGATAATTTGAAGAATATATTTAAGTCAGCATATTCAAGAACGATTGAATTTAAGTCTAAGAAGAGATGAATTATGAGCATTGGAAGATAGAATCATAGGGCTAACAAATTAGTGTTGAAATCTCCCATTATGATAATAATACTATAGTGTGGTCATGGAGTTCTATAGCTTTAAAGTGTCGTTGGAGTTTACCACTGCTACGATAAACTACACCGACCAAGTATCAGTCAAAGAGACTTCGAAAAAACAAAGGATTTCCAAGGAAGACGAAATATCTGACTTGAGGATAATTTCAGCTTTAAGGTGAGACGAAAGATAAAGACCGACTCCACCCATCACCTCTACGAAAAATATGAACCAAGTTTTAGAAACAACAACACAAGAAATTTACCTGAAATGATGTTACAAATCTCATCCACTTTTGTCAACCGATTAGCAATTAGGATTCGGGCACTAAAGTGTTCAATATTAAAATAGTGACTTCTACCATACATTAATTCTGACTTCACGTTGTCACTCGCTACCGGAAGCAGGTTATCCGTATTTAACAACATGGAATGCTAATGGAATACACAGTAATACCACACTGTAAGAAGAAAGAGAAAGTATGATTAAAAAACTTATAAGTATGCTTACTAAATAAAATGTAAATTACTGACCTTAAAGTAAGGTAATTATTACACTTACTATTAATAATTAAAAAAATCATAATAAAAATATAATAGATAATATTCCTATCCACCAGAAGTAACGTTAGTTTGCATAACTTCCTGCAGCAACTTGTCAATTGTATTGAGAACATGACTGGATGCCATAGTGCACTCATCTATAATAATTTTTCATTTTCATTTTTCACGAAGAATATTCTCTGTACCATCACTTTCATTCCTCAATCCTGGGAAGGATTGGTACAGGCAGTTTATTAAGTGTATATCATGTTTGTCTATTAATTAATAAATTACCAGCTACTCCTGTTGTTGCCGTAGCAAAACTAAGTGGTTTCTTCCACGAAAGTGACAAATCATACAAATAAGTTTTTCCAATACCTCCAGGACCATCAAGAAAATAACATTTTTGCTTTCCGGTTTCATCTTCTGTGCACCAACAAGTTTGTGAAACACAGTTGCCTGCGTGGGATTAAAAGAAGATATCATATGTATCAAAGTTGAATGGGACGTAAGCAATATTAGGTAATCCATTTATAAGATTGGGTAGGTTGAAAGACTAGAGTAAATCTTAGTATCCTTAAAGCGGATTGAATGTCCTTTAAAGCATATGATTTGCAATTGGTGCAAGGCTCAGCCCTTACGTGGAGTTTGCGGCATATACTCATGTCATTCTTATTTTCATTCCAAAGCAACAATGGGTCAGATGGAGAGGGAAAAGCACAGATATATGCAAAAAGCTGTCTCATTTGAGCAGACATAGCGTACGATTTGGCGTCTTCCCGAGCTCTTTGCCGAATTGAATAAATTAAAAGATATCCTTTTTCCTATTATGTTCCGAAATCAATGCGCACCGGTTAAGATTGGAAACAATACTGAACTTTATTTGGTATATCTTACTCAGCATATTGTACATGTATAAACTAATATACATGTACATATATATGTGTGTAGATATATATAATATGTTAATATGTAAGATGGCATCCTCGTTTCACGTGTCGATCTTCTTAATGCAACAGGCGTTCTGCTTGTCTCCGGTTGAATCTCCACCCTTATATCCTCGGCTGGAGGTGTTTCAGGTACGATTGACTTTTGTGGAATCGGCATCTGAGAAAATGGTAATGGCTATTCCGTACTCAGATGAGTAGTTGAATCTGGTCCCAAGACTAAAGGCTTATCAGTAGCGCCAGCCATATTCTCTCTTGGTCTTATTTGGCTTTGGTGAAGAACTCGGATTTTTTCCCCCACCTTTACAACATATCGACGTAATCCCAATACTTTTAGGACCACACCAGGTTCCCAGTTGAAATATGAATTCAAACGAATGTACACCTTGTCATTGTCTACAAATGGCTTAGACCAATTAAAATTATAAGCATTAGGTTGACCTTTAATTGGTGCTGAACCAAATCTTGGTCTCAGCTGTGATAATCGCGTCCTCGGGTCGAACTTTAGCATACAGCTAGCAGGCGTCTCTGAGTTCGCCACATTCGGCGTGTTGCGAAAACTTAAAAACACATTGGACAAGGCTTTCTGCAATTCGCCATTGGAACATCTTTTTTCGTCTCCAATAGCTTTTCGTAAGCTTCTTTTCACTGACGGGACAGCTCGTTCAGCCAACCCATTCGCTTGAGGAACATACGCTGGACTTTTTAACGGAGAGATACCGTTATACTGACAAAACTTTGTAAACTCAGCTGAGTTAAATGGCGGGCCATTATCCGTAACCAGCTCATAAGGAAGACCAAACACAGCAAAAAGATTTTCTAGCTTACCAATCACGTCAGCAGCTGTTGTTCCGCTCATAATCTCCACTTCGACCCATTTAGATGTTGAGTCAATGATTAGAAATAAGATTTTACCACCAAAACTAAAAAAATCGGCAATGATTCTATACCAGATTTGGTCACTCTTCGGCCAAGAAGCTTCTTTAAAATCATCCGACCGTGCTCTTTTATACTTTTGACAGATATCACAGGATGAGACAGTTTTTGAAATATCCTCAACAATTTCTGGCCACCAACACAATGACCTTGCCAACATCTTCATCCTTACGATACCTGGATGATTTTCATGCAACAATTTGAGCACGTATTTACGCAAAGACAACGGAATGATTACTAGGCTTTTGTGACATTCGATATGACTTTCGAAAGTACAACATCTTTTATTGTTTCTTGGGCCACATCTTCATAGCACAATGGTATTTCATCCACCTCTGAGAAGGCATTTACTGAGCAAATCAGGGGATCCCCGCTTTTTTCCTTCTCTTGTGGCAGACGTGATAAGGCATCCGGAACTACCATGTCCTTGCCCTTTCGATATTTGATTACATAATTGTACCCAGATAGAATTATCGCCCATCGTTGGAGTCTATTAGCAGCAGTAATTGGTATACCCCTTTTGACATCAAACAATGATGTTAATGGCTGATGGTCCGTCACTAAAACAAAAGATCGACCAAATAAAAATTTTTTTTACCCCAAAGATGATTGCTAGCGCCTCCTTGTCCAATTGAGAGTAATTCTTTTCAGCTGATGATAAACTTGCCGAAGCAAACATTAGTGGGCGGTCTAGACCATCAACAAATTGGCTGAAGACAGCACCAACCCCAAACGAACTCGCATCGCATGACAGATAAAGCTCCTTCTCTGGATCGTAATGCGACAGTAAATTGTTGTTACTAAGGTCTGCTTTGCATTTAGTAAATGCGTCATTGTAACTCCTTGTCCAAACGAACTTCACGTCCTTCTGAGTTAAATAATAGAGAGGTGCTAATTCCGAAGCGATCATCGGCATAAACTTGCGATAGAAATTCAACAATCCCAGGTGTTTAGTTTTAGAATTTATATTATCATAAAATTATTTAGTTTTAAGAAATACATATTAGCATTAAAATAAACACGTTATTGTATATACCTAAAGTAAAGAAAAATAAATGTCATATACCATGCATACCTTGCACATCGTACAAAACACCCTACACATTCCACACAACAAATAGATCATATTGCACCATGCACAATTTGCTCGTAAGAAAACACCTATTTTAATTTGCACGTCGATTCACTAAATATTTCTGCTGACGCTTTGTCTGCGGAATACATTTATTCGTGGAAACGACTTCCACCTTCAAATTTTTATCTCTGGTAATTGTCGCGTAAGCAAATATTGCATCAGTAGTTATCTTGTAATACAATTTTACATACATGCTAGAATAAGAATATTTTTGTATAAATAGATGTTGAATAAAGACTGAGAGATCAGATATTATCAAGCAGTTGTTCAAGACTTTTTAATCAGTCCAAGTGAGTCTGCTTGGAGCTGTGAGATATTATCCCATCGGTTCTGATGCATCATCAGCAACACTATTCATCAATCAGCCAAGATACAAGAATCTTAGTCTGGATAAAATAACATAAAATACATTTCCATCATTTGTGTATTCTGATGTACCATCAGTAATACTATCAGGAAGTCAGTCAAGATACAAGAATCTTGGTCTGATTGAAATAACATAACATAACAGAAAATACATTTTCATCGTGTGTGTATTCTGATGTACCATCAGTAATACAATTAGCAAGTCAGTCAAGATACAAGAATCTTGGTCTGAAGTACATAACGATAAAAGAATCGTTACATTTTTTGGTGACCCCGACGTGATTTTTTACTTCCCCACACCAGCGGTAACGGGTAAATTTCACTAAAAATAAATAACAAAAGCGTACTGGTACATCAAAATCTTCCTTCCAGAGAAAACGCAGTACGAGTCTCAAGGTTAAAAAACAACACGAACATCAAAATCACCCTTCCAGACAAAACGCAATACGAATATCAAGATAACTAATTCGCATTGCATTTAATTTAGATTAGAATATTCTTCGCAGCACAACGAGTAAATAAAGATACATGTGGGTACAGTAAACCAGATAGAATAAGAATACATATGCATTTTTAGAGAATAAAAGTAGAATTAAGAAGATTGTAAAGTTAGTTGATTGACAACTGACTGAGTAGAAAGACATACAGATCAAACTCTGTTATTAATAAAGTTTTGATTAAAATAATTAAAGTTTTGTCTTTTTTTAAAAACAAATTGGGATTGACCAAGTTGTTAACTGGCGACGAGGATGGGATACTTGGATGTAACATTAATATAGGAATATTAAAAGATTACATTGTGTTTTAACACTTTACCAGGTATAACGAAAAATAAAATATAGAAACTATTTCTATAAGTGACAATTAGAAACTATTTCTAATTAAGTGAAAAACGAAATATAGAAACTATTTCTATAAAAATCAGTGAACATTGATCAGTGAAAATAATAATAAATTGTTTAATTCAAATTCTGTACGTTGAGAGAATTAGTGCAAAAGCAACGAACATTTTTTTTTAGTAACTCTAAACCAAATAACAAAAACATTGACATTAAAATTAGGAAGTGTGAACTAAAAATAAAACTTTTTAATCAAACAACAAAAAAAATAAGGATTCATCATCAAATCAGCAAACAAGAAAGTAGCAGACCATTGTTCAACAAATTTGAAGACATCTTTATAAAACAAAAATCAACAAAACATCTCTAAACAACTAAACATCTTTAACACACATTGCAGCATATCATCATCTACATCTAGTATATAAAATTTTGTTGTGAGTTATTTATTTCTTTTCTTATAAAAATTTCTTTTTGATTTCGCATATTAATATATATATTGTCGTAATACAAAATGACCCAATTAACGGTAGACCCTCTAAAATTTTTAGAGAAATTACCATGCTTCTATGGTGACACAGATGAGTTACAAAATTTCTGTAATCTCGTAGACAGGATACAACCTCTACAGTACCATTACACTTTGACGATAAAGACTTTCAACAGTATGTTTTTGATAGAGTAGGCGAATTTGACGTCGACATACCAATTACACAAACAGAAGGACTTATTTATATACCACAAAAAGTGTCAGATTGTAAAGAAGTTAAAATAAAAGAAGGTATTTACGAAGTAGACAAAAATTTAGTAAGAGCTAAAGTCACCGTAAACTGCAACTTACCTCAGGAGGTACAATTTAATGTGAAGGAGATGACTCCTGTCACACATGAACATTTTTATGTATATGATGATAGTACAATAATAAAAGCAACAATTAATCAAATACGTACGGATCACCTTAATATGGAGGAAAAAGAAAAGCTATTATATGTAGTGAACAAATTTAAAAATATTTTTTATAATGAGGACTCGAAGAGGGACTTAACGTTTACAAATGCCATAAAACATGCAATTCGAACTACCGAACATGCTCCAATAGTGGCAAAATCCTATAGATACCCTTATGTCCATAAAAACGAAGTTAGAGACCAAATACAAGAAATGCAAAGAAATAAAATAATACGACCGAGCCATTCTCCTTATTCAGCTCCAGTTTGGGTAGTCCCCAAAAAAATTGATGCCAGCGGAAAGAAAAAATGGAGACTAGTCATAGATTACCGCAAATTAAATGAGGTAACGATCGATGACAAATACCCCATTCCAAACATCGACGAAATATTGGAAAAATTAGGACGCTGCCAATATTTCACAACTCTGGACCTCGCAAAAGGGTTTCACCAAATCGAAATCTGTGAACAGGAGACGGCTTTCAGTGTTGAAGGAAGCCACTACGAGTTTCTTCGTATGCCTTTTGGTTTAAAAACAGCACCAGCTACATTCCAACGGTTAATGAACAACGTTCTATCTGAATACATCAATAAAATTTGCTTGGTCTATCTCGACGACATCATAATTTTTTCAACTTCCCTCACAGAACACATAGAATCGATAACTAAGATCTTTCAAAAGCTTAAAAATGTAAATCTCAAAATACAATTGGACAAAAGTGAATTTCTCAAACACGAAACTGAGTTTCTTGGCCATATCGTGACCAAAGACGGCATAAAGCCCAATCCAAAGAAAATTGAATGCGTTCAAAAGTTTCCCCTACCAAAGAATCAAAAAGCCATTAAGGAATTTTTAGGTCTTACGGGTTATTACCGTAAATTTATTAAAGATTACGCACGCATAGCCAAACCCATGACTAAGTATCTAAAAAAGGATATAAAAATGAATATAGAAGATCCTGAATATATAAATGCATTCGAAACATTGAAAATACATTTAATTAACGACCCAATTTTAACTTATCCCGATTTTAAAAAGAAATTTACTCTGCAAACAGATGCAAGTAATTATGCTTTGGGAGCTGTGCTATCTCAAGACGGGCATCCGACGTGTTACGCTAGTAGATCACTAAATGACCACGAGCAAAATTATAGCACCATAGAAAAAGAATTGCTTGCTATTGTTTGGGGCACGCAATATTTCAGACCCTATTTATTTGGCAATAAATTTATAGTGGAAACAGACCATCGTCCTTTGACTTGGCTTTTTTCAATGAAGGAACCAAACTCCAAGCTTATACGTTGGAGACTTCGTTTAAGTGAATATGATTTCGAAATTAAATACAAAAAAGGCGTACAAAATGGAAACGCCGATGCTCTATCCCGTGCTATAATTAATTTTAATGAAATCAGGACACCAATAATACATGAGGTCAATTGTCCGCTCAATATGTACAAAACTCAAGTAATCATTAAGAAAATTAACTCAGGTTCTTTAAAAATAAAAAATCTGAAGATATTTAATTCAAACAGGAAAATAATTTATCTAAGAAACGTAGATACTGACTCAATCATTACAATAGTGAAAAACCATTTTAAACCAACAGGTACAACCGCCGTATATTTCGAAGACGAAAGCATTTTTGAAACATTTGAAAATGTGATAAAAGACAATTTTAACAACAACAACAGTACCTTCAAAATTATAAGATGCCCAAAGGTTTTAAGAGATATAATAGATGAAAGTGAACTTACTGACTTCATAGAAGAAGAACATTTAAAGAATAATCATAGAGGTATTAACGAGAACTTTCTAGAATTAAAAGACGTCATATATAACCCAAAATTAAAACAAAGAATCACCCAATTCATCAATAATTGTGAAATTTGTAACGTTGAGAAATACGAAAGGCATCCTGTAAAGCAAAAATTCAAAATAACAAAAACACCCGAAAAACCAAGGGATACGATCCATATAGATGTTTTCTATAGTTTAAACAAAAACATTTTCTTAACAACAATTGATAAATTTTCGAAGTATGCCCAAGCTATTAAAATATCCAGTCGATCATGGACTGAGTTTAAACGAGCTGTTATGCAATACATAAGTAATGCAGGACATTTTAACAATCTAATTGTAGACAACGAACTAGGGTTTAAGGCGTTACCTTTGCAAGAATTCCTCAGAGAACAGAATATAAATATCCATTTTACATCAAATAATAATCACACATCAAACTCTGATGTTGAACGTTTACACAATACCCTCAACGAACACTTAAGACTTTTGAGACATGACCCTAATAAAAATGTTGACACGGTAGAAGAAAAGATTTACAAAGTAATTAATTTTTATAACAATAGTATTCATTCCACAACTGGCCGTAAGCCAATCGACTTTAGTAATGGAATTATAAGCCAAGCTGACTATCCCTACATTAAAGAAAGAATCACGAAGATAAAAGAACGTACAATAAATACACAAAATAAAAATAGGGAAGATGTCGAACCACAAACAGGACCAGTATTTTTAAAGGAAATAAGAGGTGGGAAAAATCATGCCAAATTTAGAAAAATAATCGCAGAACCATTAGATGACGAACACATTGTCACAGCAAAAGGACACAAATACTATAAATCCCATTTAAAGAAACTAAAGAAATATCAAGACAACAATAACTCAACAATTTAAATCATTTAAATATATTAACACTTAATAAATTTCATCTTTTAGGAAATGGACACATCTATGATAATTTTAATTATGTTGACGATATTTATAACGACGATATTTTCAAAGACACTAGAGGTTCGAAATCTGAACGAAAATAACGGATTTGTCAATATAAAGATGGAAAATATCAATCTTATCTCGAACTACGAAAAAGTACTCCACATAATTAACGTGACAGAATACGAAGAGACGAAGGAACATATTTGGGACAATATTAAATTAATGATAAACAAACCAAACTTAAAAGGACCAATGCTAAATTCAGTTTTACACAACTACAGAAACTTAGAAGTAAAATTACACAATTTACTCCCGCAGACAAGAAACAAACGAGGACTCTTTAACATAATCGGAAAAGGCCTTAAATTTATTACCGGAACTATGGACGCGGATGACGAAAAACAAATAATTGAACAACTTGAAACTTTAAGAGAAAATAATAAAAACCTCATTACGGAAAATAATAAACAAGTACGCATTAATACAGACATAATTAGACAAATTCAAAATATCACAGACCACATTAAACGACAACAAACGACAATAAAAGAGGTTGTAAGAACATGGTCAGATGAAGTTGGCTATAGAATAATATCAATAGAAGATGAAGTAAAATACATGCAATATCTTTATCAAATTAATTACGACATCACTTTACTTATAAATCACATAGACGATATAGAACAGATTCTTCTCAATAGTAGACTTGGTGTTTTAGGTAGAAATATTCTAACAAATGAAGAATTTAAAAACATAACGGACATTGACACATTAGCAAATATAAAGATTTCAGTCGCTTCATTTAACAGAAAAATTATAATAATACTTTTGATTCCACGATTCGTAGGAAATAATTACTCAAAAATTCTTATAGAACCCATACCCAATAAAGATAAGAAGTCCTTGTATTTGAAAGAAAATGAAATCATTACAGACAACAACGGCAATATATATCATGCGGAGGTATTGCAAAATTTAAAGAGAAATTTAAGAAAATTGGAAAATGAATGCATATATAACATTTTTAAAATAAAAGAAGCTAAATGTAATTTTAAGGAGGATACAATCACTCAAATAAAAGAAATAAGAAAAGGATTAATTATTACGAAAAATATACAAGAAACTGTAATTTTACATAATTGTAACAATTTTAAAACTATTATAGAGGGAACGTATATAATTAAATTTGAAAATTGTTATATTGAAATTAATAATATAACTTTTAAAAATTTTGAAATAAAGATAAAAGACCATATAATATTACCGAATCTACATGTATCTATCAAGGAAGACACTTTAAATACAAAGATTGAATTTGATAATTTTCACCTACAAAATATCGAAAATAATAGAAAGGACATTACAGAAATCAATAAGAATAATTTTACAAAAAACACTTTAAATATAAGCACTTTGCTAATTATAACAATTTTAATTTCGGTAGTTTTTGCTCTTTTAATAAAAAACAAATATCTTTGTTCAAAAACTACTGTCATAGATATATCTTCGTCGGAGCCTCAAGCTAATGGTGGGGGAGTTATAGCAAACCCCTTCCTCCCTGTATAGATTATTAAGAACTCTGTCTGAACAACACTCGTCTAGAGAAAACGCAGTACGAGTCTCAAGGTTAAAAAAAAACACGAACATCAAAATCTTCCTTCCAGAGAAAACGCAGTACGAGTCTCAAGGTTAAAAAACAACACGAACATCAAAATCACCCTTCCAGACAAAACGCAATACGAATATCAAGATAACTAATTCGCATTGCATTTAATTTAGATTAGAATATTCTTCGCAGCACAACGAGTAAATAAAGATACATGTGGGTACAGTAAACCAGATAGAATAAGAATACATATGCATTTTTAGAGAATAAAAGTAGAATTAAGAAGATTGTAAAGTTAGTTGATTGACAACTGACTGAGTAGAAAGACATACAGATCACACTCTGTTATTAATAAAGTTTTGATTAAAATAATTAAAGTTTTGTCTTTTTTTAAAAACAAATTGGGATTGACCAAGTTGTTAACTACTCATCTCAGAGCAAATATCGAATTATCATCCAACATAACTAATTTCTCAACAAGAATGGAAGCCATCGTCTTACCACAAGTAGTATCTTCACAACCATCACAGTCATTCGACGTATCCAGATGGGAGATACCAAAAAATATTAAATTGGCAGATCCAGACTTCAACAAAACCAACCGCATTGATCTACTAATCGGAGCAGAATATTATCATCAGCTTCTTTGCATTGGACAAATAAGGCTAGGAAAAGAGCTCCCGCTGCTTCAAAACACTCTTCTCGGATGGATTGTTACGGGTAGGATCGGCGAAGCATCCACATTAACTTCAACCTGTGGTATCTTTACGCAAGATGAGTCGCTTTAGCAAGCGATTGAGAGATTCTGGGAAATTGAAAAACTCCCGGAGGCTAATTCCACACGCACTTTAGCAGAACAGCGATGCGAAGAAATTTTCAATCAAACGACCAAAAGAGACGATGAGGGAAGATTTGTTGTAAGGTTGCCTTTCTCCATGGAAACAACAAAATTGGGTGCATCTATAGACATATCATTGAGTAGGTTCTATGCATTGGAACGCCGATTAGCAAAAGATGTCAATTTGAAGAAGCAGTACATTGAGTTTATGGAGTACTACAATAACCTAGGCCACATGCAAGAAATTGACTACAATTCTCTCAGGGTACCACATTGCTTCTTGCCACATCATGGAGTGGTCAAATCAGATAGTAGCAGCACAAGGCTAAGAGTTGTTTTTAATGCTTCAGCAAAAACTTCTACAAACATTTCTTTGAACGACATTATGTATGCTGGTCCAACTATCCAAGAAGAGTTATTCACAATTTTGATGCGGTTTAGGCTGCCAAGGTATGTAATTGAAACTGATATTCAAAAAATGTATCGGCAGATTTGGGTACACCCAGAAGATAGATGGTATAACTTAATCTGGTGGAGAGCAGATCCAAATCAACCGGTAAAATGCTATAAACTCAACACAGTAACATACGGAACAACAGCAGCACCATACTTGGCAACAAGGTGTCTACAGAAGCTGGCTCAAGACAATGAGATTAACTATCCATTAGGCTCAAAGGTGTTGCAGAGGGACTTCTATGTAGACGATGCGATGACTGGCGCTGATAGCTTAACCACGGCAAAGGCTATTCAAGCGGAATTGTCAGCACTACTTCAAGAAGGGGGATTTAAATTACGAAAATGGTGTGCAAACCATGAACAACTACTGGAAAACGTTCCATTAGAAGACCAGGAAATCAGCTTTGACGAAGGCAATAACGAAGGGTTTGTGAAAACTCTTGGATTGATATGGTTACCGAAATCAGACGTATTCAGCATAAAAATAAATAGTGACTAACCAAAACGAATCACCAAGAGATCAGTGGCATCTGATATAGCAAAACTTTTTGATCCACTCGGTATTGTTGCGCCAGTGGTGACAGAGGCCAAACTATTTCTTCAAGAATTATGGGAACTGAAGTACGATTGGGATGCTGCCCTTCCAGTTGAAATGTGCACCAGATGGTGCACGTACCGTAAGCATTTGCAGACCTTAGACCGAATTCGAATTCCAAGGCATGTGTTTGCTCAATCTGTTCCTACGTCAGTACAAATACACACATTTGCTGATTCATCCGAAAAGGCTTATGGTGCCGCGGTGTACGTGAGATCCACCAACAAAACTGGCGTGATAATAGTTCGACTTCTATGCTCCAAATCGAGAGTAGCACCAGCTACAAAGACATTATCAGGAATAAGTTCATTAACCATACCCAGACTCGAACTATGTGCTGCCGTGTTAGCCGCAGAATTGTCTAACCGGGTGAAATCCGATTTACATATTGATGGAGCATCCACACATTTCTGGACTGACTCTCAGATAGTACTATATTGGATCAATTCAAACGCAGAATCATACTAAGCATTTGTGGGTCGTCGTCTCGCAACCATTCAGCGACTTTCCAGCAGCATGCAGTGGCGACACGTCCGATCAAATGACAATCCAGCAGATGTGTTATCAAGAGGAATTACCCCAGAGAAGTTACAAGAACACAACCTGTGGTTCTACGGCCCAAGATTCTTAAGTGGAACGGAATCAATCTGGCCACTACCATATGCAAATCACAACCAGTGTGCAGAAGAAAGAAAGATGACATCACTATCTGTCAGCGTGACAAGGCCGGAAGATCTTTATAAACAAATAAAACATTCAAATTGCAAACTTAAGAGGATAATAGCTTATTGCAGACGATTCATTGGATTGATTAAGAATGGTCAGTTTCGTTCTAAAATCCATGCGTTAAGACATTCACATTCACAACTGCTTAAACCAATTTGGCCGTTGACAATTACAGAACAAGACGCTGCTCTTCAACTCATTTTGAGAAACGTTCAAGAAAGCGAATTCAAGACAGACATCATTCATTTAAGGAAATACAAAGATCTAGACACAAAAAGCAAACTAGTTGGACTTTCAGTGTTCTTGGACCAAAACGAGCTCTTGCGAGTGGGAGGAAGGTTACAAGCATCCAATTTAGCATACGACGCCAAGCATCCTATATTATTGCCTTATGCACACCCAGTTGTCAAAATGCTGATGACAGATATACATTCAGAAAATCTGCACGTGGGTCCACAAGGACTTTTAGCTATAACCAGACAACGCTTTTGGCCAATCAAGGGAAAGAATATAGCACGTTCAATTGTCCAGCAATGCACACACTGCATCAAGGCTAAACCAAAAATGTATTCTCATAGACATAGAGTTCAACCAGCACGACCCTTCATCAATAGCGGAGTTGATTTTTGTGGCCCAATATGGATCCATTACCGTTCAAGGGGAACCCGTCCACAAAAAAGCTACCTTTCGATATTCTGCTGCTTTAGTACGAAGGCCATACACATTGAAGTTGTCAGCGATTTATCCACAGATGCATTCATCGGTGCGTTAAAAAGATTTATTGGTCGCCGAGGGCATTGTAAAAATCTTTATTGCGATAATGCCACCAATTTCGTTGGCGCAAAGAATCAATTGACTGAGTTGCAAATAGCCATATACTCAAACCCGGCTCAAAACCAGATTTCATCCACTTGCAGCTCGAGAGGAATAGAGTTTCATGCAGAACCATTACGAGGAAGCAGATGGAAACTAGTTTCACACATCAAGGAAGAATTCTGGAAACGGTGGTCCCAGGAGTACCTTAATGAACTACAGCACCGGAGCAAATGGAAAACTTCATCGAAAAATATTGAAATCGGCACGGTGGTCATCATCAAGGAAGACAATATCCCGATTATGAGGTGGCCACTGGGCAGGATTGTCAAGGTGTATCACGGTACCGACGGCTTCATCAGAGTAGCAGATGTACGCACAAAATCAGGAGTCCTTAAGCGACCAATACACAAACTGGCCCCACTTGTCAAGGATGATGCAACCGTAGATGAACAACCATCATCAGCAGATGTTCTAAATCAAAATCAGCCATCTGTAGCCGCTCAAGATCGCAAACGAGGAAAGCAGTCAAAAACTTGTGATGAACCATCCAATAAAATGAACAAATCATCTAAGAAGACCCGTATGCTGGGTTCAACCTTGCTAACTACCCTTCTGGTATGCTTACTAGTGCCAACTGTGAGAGGAAGTAATGGTGTGGAAATTACCAAATATGAACCAACTCCCGGAATACCCTTCTATAATCAGGGAACTGTAAATTTGGTGGCTAATCAATGGAACTTAGTCATTTATTACAATCTTGACCCATATCGAAGAGAGTTTCAAGCCTTAGAAAATAGAACAGCGATAATGCAGCATGTTTGCAATCAAATAACATCAAAGACCTTATGCACTCAAGTTGTTCAAGAGGTTCAGTTCATCTTTCAACAACTTACAGACCAGAATGAATTACTAGTAACTCCACCTCAGCATAGATTACGGAAGGCAAAAAGAGGAGCTGTGGACGCTGTTGGCAACCTAGCAAATATACTTTTTGGAGTACTTGATTCTCGATACGCCGAAGAAATGGCTGCTAATATTGACAAGGTATACGCCAACGAAAATCACCTTCTCGATCTGTTCAAAAACCACACATCAATGCTAGATTCCACAGTGAACATAATGGCAAAAAACCAAGCAGCAATGGACAAACGACATAACACACTTGTAACGCAACTAGACCAAATAATCAATCGCGTGCATAACATCACCAAATACGCATATCAAATACAAGTGCAGCAATTGTTCTCATCTTGGGCTATTTACACCACACTACCTATCACCAACATACAACGGACGCAAACATCTATTTTCACTGTACTAGCTAATTACTACTAATTTCTCCACATCAATTGAGAGAAGAAGCCGTCAAAATTAAAAACCATCTACCGCTAGGCATTCACCTCCCTATTGAACTTAGCAACATACTAGCACTTTACAAACTTATGGTGACAGAAGGACGAATCCTGAGCAACCATGTAATTTTTAGAATTAGTCTACCACTGACAGGACGTGAAGAATTTGCAATGTTTAAGAACATCCCAATTCCAGCAATCACAAACAATACGCTCATCGCCATAGAACCATCATCCCCATATCTTGCAATAAACGCTCATCAGGACGAGTATTATCCATTATCCGATGACGACCTAGCAGCATGTACCATCATAGAAAACGCAATGTATCTATGCACACAAACCCATCCAATTTATCGCCGGGGATCAAACATCAGCTTGTGTGAAGTTAATCTGCTTAACAACATACCATCGCTTTCAACATATACATTAAAGAACGTTCAAACGATTCCCGTCTGGTCAAAAATTCCAAACGCAAACCAATGGATCTATGCCGTAATGAACGAAACACTATTGAATGTAGTATGTGACAGACAACCATCGCTGATTACAATTAGTGGAACTGGCCTCTTAACACTGCAGCCAACCTGTGTTGTAAGGGAAAACTTCCTAACACTGCAAGCCCATCGCATATATTCAAGCAATATTCGGCTATCACAAACCAGATTCTACCAAGCTATGAATCTACCCGATCTCACACATCTGCAAGCACTTCGTCACAGTACTACTCGTGTCAATGTCAGCACACATATCATGGAACTTGAAGGACTACGTGACCAAATTAAGGCTGAACAGAGAGAACTTCCCAACCAGCTCCATCATCATAACATTCGGCATACCATCGTGAGTTCCTGCGGACTATTCCTAGCGGCCGCAGCTGTGACTTATATCCTTTGGAACCATCGCCTATGTCGCTGGAAAAGGACGGCGGCCAAGCCAATACCAACACCAAGAAACGCTCAACGAACAACATCTGATAATCCGAGGATCATCAGCGAGAGGCAGGATGTTTAGTTTGTAACGAAGTACCTTCGTTACAAACCCTACGGCTAAGCATTGTCCGTCCCATCACCCAAAAATACGAATTTGCCAACGGCATGTGGTGTTGCCGGCTGCTGCTTTTGAACAGCGAACACACAACACCACATGTGTAGCTGCCGCCAGTAACAAGTGACCGTATACAAGTCAAATATAATTTCGACTACACAGCGAACACACAACACCACATGTGTAACTGCTGCCAGTCACTATTGATCATATATGAGGCAAATATAATCAATTAATTTTCGGTGGATAAAATTCCCAACCAGTCCCACAAAAAAGTTAGTTAGGTTCGGCAATTTTCATATGAAAAATTGTCGAACTCCCTATGAGTTTGACGGTCAGATTCCTTTGGAATTAGACAGAGTGCGAGTACTCTTTAGGAATACCACACTCATTTTTGGAGGCGTTCTTGTCAGAACGCCAAATTAAATAAATAACACAGACTGGGCGACCGTCGGTAAACTTGCGCACAATTTTGGGAGTGTTCTTCTCCGAACACTCCAGTATACATTTCACCAGACCAGACGACCGTCTCTAAACCGCGTCACTACCTACCCTTCTCCCCCTCTCCCAGCTTCTGCAGGTAACCCTGCAGCAGCCCCTTTCCGAACAAGCTCAGGAAAGGGGTACTTGGCACTCGCTGTTGATGTCTTGTTTCATAGACCTGCAGCATTCCTTATTCCGTACCGCTCGCTGTTGATGTCTTGTCGAATAGACCTGCAGCATTCCTTATTCCGTACCGCTCGCTGTTGACGTCTTGTCGAATAGACCTGCAGCATTCCTTATTCCGCCCGCTCGCTGTTGATGTCTTGTTTCATAGACCTGCAGCATTCCTTATTCCGTACCGCTCGCTGTTGACGTCTTGTCGAATAGACCTGCAGCATTCCTTATTCCGTACCGCTCGCTGTTGACGTCTTGTCGAATAGACCTGCAGCATTCCTTATTCCGCCCGCTCGCTGTTGACGTCTTGTTTCATAGACCTGCAGCATTCCTTATTCCGTACCGCTCGCTGTTGACGTCTTGTCGAATAGACCTGCAGCATTCCGTCCTCTCGCCCCGTGCGCTGTTGACGTCTTGTCGAATAGACCTACAGCACCCTTTGTCCCGCGCTTATCGAGCCTTGTGCGCTAGGCCGTCACATACCGACCGCGACGGTTCCTTAGTATATCTATAGTAGTTTGTAAGTTATCAAGTATAGTAGAGATTACAAACATTGTTAAGTATAATAAGCATCAAGAAGAAAAATAAAGGAATAAAAACCAGAAATTTAATTTGTAACACGTGACTTATTTATTTGAACCCTGGAAAGCCGCTGAGTCATACCTCAGCTGGGAAAACACGCTACAAATTTGGCGCCCGAGCAGGGACCTTTGTCCACATTTCACCCGACCGATTACCGAATAAAAATTTACCATGGCGGAAGATCCACCAATTGGTATATACCAAATGAAGAAGGACGAGCTAATTGTGGAATTGAAGCGACGAGGCTTGGACGGTACTGGTACAATGGACGAACCCTGGAAAGCCGCTGAGTCATACCTCAGCTGGGAAAACACGTTACAAATTTGGCGCCCGAGCAGGGACGGTCTGGAGGTGCGGTGATGACGGTGGGTGGTTCGAAAGACGCGTGGCTGGTGTGTGAAGTAACGGCGGCGGTTGTCTGTTCAGGTTTTCTTTCCGGATTTGTGTTGAGCGTCTGTGGTTGGTATGCAACCGACGGTATTTGCAAATGGTGACAGGTTGCTGGATCTGGTTGGAAGACTTCGGATGTCCCATTCTCCTTTTGACGGAGATCAGGGCAAGATTTATTTTTCTTGATTTCCTGGGACAGCTTCTTCCGCAGTTCGTCCATTGTACCAGTAAAGAAAAAGCAAGGGACCTGGAGACTATGCGTGGACTTCCGCCAGCTTAATGAGGTGTCAATTAAAGATGCATACCCGCTACCGCAAATAAATCATATCCTAGATAAGTTGAGAGCGGCTAGATACATATCTACTATTGACCTAAAACAAGGCTACTGGCAAATACCTATGCATCCAGCCAGTCGACAGTACACTGCCTTTACCGTCCCGGGGCGTGGCTTATTTCAGTGGAAGGTACTGCCATTTGGGCTCCACTCAGCACCCGCGACGTTTCAACGCCTCCTAGATCGTATCATAAGTCCTGAACTAGAGCCATTTGCGTTTGCGTATCTGGACGATATCATAGTTATAGGAACTACCTTCTCCGAGCATATGAAGGCCCTCACGGAAGTATTTCGCCGTCTAGAGGTAGCCAAGTTGAAAATTAATCCTGATAAATGTGAGTTTGGTCGATCAGAGATGAGGTACCTCGGGCATATGGTAAGCCAAGATGGTATCCACACCGACCCCAGCAAAGTGGCGGCCATAAAATTGCTACTAGCACCTCAGAATGTCAAAGAACTCCGCCGAGTACTGGGAATCGCATCTTGGTATAGACGATTTGTGCCAAATTTTTCGACAGTAGCCGCTCCTCTCACTCAATTGCTAAAGAAAAAGCAGAAATGGCAGTGGAACGAAGGCCAGGAAAGGGCGTTTGAAACATTGAAGACTAAATTGACCGAAGCACCGATTCTTGCTTGCCCGGACTTCACGAAAACTTTCTTGCTCCAAACCGATGCCAGTGCCGATGGACTAGGGGCCGTTCTGTCCCAGTCAATAGACAACCAGGAACATGTCATCGCCTATGCCAGCCGTACTCTCAATGACGCCGAGAAAAACTATTCGGTCACCGAGCGAGAGTGTTTGGCAGTCGTATGGGGCATCAGAAAGATGCGACCCTATTTAGAAGGGTACCGGTTCATTGTGCACACTGACCACCGCTCGCTGAAGTGGCTGCACACCCTAGAAAACCCGTCCGGCCGACTCTCCCGGTGGGCCATCGAGTTACAACAGTACGACTTCGAGATCCGCTACCGAAAAGGGTCTTTGAATACCGTAGCCGACGTACTGTCTCGACATCCGACCACGATTCCCCCAGTGCGGATCATCTTGCCCATTACTGCCACCTGCCCATGGTATGGAGCAAGGACCACAATGGTGAAGGAACGGCCAAAAGAAAACCCCGACTACCAGGTATGGAATGGAACATTACACCGACATATATATAATCAAACATATCAAACCGAACCCGCCGCAACTGCATGGAAGATATGCGTCCCAAAACCGCTTCGCTGGCAAGTGATGCAAGACAATCATGCAAACGTCACATCCGGTCACTTAGGCGTCGCCAAAACAATCGCCAGAATAGCGCAGAATTATTATTGGCCTGGACTTTTTCGAGACGTGGCTCGTTTTGTACGACGCTGTTCGACATGCATCCAATACAAGGTCCCATCCAGCAAACCAGCCGGCAAAATGCACATGACTACCACCGAACAGCCCTGGGAAGTAGTATGCTCGGATTTCATTGGACCACTGCCCCGTTCCACCAGAGGAAATACCGTGATATTGGTGTTCCATGATAAGTTCACCAAGTGGACCGAGTTTCTGGCCCTGCGCGATGCGACTACGCCTGCACTGATTAAAGGTTTCAAGGAAAGAATCTTAAGTCGATATGGGTGCCCGAAAACCTTAATTACCGATAATGGCACCCAGTATAGAAGTAAGCAGTTCCAAGCACTACTTCAGGAACTACACATAGACCAAAGATTTACTCCTCCCTACACCCCCCAGGCAAACCCCACCGAGCGGGTTAATCGGGTCATCAAAACTATGGTCGCTCAGTTTGTCCAGAAGGATCACCGCCGATGGGATGAGTATCTCCCCGAGTTCATGTTGGCCATAAACACCAGTCAGCATGAAACCACCGGTTATACCGCCGCCTATCTAAATTACGGCAGGGAACTTCGCCTCCCGACTACTCCAACCATCGAACTAAATAAACCGCCAGACACCACCGAAAGAATCACCGCCCTGCAGGATATCTTAGCCCTAGTACGTATCAATATAGCCAAAGCATTCGGAAAGCAAAAGCGGTATTATGACCTGCGACGTCGGACCTGGTCACCCAAAATAGGAGAATCAGTATACATCCGCCACAGGCCACTCTCATCCGCCGCAAACCAATTCTCGGCGAAATTAGCTCCCCGTTTTGTAGGACCATACCAAGTCACCAAGAAACTCTCCCCAGTCGTCTATAACGTCAAAGGGCCAGCAAAAGAAGTAATAACTGCTCATATAAAGGACCTTAGAAAAACCGGAAATTCAGCTGATGACGACATCGCCGAAGTTATGGGTATAAATAACTCTGGCAATCAACCGATATCACCAGTCGAAAACGAAATGTCGGAACAGACAGTCGCATTCACCGCACCGCTACCGCAGCCAAGCACTCGTCGTCGTACGCGCCCGGCCAAAATACCGACCCCCCCGCAAAAGACCGCCGCCGGAATACTCAGGGCAGCCCAGTTCCGACGACCGCCACCCCCGGCCAACCGGCCCCTCAATGCAGCCGAGGTCGCAACCATCTGCCGGGTGATCCATCGGCAAAGGGGGGAGGACCCTAATCAACTGGTTCCGAATCCACTACAACCACAAGAAGACGAACCCCAGCCGACCAGTTTTCCCAAAAACATAGTGGCCATCACCACGGCCCGATCGACCGCCGCAACCAGTAACTCCGCTCCAGAAACCGCTCCCGAAACTACCGCCAAAGCCAAGAGCTCCGCCGCCAGAAAGAGGACTGTCGCTACCACCAAGTCCAGTAGCTCAGCTCCAGATACCGCTCACGAAACGTACCCCAAACCAAGTACCGCCGTAACCGTCAACAGGGACACAACAACCGTCGCTAAGACCACCAGCGGACCTAGGGTCGCGCACACACCCCGAGGTGCCCCCATTACAACTCCGCCGAATCACGAAGAGACACCAGCCTCCAGTCCATCGCCACTCCAGCAAGCCGGAAAAGGGTCTCCCAGCCACAGGCCGAGTCCTACAGCCGTCACCATAAGCTCCGTCCACCCCTTGCCACACTTAGGTACACAACAGCAACCCCTGGACCTGGGAGATGAATTTTTCGGCCTCACCATCCCCGAAACCGGAAGGAGAAATTTCCGCAGAGTCGGGCCGTATGGGTTCATCTATGGTCGAAGACTAGGGAACGGCATCATCCACCTCAAGGGAGTCACCCGATCCGTCATAGTAAAAGACGGAGCATTGTACGCCGCAGGGCAAAACCACGATTAAATTTATTATATTAGAGTAAGATATTATTGAAAATTATTTTCTTTTATGGTTTGTTATTTTTTAGTTTACTCCTGTTCATTATCAATTATCAAAAAAAAAAAAATTATCAACAACAAAAAAAAAAAAAAACATAAAACTAAATGAATTAAAGAAACGAATTAAATTATAAAATTGATTAATTTAAGAGGATAGAAAAAAAAAGAGAGAAAACGCAAAGATGGACGCTATCCGACCAGGTCCACACTACCTAGAACTAAGATCCTAATATTAAGGAAATAGTTGTAAATTTAATTTTAAGACCAGAGGATAGAAAAAAAAAGAGAAAAGCAAAAAGATGGACACTATCCGCCCAGAAGTCCACACTACCTAGAAATAAGATCCTAATGTTAACAAAATAATTATAAGTTTAATTTTAAGAACCGGATAGAGAAAAAAAAAGGGAAAAACAAAAGATGGACACTCTATCCGTCCGCCACTCTATCCGTATCCATAGCAATAAGACGAATGGTATTAGTATTAGTTTATATTAGACTTAGTATTAGTTTATCCTGTCGCACCGTCAGCTCTGTCCCTTCGTACCTTCGTTACAAACCCTACGGCTAAGCATTGTCCGTCCCATCACCCAAAAATACGAATTTGCCAACGGCATGTGGTGTTGCCGGCTGCTGCTTTTGAACAGCGAACACACAACACCACATGTGTAGCTGCCGCCAGTAACAAGTGACCGTATACAAGTCAAATATAATTTCGACTTCACAGCGAACACACAACACCACATGTGTAACTGCTGCCAGTCACTATTGATCATATATGAGGCAAATATAATCAATTAATTTTCGGTGGATAAAATTCCCAACCAGTCCCACAAAAAAGTTAGTTAGGTTCGGCAATTTTCATATGAAAAATTGTCGAACTCCCTATGAGTTTGACGGTCAGATTCCTTTGGAATTAGACAGAGTGCGAGTACTCTTTAGGAATACCACACTCATTTTTGGAGGCGTTCTTGTCAGAACGCCAAATTAAATAAATAACACAGACTGGGCGACCGTCGGTAAACTTGCGCACAATTTTGGGAGTGTTCTTCTCCGAACACTCCAGTATACATTTCACCAGACCAGACGACCGTCTCTAAACCGCGTCACTACCTACCCTTCTCCCCCTCTCCCAGCTTCTGCAGGTAACCCTGCAGCAGCCCCTTTCCGAACAAGCTCAGGAAAGGGGTACTTGGCACTCGCTGTTGATGTCTTGTTTCATAGACCTGCAGCATTCCTTATTCCGTACCGCTCGCTGTTGATGTCTTGTCGAATAGACCTGCAGCATTCCTTATTCCGTACCGCTCGCTGTTGACGTCTTGTCGAATAGACCTGCAGCATTCCTTATTCCGCCCGCTCGCTGTTGATGTCTTGTTTCATAGACCTGCAGCATTCCTTATTCCGTACCGCTCGCTGTTGACGTCTTGTCGAATAGACCTGCAGCATTCCTTATTCCGTACCGCTCGCTGTTGACGTCTTGTCGAATAGACCTGCAGCATTCCTTATTCCGCCCGCTCGCTGTTGACGTCTTGTTTCATAGACCTGCAGCATTCCTTATTCCGTACCGCTCGCTGTTGACGTCTTGTCGAATAGACCTGCAGCATTCCGTCCTCTCGCCCCGTGCGCTGTTGACGTCTTGTCGAATAGACCTACAGCACCCTTTGTCCCGCGCTTTTCGAGCCTTGTGCGCTAGGCCGTCACATACCGACCGCGACGGTCCCTTAGTATATCTATAGTAGTTTGTAAGTTATCAAGTATAGTAGAGATTACAAACATTGTTAAGTATAATAAGCATCAAGAAGAAAAATAAAGGAATAAAAACCAGAAATTTAATTTGTAACACGTGACTTGTTTATTTGAACCCTGGAAAGCCGCTGAGTCATACCTCAGCAGATTTGAAAACACTCGAATATGAAATTATGTCCATGTTTGGATGTACTTATCGGTGCGAACAGTTATTTTCTCTTATGAAAGGAAATAAGTCTCCAATCAGATCAAGAATTACTGACAGTCATCTCGGGTCAGTTTTAAAATTAATCACTGCAAACAAGATTGCCCCTGAAGTCGGAAAGATGGTTGCAGAGAAAAGGTGCCAAATATCTGGGAAAAATATTAATTTTACCTTTTTTTTATACTTTTCAAAATAAACCTAGTTTACTATAAACATTTAAGTCTTTTATTTTTTTTGTGGCCCACATAAACTTTTATATTCTTTATTTGGCCCGTGTTATGATTTGAGTTTGACATGCTTGCTGTAAATACCCTGAATTACGAAAATATTGTAGGAGTAATTAACTTGATTTTCATTTTTTTTATCCTCGTCGCCAATTATTATGTTCCGAAATCAATGCGCACCGGTTAAGCTTGGAAACAATACTGCTTTTATTTAGTATATCTTACTCAGCATATTGTACATGTATAAACTAATATACATGTACATATATATGTGTGTAGATATATATAATATGTTAATATGTAAGATGTTAATAATGAAGAAAAAGCTATTAGTACATTACATTTCCTTTGCAGCTTCCTGGTACATTTGCTCCTTCGCTAACTGCAATCGTTCTGTCTTCAAATGATTAAGCTCCCGTCACATGATGAAGCAAGAGTTTAAGATAAAATCTTGTAGAATCCTTGATACTAACAGTATACATCCGTCCAATTATTTTATTGCCACCACGTTGTCGCTTTTTCCAGAAAGTGTTTTGGTTGTTCCAAACATATTGAACGAGGATTTCCCAATATTTCTACCGGTTTGCATCTGGATCATTTTGGTTGAGTTTTAACCAAACAGTAAGTTTCGTATCTCTCAAAGTGGCACGGTCTGCTGCAAGGAGTATATTTCCTACGTGGAAGCAAACGCTCTGCTCTTCCTGAAAATGAGCTGGCAATTCTCCAAATGGCTTTCGGTGCACTGACGTAGCGCGAATTTACATACATTAAAGATTCATCGTGATTATTTTTTCGGATACCAAAACATTGCACAATCACCTTTGTACACCCAACTGTTGTCAATGCGACGGCCGGGAAAAACTTATATTTTGTGTTTCTCTTCTTTTGTACTTGGGATAACCGTTGACATTTACCAATGTAAATCTTGAAATTATTTTGGAGAATCTTTGGAACATTTTCCTTGCATTCCATCATCATCCAAATCAGATTAAACCACCTCCAACATGCATAGAGCAAGTGAGAACGTGTACGCAGCCGTGGTCTATTTTAAAATCACCTCACCCGAACGAGAAGCACTAATAACAGTCAAAAGTAAAGTCTCATCAATCAAGCAGATATTATTACCCTGACTTGAACTGTGCGGGACCGTCATCTTAGCTAAGCTAATCAAAGCGGCAAAACGTGAAGCAAGCCTCACCATTTACCATTTCTGCTCTAAAACGAAATGTTTGTTAAAAAAACCTAGCAGTTTAAACTCTATAAATCCTTTCGTAGACCAAAACAACTTAATCCGGGTGGGTGGAAGACTCGAAAACAGTACAGCGCAATATAGTACCAAACACCTTAATACTTACAGAATTGATTGTGGAGAATCTACATAAGAAACACAATCAAGCTGGACCTTCGTTGTTATTGTCTATATTTCGTCATTCATATTGGACAATTAGTGGTCGATCCAGAGTCCCGAGATGTAATTGGGAATTGCGTTGTGCGCAAACGACACAAAGTTCCATTACAACAGCAACTGATGGGTAATTTGCCGACTTCGCGAGTAGAATTAGTGCGTGCATTCTACAATACAGAAATAGATTTTTCTGGACCATTATCGATTCATCTAACCAAAGGAAGAGGACAACGAACGTATAAAGGGGTACATTTGCGTATTTGAGTGCCTAAGTACAAAAGTGGTACACTTGGAACTTTAGGTGACTTCACAAGTGAATCTTTGTATCTCGAAGATGCGAGGCGTGCCAGCTGAAATTCACTCTGATAATGGCTCCAATTTTGTTGGGGCTTATAACAAAATCCGGGAAGAAATCGACAAGATAATGAAAAACTCAATAAACTTTCCATTTTCTTTCAGGAAACATGATTTCCTCGCATTTTAAACCACCTAGTGCCCCAAATTTGGGTGGAATCTGGGAGGCCGCAGTTAATTTAGCGAAAATGCCGCTATGTGTATTAGCAGCTGATCATATGGACCCATTGACACCAGGTCATTTTCCTGTAGGTCATCCTTTAACTAAAATTCCAGAATTGGATGTCACTGAATTAAAGCCAGACGATCTCACTCGATGGAAAATGGTACAACAACTACATACATGAACAATTTTGGAAGCGCTGATGGCGCAGTTCGGGTTCTCACACTTAAGAAAAAGTCCAGTGAAGTAAAGCAACCAATCCACAAATTATGTATTCTGCCAGTTCACCGTCATACGGAAAGGAACTCTGATACGGCAGCTGTCACAAAAACCACAAAGGGTTAAATTCACCTAGGCAACAAATCCATTTACAGTTTTAATAAGATCTTGAACAGAGTTCAAGGGGGCCGCCGCATGTTTGGTACCTAAAAATATATAAAACCAATAAAAAATAACTACAATATACACTTTGGCGTCTCCAACATTTTCATTCACTTTGCCATCATTGCAAATACCCCATTATGGTGTATATAAATGAATATTGGTAATACCCTGTAGACGTCATATTATCTGATAATCGAGTGTCTGACATTTCCTCAAGTTCTCACTTTACAAATCTTTTTTGATAAAGAAAAGCTTTAGTTTATGCTTCAGCAGTTATATTATTTTTGTAAACGTGAATAAAAACTATTTTAGTAATTGAAATAAAGCGATAAGTATTCTACGATTAATAAACCACTTTCATTAACTTTGATAATTATAATTGTTAGTCAACATAGGAATTACGCAATAAGTTGATTGCCCCAACATCGCTAACAAATCATATAACATTAGCCGAAAAACTCTAGCTACTAAGTCGGGCTAGTGTTCTACTTTTTGCCAATGCTTAAGGTTTTTCACGATTTCTCTCCATTTCGGATTCCAGGTCATGGTGTCAAAAAGATCCGGCTTTCCATACTTTGTAACAATTGCCATAGCATCATGGTAATGCATATTGCGGGGGCTATCATGTAAGCTAGATGACAATATTACAGATTTTCCTGTCCTGCGTTTAGCCACTGGGAAAACTCCTCTCTAACTGACAAACGATAAGAAGAATGTTCCTTCATAGATACTCGAGATCGCTTTTGTGCCTCGTTCTTGTTAAAGCGAAAAACGTCAAGGATTTCAGCTGTCACTGAGGTAAATAGTGATGGTAAAATACTTCCAGTAGGAGGGGGTCTATTGGGTGACATAAGTGTCGATTCCATAGTTTTCGAGGTAGCTCATATGTACAGTGATGGTAAGTGATCGCTAAATAGCGGGTTTGGTTGGTGGGGGGAGGGGCCGATATTAGTTTTAAATTTTACGACTGTGCAACGTCTGGCACATATATATTATATATGTATATATATATTATTATTATATTTTTGGTTATTATTATGTCAGCTGGACGCAGAAAGATATCGTGCATTGCTCGAATAATCTTCATCTTTACTACGTCGGCTGACGGCCTTTCCCCTACTACACACGAGGGTGATGGGTGTTTTTGTACTTTTAATTATGTAAACAATCATCCTATTGAAATTTTATCCGGCGTACTACTACTTTATTTAAGGTGTTTTTTTACAAGTTCATGCGGCAACTGACGTAAAACCCCTCCTCCATTTAACCAGCTGACGAATTTTTCTCAGCTTTCAAAAAAAGTTTCAGCCGGCGTATTATAACCACACCCAGACCCACACCTAATTGAGCGGCTGACTACACAAAACTTCGACCAAGAAAATATTACAAATATTCAAATTTCTTGTATTAACTGGTCGCTATTACCGCTAACGCAATCACAACCACTATCCTTATTGGTATGAGAGACTTTATCCCTTTTAGGAATAATAAGATTGTGACTTAAGCGGTAAAGAGGCTTATAGGAGGCCTGCACCTCAGAGTATTAAACACTGTGGGACAGATATTCATTCGTACTCGTGCAGTTGCTAGAGTTTTAAACGAACTCAAAACTCATAAATCCGCGTGGCCAGATGGTATTTTCCCATTAGTTCTGAAGAGGTGTTCTTCCAAGCTGTCATTAACATTTCGTAAGATTTAGCATATATCATATTCTTCTGCACTCTTCCAGAGAAGTTGAAAACAGCTTTTATGCAGCCTAAAAAGGCGAGCCGTCGTCCCCTTCTTCGTACTGGAATGGATGCACCTCTCATTTATATGTATGATCTCTTGTCTATTACTTCTACTTTAAGCACGTTAAATTCTGACCTGGAAAGCATAATAAAATGGTGAGAAAACAATCGAGTAGAATTTAACGCTTCCAAAGCCATATGCTGTCTCCTGTCGTCTAAGCGAATCTTAAATCTAATGCCATTATCCAGTAATGGCACTTGCATCGAGAAAACTGAAAAACTCCAAATTCTCGGGCTTCGTTGGAATAACCACATATTTACCGTCGACAAAAACGGTGCGAAATGTTTAGGGTTCCTGGGGCAATAAATATTTCACTCCCTCTGATCTGGCTACTATCCACAGGGCCTTTATTCGTTCTAAACTTGAGTACAATCGTCATATCTGGGGCCATATCGAGATTTTCGTTTATAGTGCGTTTATAGTCTTTTCGATAGAGGAATTTATGATATGTACGTTTAGATGATCGAAAAGAAGACATCGAAATAGTTTACGACTCGACGGCGGAAATAAGTTGCAACATGTATAGCTTGTTATGACTTTTGGCAGCAGCCAAAACAACTTAAATGACCTTTAAACTTCTGAGAGAACTACGAGTCCACAATGAACTTTTACTCTGTACAATGTTGTCAAATTTTCTTAATACAGAGCACTGGCGACCGCATTTGACAGTTTCGTCACCAGAGTTGAGGTGTCATAAGAGCATTCATGTATTAAGTCTCCATGTAAAAAATATTAACCAGAACTAAACATTTTCTCAAAAAAACCGAAATCTTATTTACAAATGTCTTAAACATATTTTAACAAAATTAATGAACCATCAATTACTTAAGTCAACAATGATATTAATATTTTGAATTCTCTGACTACTTTAGTACGGAGTGGACTAAAAATTTACTGGCAAGATACTTCCCAAATGTGAATAAAGACAACTAATTGGTCGAGGGAAGAAAGTTTTTGTAAAATTTTTGGAGAAATTTGAATTGAATCAAATTTTTTTATAAATTTTTAACCCACTTCGATTTCATTGAAATTGCACACATGCATATCTCCGATGACAATACTTTCTATTAAAATTTAAGACCCCTCGGGCCTCGGGGTCGGGAGGCTCCCATACAAATATTTACAAAATTTACCCAATTTTCTTCAAATTTTATACACACGTGTATCTCCGATACAAAACACTTTTTGTAAAAATTTTAGAGACCCCGGAGGCCCCATACAAATTTTTTAAAAAAATTAACCAGATTTTTTTCAAATTTTATACATATGTGTATCTCCGATGGACAAAACTTTTTGTAAAATTTTTGGAGGGCCCTGAGAACCGAGGGTGCCCATATAAATCTTTTGAATATAAGCCTTATTTTCTTCAAATTTTAAACACATCGGTATCTCCGTTGGTGGGAACGGGTCCTGTGGCCCGAGGGGGTGCCAATATCAATTTTTTAAAAATTAAGCCGATTTTTTCAAATTTTCAACACATGTATATATCCGTTGGACAAAACTTTTTGTAAAAATTTTTGGAATGAACGGGCACTAGGAACCAAGGTGTGCCCATATTAATCTTTTGAAATT